>BSBN01001020.1:10000000-10600000 GCA_027924645.1 Cunninghamia lanceolata | reverse complement strand
TTGACAAGGCATTGTTCACTTACCAATAACTGATGTCCCTTTTGCAACTAGGAAACCTTGTAGGGAATTTGGTGTTTCAACCTCTTCATTTTTAGCTTCTCCACCATCTCTTCTGATATTAAGTTGTCAGTGTTGTCACTATCCACAATGACTTTGCAGCATTTTCCTCCAAACTTGCATCTAATTCTAAATAGATTTCTTCGTTGTTCTGGTTCCTCTTGTACCTTTTCTAGTGTTAGAAGAACTTTCCTCAGCATCAAGGATTCTCCATCTTTAGTTTCTTCTCCAAGTTTTGGTGAGGCTATTCTTGCCACTTTCCTCCTCAACTTGTGCTATATGGAATCTAGTCTCTTTTCCTTTTCCACTACTCTATTGTACTTGAGGACATTCAAATGCCCTATGTCCAGCATGTCCACACTAGAAACATGTTCAACTAAATCCTTTTCCTCTTCGAAAATTTCCTCTACCTCAAGAGTAATCACCCCTTCCTCTACCTCCTTAGGTACCGATCAGAGAAAAACTTGTTTCTCCTTGCTTATCCTAAGAACCACATCTAGGATTTGGATGTCCTCTTCCTTTAGAGGATTTACCTCTTCCCCCAGAGCTATTCTACCTTCTAGAGATATTTTCTTCTGCATTCAATGCAAATTGATAGGCTTCTTCTATGATGGTAATTCTGACCATGCTAATTTCATCTTAGATAGAATAATGTAAGCCATTTACATATCCAAAGACCTTCTTCGCATCATCTTCAATGTGACCAGCCCTGATGTTCAATCTATAAAACTCTTCAGTATAGTCTTGCACACTTTTCTCCCTTTGCTTGAGGTTCTGCAGCATCTTAAACATGGTGATTTGATGGTTTACAAGTAGAAAATTTTCCTTCAATTTAGTTAACATCCTCTCCCAGGTTTTAATCTTTTCCTTTCCTTTTTTATGTCTCTCAACTTGCACATGATCCAACGATAGAGATGTATGTCCCTTCATCTTTGCAGCTACAAGTTTTACCCTCTTAGGGTCTTCAATAAATTCCAACTCAAAATACTTTTCCATCTCTGAAATCCATTCTATCAACTCATCTAGTTTTAGACTACCACTGTAACTAGGTAACTCTATTTGGGGTTTATTGGCAATCTTTCTCATTGCACTTAGAAACCTCCTCTCACATCTGTCTTCTCCTTCTTCTGCTTCTTCTTCACTGACTTCTTCCCCATTATCACTCACATCCTCTATAGGTACTCCTTTGTGTTTTGTTCTTTTCATTGCATCTAGCCTAGTTGTGATGCCTCTCAGTATCTCTACCAATGCTACAACTCCAGCTCTTGGAGAAGATCGTCTTCTTCATCTTGGTTAGTGTGCCATGTCTATAGACCCTCTATAGTTGTAGGTTTTTCTCTTCACTCTGCCTACAACAATCTCCTCAAGTTCCCTTGCATAGCAATCCCACAGCCTCAAGGAATTCCAAACCTAGGCTCTGATACCACTTGGTTTAGGTCAAAGTCCAGAGGCTTTGACAAGATACTGAACCAGGTAGCAAAATGAACCACACACAACAATAAAACAAATATCTCTTTATTCATATGCAATAGAAAACATTACAATAAGAGTACAATAGTCTTCATGCATGCCTTGGCCTAAGCCTTATAATCATTCCAATAGTCAGATTAGACTAACCTAGCTTTTCTGTGAAAACCCAAAATAATCTTCCAGCAGAAGCCAAAAAATCACTACGGAGAAGTCAACCCCTTTTACTATGAAATTTCCCTATTTATAGGCATTTGAGGTGGCCACCACACTCATCATGTGAATGAGACATGTGTCAGTCATTAATTGGCTCTTGGATCGGCCGTACAGGCAGTCAAAAACCATTTTTGTCGCTTTCTGGGCACTTTCAATCGATAAAGTAGGAAAAAATGACCCAACATGATATTGTGGGAAAAAGTGACCCAACATGATATTGTAGGAAAAAGTGACCCAACGTGATATTCTAGGAAAAAGTGGCCCAACATGATATTGCGGGAAAAAGTGACCCAATGTGATATACAGGAATTTTGGGGTTGTAACATACACCCCTAGTATATGTTTTCTCTGAATGTGTTTTTGTGTTTTTCCTAAAGGTTTTTGGTTTAGGTTTTCAATGCATGTTTTTGCATGTATATTTTTGTAACATTGGCATAGTAAATGCAACATATATAGAAAACCCAGAAAAACTAGAATAGATATCAACAAAATAACACTAACCCAAATTGTATTAAGACAAAATATGAATTATGAGTACATACCCATCTCATAGTTTACAACTTTGTCCGGATCCTGTAGCCAGACCAGCAATAAAGCCTCCATGAAATGCTTACAACTCTTTGGAATGGAAAGATATGGCAATGCAAATACTAATGACTGATCTATAGCTACTAGATGCCTAAGGAATGATAAATAAAGGTTACTAAATTGTTGTTTTGTCCTCCTTTAAATCCTCATGACTATCCTACAAATATACGGCCTCACAAGTGATGAACAACAACACAAAATGCCATCAAATCTCCTCTATAAACCTCAAATATGGTCTAAAATGGTTGCTAATGCTAGGTGACATGATGCAAGTGATAAACTCTCAAGAAAAACTCCTCAACACTCCACAATGTCTTCAGCAATGGGTACAGCCTACAAGTACAGCAGTACGGCCTACCTGAAAGGTTTTATTGCTACCACAAACTCCTCCAAAAATGCACCAATCTGCCACTTATAACTCTGTTCTCCTCTATAGATTATAAATGCCAGCAAATGTAGTCATTCATGCTCGAACCATCTCCAAAATGTCTTTTCTGAATGCACAAATGAATCCTCTGTATGAACTCAAATAACCTCTCCTGATACAATCTTCCACGCATGAGGAAAGGGGTCAATGAAGGGATTTTCATCCCAACACTGTCACAATCAAAACCCTAGAGCCAAGCTCAAAATGCCAAAGCACAAGAAACTCACAAGTGAGAGCAAATCCAATATTTTTGCATAGTGAAAAATGAGAGCACTTTTCCCTTTTTGTTTCCCTCTTTCCTCAATGCCCAAGATGAGGGAATTTCTATTAATTTTTAATTCATAAAGTAACCCCTTGTCTCACCATGAGGGCATCCATCCCTAGGAGTGTCACTTTTAAGTTATAACTTGAATTCATAAAGTGACATTATAACATAACTTAAAGCTATATTACATCTTATAAAGTCATAAGTTAAATCATTAGTTTAACTTATATTGTATCCATTAGTGCTCTAGACATCTTGAAACCATGAGTTTGTTGGCAAGAAACACTGCTAGGCATGATATATGTTGTCATTGATGGCAACTAAGATCATTCAAATCATCCGCATAACACAATTTGTGCTTACTGGAAGTCAGATTCAGAATTTGTCTAAGTCTAGACAATTAGGAATAGAGTAGCAACAGGGTCTGGTATTCTAGTCTAGATATCTCCAATGGGAAGTCATGATTAGTTGTGGATCTAGGAGACTCATGTACATTGTCAACATAGTCCAAATCCAAATTTTTGTCCTCCGGTGATGAAGAATTCAAAAGATATTAGCCTCTATGTACTGGGTTCCAGTTTGTTAGAGCAGACAGAAGAACATGCCGACCTTGAAGAAGATCCTGATTCCAGATGTATGGAAGTTGTTTATTGGACAAATGATAATGATTAATGATAATGGCCGACATGAGTAATGATTTTCAAGAGCAAGTTTTGGTCCAGACCTCAAACTATGCATAGATCTAGTTGATATAGCAAAGCATTCATAAAAGTTCTAAGTGTTGTTGAAGCCAACTGGTAGAATGATTGTAGATCATATTGCAAATATATATCACCAATGAAATTGGATGATTCAGTGTGTGAAGGATGTGTGAACAAGGTGAATGTGTGAAGAGCAGAAATCTAAATTGTGAATGAAGGCAAAATAGTAAGAAGAGTAAAGCAAAGATGAAATGTGTAAGATTAGTTTTTGCACTTAACTGCAACTAAAATTAATGCATAAGTAGATGCTATTAATCAGTTCAAATCTCTGTTATTCTCTTGTAATGTTTCCATAGGTAGTGAGCCTTCTACTTGAGCAGTGAGCCCGAATGCATGTGCATTCCCATTTGTAAGAATACTTTTTAACACGGTATTAATATTTGTGGGTTAACACCCACCGTGGTTTTTCCCTTAATTGGGTTTCCATGTCAAAATCCTGGTGTCAACTATGTTATTTATGTTTTCTGTTCACATGTTATTGATTGATACTGAAATGTTTATATCATTAAATTGATTAAAAAGAAAAAGGACTAGAAATGTGTGATAACTGATTCACCCCCACTCTTAGTTGTCTAGACCTAAACCAACAATTGGTATCTGTAACATCAAAAAATGTCCCCTTGGAGGCTTTTCCCTCATAAGGTTTAGCTCCAGGGTCTTTAGAGTGCATTTAGGACATTTTGGTTCATATTTTAGCATCCCGAAGGAATGAGACCTAAGTCCCATGACAAATAGGACCTAGGAGGACCCCTTGAGCTATATCCTACCTAAAATAGGGGGGAGGACTTGGAAGCCCACGCCCTAGTCCTGCCCTATTTTAGGGCAGCCTTAATTTCTGAGTGTCAGTTTATGACCATTAGGTGGTTATTTTGCCGACACGGTAAAGTTTGATTTTTAAACTCTTGGCAGGAATGCTTGTAGGTGCATATATAAGCATGTGTAGGCATTCATTTGTAAACTAGATTGTTATTGTGAACTCTAGGCATTCTCAAGGTGATTCAAGGCTTTCTATTGTGTTGTAAGAGCAAACTTGTATGTTGTGTGTGTTGATATTTGCATATTTGAGCATCAATTCCTTCATGACATGAACAATATCTTCCTCCATGAAAGATTCACTACAATGTGTCATATCATTGTGTTTTTATGATTGATTCCTTTGGTTTTGGCCTCTTCCTCACAAGGGCATGCCCTCTTTATCTGACAATGGTGTTTGGAGACTTAAGTGTCCTTCGAGGTTTGACTGAGGCAAACCTCTAAACACCACAACCCCCAAACTAAGTCTTGTGATTATAGGTTATAGGTGTCACATCTGGGAAAAGTGGAGTTGCAGGAAGGCTGGAAAGACGTCAGGGATTCAAGATCTGAAGAAAAGATGGACAAAGGAGCACTTCTAGGTATGGGCGCTCACTCCAGTGTCCTCTGCAGACTGATTCTAGAAAATAAAAGTTACAGGGCTAATTAGTGTCTGAAGGAGGTCCAGATTCCCTGAAAAAGTAGGTACCTTGGACTTGGGCGCCTGCTCCTGTGTCCCCGACTGTTCCACTTCAGAACCCCGAAAATAGGTATTATGTAATTTGGTATTTTACTCTCGTCTGTAAGAGCTTTTTCTGTAATTTGATAATTTGTTGTCATATTTGCATAATTAGGGTTTTAATGGTCAATTGAGCATAGGAGAAGGAAAAATTGATAATTAATTCCTTAATCCAAGCTTCCCCTTATTTGCAAGTGACTCTAGGGTATGATAGTGCTCGCCACTCGACCCTAGATCCTTCAATGTTAGGGTGAAAGGAGGATTTTAGCATCTAAACCACAAAAGATCAACAAATCCAATTTTACTCTAAATAGTATCAGAGCGAGGTTCCTTAAAAATTGCTTAACAGCTTAAGGTAAGATCTTGATCAGTCCAAAGCAGAAATCTATAATTTGAAAAATGAAATCAAGGATGTTGATAACACCATTGAAATATTAAAAGACAAATTAAAGAAATATTTAGGAAGGAATAAGGAGCTACTTCTACAATTATCCAATGTTTTTCAATAAAATAACATGAATGAAGCCTTGGAAGAAAAAACAAAGGAGTGTGATAAGCTATCAAAAGAAGCTGCTATTTTAAAAGTAGAGATGGAATCTGGGGTAATGAGGTTTACCAAAGAAATTGAGCAAAGGAAGAAGACTGAAGAAAATTTAAATCAAACTCTAAAAGAAAGAACTGATGAATGTTACAGATTGGATAGTATTGCTGGTCATCTAAAATCTAATCTACATGACAGCAAAGACAATGAATGAGATCTTGAAAGACAAATTGTCATTCTTAGACATGATCTAGAAGTTGCAAATGAATATAAGGAGAAGTTAAAGATAAGTTCAGCCAAACTTGAAGAAATACTTGAGGGTCAGAAAAGAGTTGAAGACAAGCATGGTCATGGATATGAAAAAGGTGAAAGCTCTAGATCTGGACAAAGAAACTTTCAACCAAGGAATGAGAGAAACAAACCTAGAAGACCTCCGATAAGACAGCCTAATGCTCAAAGGTATCCATCTTTGAATGGAAACTATCTCAAGTGCAATAAATTTGGTCACAAAGCCACTCAATGTAGAAGTAGAATAAATCAAAATAATCCATTCTTCTCTAGTCAATGCTTCAATTGTAAGAAGTATGGTTATAAATCTAATGAATGTAGAGGTATGATAATGAATGATAGAGGAAATAGAAAATATTTCAATGGAAAATGTTTTGCATGCAATAGATTTGGACATATGGAAAATTAGTGTAGATCAAGAGGAAATCAATCAAATGGGTAAAGAAATATTGTGTGCTTCCATTGTAACCGATCCGGTCATTTTGCAAGATTCTGTAGAAGTAGGACCAATGAAGGAAGAGGTCTAGTAAACAGAAAACCAAATGAGCAAAGACAAGACAAGGGCAAAAGAAAAATTGAAGAGAATGAGATCTAGAATGAAACAAGTGAGACATGGGTGAAGAAATCAACTGTGAACCAGAGTGATGGGTCCGCACTAGAATCCGGTGCAGATAATTCTTTAGGCAATTAAATTAGGAACTATGGTTCAGGGGGAACTGCATAAAAAATCAAAAATCCCCCAGCCAGTAGTTGAGTGTTTGGTTCTAGCACAATGAGAAAAGGTACCTTGAATTGACTTAGAACATTTGGAAGAATTTCTAGAAGAAAGGAAGTGATTATGGCAAATTAGGAGTGATACATGAGAGACTGTTCAAAAATAGAGCAAACAGATGTGTTAGGGTAGAACATTTATTACAAAGGAAAATTAGGTGATGCAAATCTTAAAAGGGTCATTCATTCCTCATTTGAAACACTTTGCATCTGGAGAAAATAAGAAGAAAGAAGTGGACGAACTTAGAGCAGAGAATTCTCAAGATTTGGAAGTGAGAAAAAGATTCCCAAGTGATGCAATGAGGGGTTGTTAGGCCATTCAATAAACTCAAATTTGTGTGACTCAAACAACCTTCAAACCTCCAAGTATCAAATCTTCACACATTTCACATTCCAATCAAACTAGGCTAGTAGAACAACAAACCCTGTTTTTAGGCTTTTTCTCACAAACTTTCCAAAACACTTTAGAAACCAAATAGAGATTTAGATACCCATTACCAAGTTACACAACATGCTTCAAAGTCAACATAGACTCCTTTAGACCATATGCATCAAAAATGGCCTTCTATGTTGTCCTAAAAGGGCTAATTAGGCCCAAATTACAAAGGAACATACCTTTAAACTTTCCACATACCCCTAAACATGTTTTGGCAGCATTCACCATGTGACAAAACCTCCAATTTTCCAACTTTCTTTCAGGAACTCACCTTTTAGGATCCCATTTCACAAAACCTTCTTTTTGCCCAATTTAGGTAAGGGTTTATTGAAAAACCCACTTGCAGACCCTACTAGACCTTGAGACTAGTTCAAACACCTTCCATTATGCTTGCATATGGTTAAAAATTCAAGAAATATCTCTACCCCCAAAGATTTCATCAAACCCTAGTCAAAACCCACTACTTTCATGCTCTTCCTCACTCAAGTTCAACAGGGACAACAAGTTAAACTCCACCAATCCTTTCTCTTTTCACAAAACCTTCATCCTACCATATAAACCTAACCTACAAGACTCATTCCTATGATCCAAGAGTTAAATAATGAGTCATGTTTTTCCATTGAGGACCTCAAAACCCCCAAAATAGGATTTTTTGAACTAGTTTCAGAAAAAACGTGATAACTTCCAAAAAAAAATTTTCCTCAAACTATGTGCAAAATGAAGTTAGTTCATTCCTCTTTCAAATTCAAGTCGTTTCAGGTCATGAATGTTTCGTACAAGAGAGTACTATGGCCTGGAACAACAAAATTTTTGGAAAATTTTAGAAAAAACAAAGTTTGTATTGCTATTTCCCTCATCAAAATTTGTGCCACCACTTGTACCTTTGTGTGGAGGCTTATTACATCCTTTTACAACTTTTTTGTAACTAATCCAACCCTATTTGGAAGATATAAACATGGGTTTTCCTTTAAAATGGACAAAACAAAGTAGTTTGCATAAATAACACTATGACAACTTAACAATACTTAAGCACTTGACCCCCTAACAAACTCTAAAACAAAGAAATGGTTTTTTCTAGACCTTATTACATGAAAAATAGTCATAATGACCTTATTACCTCACTTTAGAGACTCAAAACATCAAAATTCACTTTATGATCCTACATACCCAAAAATGACCTTGGTGCTCCTGCACCACCAAGCAAAAACCCTAATCTGCGTAACAAGATATTTCCTGTTTCCCGTGAAATCTTTTGAGATCTCAATTTATGCATATGGCTAGTCCTCTAGTTGTTGATATAATTGAAAGGCCTTGACTAATATTCAAGAAGCATCCACACAAATCAGTTGAAGTTGAACCATTGGGTGCATTCTCTGAGATTCCACATGGTGTACTACATATTGAGGATATTAGGGCATACATCCACTATAACATAGATGAATTTGTAGACCTGAAACTCTTGAATTTGCTTAACAACTACTTAATGGATGATAGCCACAAATTGAAACCAGAATACAAGGCCCTAGAAAGAAAACATTTTCTGCAAGTCATTAGGTTTCCAACATTTGATGAAAATGAATGGGTTTGATATATTTTAAACCGAATACATGATGAGTTCATATGGTTATTTAAACCATTCAAGATCACAAAGGATGTCATCAAGATTGTAAATGGATTAAATTCAACCAGTGGATTGCCCTTGCTGACAGCCGTGAAAAACTAGACAGTGATTGATGCTATCGGTGCCAAGTTTGACAAAAGGGCAATGACTATCAATGATATTATAGAACCGGATGTCAAATTTGCCTCTGTGGTGATTGGGTACAAAATCTACCACTCCAGTAGAGAAAACTCTGTCTCTGAAACTGGAATATATGCAGTCTATGAAATGTTGAAAGAAAATGTTGATTATGATCTTTGTGAAGTACTACAAAATCAATTGATTGAGAATTTGAGAAAGATAAAGAAAGATAAGAAAAATTCCTTAAAATATGGTTCCCTGATTATATTCTTGTTTTTCTATTTTATGAATGAAATACTGGGAATTCAAGGTGTGCAGTGGACAACTGACAGACTAGTAGCATGGCAAATAAGAGACCACCTTCTCAACCTTGGTGACTCCCAAGCCAACATGACTACCATTTGGGGCTACTTCAAAAACTTCTAGAGTTTAATGCAAGCAAGGGATAGAATCCCTAAAACAATTGTGGAGAAGTATAAAAATGACATATGTTTCATGGTTGACACAGACAAGTGCTTGATGGAAGCTGTAGAACCAAACATAGTTTGGATAATGCCTATGGGTTATGAGGTGGATGAAAGAGTTTTATATATGTATGCTCAACATCTTTTAAACACACCTAAAGATACCTCTGTGGAAAGGTTTTGAACATACAGGGAACTAAGTTTAAAATTGCATGTAGAACTCAGACAACCTGAGACCAAAAGGAAAGTGCAAAGACAAGTTGAAAGGTATACTGAGAGCATTGGCCTAACCAAGGAGGTAGTAAAGTAGAAAAGAGAAAGAATTGAAAAGATGAAGAAAATCAATGAGCAAAATACAAAAGAAAAAGAAGAAAGTGAGCCGGCAGTCACTCTGAAAATCCCACCAAGCTCCTCAAGGAAGACAGGGAGTTTTGTAACTCTTGCTAAGAAACTCAAGTCCACTTACACTAAAAAGTCTAAAGCCACTCCATCTGATGATGGAGGAAAAAGAAAGAAAACCAAGGCCACAAGAACCCACAAGAGCACAAAATATGATGAAGAGACAGAGACAGATGAAGAAGTGAAAGAAATAAGATCCAAGAAAGCCAAAACTTCAAAGATTTATGAAGACTAGCCTTCTGGAAGCAACGAGGACAGTAAAAAGTCAGTCACTGTTAAGGTCGCTATGACTATTGATGAAATTGTAAAGACAATCACTATTCAAGGAAATTTAAAGCCTGTCAGAGTTTACTATGATAATTTTGATCAAGTAAATAAGAAAATCTTGGAAGATGCCATCATCACATATTTGAATAAATTCAATAGAGCTTTGTTGAAAATTTTACAAGAACTCCCTAAAAGCTTAAGGAAAGTCCTAGAAATGAGGAAAGAAGTAGCTAAGGATAAAGACATGGAACTCAAAGAGTATGTTCTCTCCACTTTGTGCCCTGTGATGACTAGAAAAGAAGTAGACAAAATTCTCAGAGAAGTCAAAAATAAATTTAGAAGCAAAGTCCAGATGAACAAACTTATGCTTGGTGAAACTAAGGAAATTGCAAAAGAAACAGAGGAAATTTTGAGAAAGGTCATAGACAAGAACAAGTATTTTATTATTTCAGAGAAACAAGTTGAAGAAGAAAATTCTCTAGTTCCAGAATTGGAAGCTCAAGATGAAGAGATTAACAAGAGAATTGATGATCAAAGTGTTAACTTAGATCCTCTAGAGTTAATCTGTGGAGAGACTAATGTTGGATTTGACTCGTCAAATCTAAAAATTGGAGAAGTTTAGGAAGAGGAACAAGTCAATCAAGAGGACATAGAAATGGTAGACAAAATATTTGATGCAGGGGTAACCTCTCCACTTGATCACTCTAGAAAAGAAGAGGTTATTGCGACCACACAGAACCCTTTGGATCAGGTAGCAAGTGCTAAGAAAATAGAAAAGAGTCCCTCTGAAGAAAACACAAAAAAGAGTAAAATAGAGAAAGAGGAAGAAAAAAGAAAGAAGGACAAGGTAGAAGAAGATGGTGCAAATGTTGAAACACCTAAAGTAGATACTGAGAAATTAGGAGAACAAAAGGATTATTATGAAATGGTTGCAAGAGACATTGTAAATGCAGTAAAAAGTCTTCTTGAAAAAGAAATGATTGAACTTGATGAGCCCGAGCTACTCCAAGGCCTATCCAATCCAGATGCTCTCTCTCCAATTCAGTTGATGAAAATAACATCATTCACCCAAGTAAATGTTAGAGAAAAGATGTTAAAGTCCCACATGGAGGACAATGAGCTACTAGGACTTGCAACTATAATTTTGGAGAAATTAATGCCAACCTATCAGAAGAATCAAAATGATTCCCGCTCTGGACATCTAAAAAATCTTGTCAGTTCAATAAACTCACACTTTGAGACTTTTGAAAATTATGCAGAGGCAAAAGTTCAGAAAGAATTTCTAAACAAGAAATTCAGTCAAGTTAAGAATCTGATAAGGAGTGATAGGTTGATACTAGGTATTAGCATAAAGAACATTCAGAATGCCTTAAGTGATGGAGGAGATATATACAAGTTTTGCCTATCATGGTCTAAAGTCAATGAGGATATTGAAAAGAAGATAAAGGAATAAGAACAAAAAATATCAATTCTATTTCAAAATTTTGATCCTCTGACTGCCTCTCCTATAAGTCAAGAATGTCAGGTTATTAGCTTGACAGATGAAATAAAAGGACTTGAAAAAGTGAAAGGCAATACTATGAAGAGGATGTGCGAACTCTAGGGATTGATTGCCCCCAAGTTAGAATCTATGCATAATGTCTTTTCCCAAGCCCTAAATGCATTTCAGACAAGTGATCCTCTAGATCTGGTAAAAGAAGAAGCATATGCATTTTTGTTGAGTGGGTACATCTCTATTCTGGATGGAATGAAGAGTACTTGGGCCTCTGAACTTACACAAATAAAAACCAACTTTGCAGACATTCTCAAGTTCATGTGAATAAGACCTAATGATTATTTGTACATATGCGGTAGTATATACAAAAATTTTGGAGAGTTTTGGCTTGTTGACCCCACCCCTTTCCATTGATGTCAAAGAGGGAGTGAAGGTCGGTGAAAAATGAAGTATTTAGAAAAGGGGGAGCACCGGAATAAGTGAAGTACACGAGTGTACAAAGGGGGAGTTGCACTAGACACTTAATCTTTTTTCACTAAGTGTTGCCATTAATGCCAAAGGGTGAGATTGTTGGCAAGAGACACTGCTAGGCATGATATATGTTGTCATTGATGGCAACTAAGATCATACCAATCATCTGCATAACACAATTTGTGCTGACCGGAAGTTAGATTCAGAATTTGTCTAAGTCTAGATAGTTAGGAACAGAGAAGCAATAGGGTTTGGTATTCTGATCCGGATCTCTGAGGTGGGAAGTCATGATTAGATGCGGATCTAGGAGAGTCGTGTGCATTGTCAAGATAGTCTAAACCCATATTTTTGTCCTCTGGTGATGAAGGATTCAAAAGATATTAGCCTCTGTGTACCAGGTTCCAGTTTTTTAGAGCAGACAGAAGAAGAACAGGTTGACCTTGAAGAAGATCTTGATTCTAGATGTATGGAAGTTGTTTGTTGGACAAATGATAATGATCAGTGATAGTGGCTGACATAAGTAATGATTTTCAAGAGCAAGTTTTGGTCTGCACCTCAAGCTATGCATAGATCTAGCCGACAGAGTAGAGCATTCATAAAAGTTCTAAGTGTTGTTGAAGTCGACTGGTAGAATGATTGTAGATCATATTGCGGATATATATAGCCAATGAAATTGGATGATTCAGTGTGTGAAGGATGTGTGAACAAGGCGAATGTGTGAATAGCAGAAATCCAAAGTGCAAATGAAGGCAAAACAGTAAGAAGAGCAGAGCAAAGATGAAATGTGTAAGATCAGTTTTTGCACTTAACCGCAACTAAAATTCTTGCATAAGTAGATGCTATTAATCAGTTTAAATCTCTATTATTCTCTTGTAATGTTTCCATAGGTAGTGAGCCTTCTACTTGAGCAGTGAGCTCTAGGCAGTGAGCCCAAATGCATGTGCATTCCCATTTGTAAAAATACTTTTAACAGGGTATTAATATTTGCGGGTTATCCCCCACCATGGTTTTTCCCTTAACCAGCTTTCCACATCAAAATCCTAGTGTCAACTGTGTTATTTATGTTTTTTGTTCACATGTTATTGATTGATATTGAAATGTTTATATCATTTAATTGATTAAAAAGAAAAAGAACTAAAAATGTGTGACAACTGATTCACCCCCCCTCTCAGTTGTCTAGACCTAAACCAACAGAGTTATGTGCCAAGGACCATCCATGGCTGCTCTGCTAAGAGTAGTAACTACTCAGCTCATTACTTACTATAAATAGTAAGTCCTTGGAATGACTTCATAAACTCCTCCAATTAGCCTACAGAAGTCAAATTATAGACTAACCCTAGTCCACTAGTGCAATGAGCTAGATGGGGGACATTACAGCCCACCCTTCCCAAGATTGCTTGTCCTCAAGCAACCTCAACTTAGGATGCTGCAATATCTGCTCACTCTCCTAGGTGGCATCCTCCACTAGTAAGTTCTTCCACTTGACCAAGTACTCTCTAATAACCTGTTTCCTCAAGTGTCTCTCCCAGGTATCAATGATAGCCTCTGGTACTAAGATCAACTTCCCTTCCTCATCCAATGGTGCAAGCTCAGCTGAAGGAATTATGTTATGGCCAAGAGCTTTCTTCAATCTGGAAACATGGAACACATTATGCATCCTATTGTCTGATGGTAGCTCAAGCTTGTATACCACTCCACCCACTCTTCTAATAATCCTGAAGGGACCATAAACTGTGGGTTTCAACTTCTCTGCTCCACTCTTCTTGAGAGTAGAGTCTTGTAAGGTTGGAGCCTCAAATACACCATGTCTCCAACCTCAAAACTCCTCTCCACTGAGTGCTGATTAGTATACAACTTCTACTAATTCTGTGCCTGTTGTATATTCTCCTTGAGTTCCCTTAAGATGTCCTAGCTATCTTGTAAAAGATCTTTTGCCTTAGGCACTCGACTATCACCAAGCAAGAGATCTGTAAAGCATGGGGCATCATAACCATACAGAACCTTGAAAGGAGTCATCTAAATAGATATGTGATGAGTAGTATTGTAACAATACTCCCCTAGGTGCAACCATCTGATCCAAGCCTTCTACTGCCCTAAAACATAGTTGCGTAGGTACCCCTCTAACCATTTGTTCACCACCTCTGTTTGGCCATCTATCTGCGGGTGGTAGCTGGTGCTAGGAGTCAACTCTGTACCACACAATTTGAATAACTCCTGCCAAAATAAACTCAAGAACTTGTTATCCCTATCACTGACTATGATTTTGGGTACCCCATGTAACCTAAATATCTCCTTGAAGAACAAATCAGCCACCTAAGAAATTGTAAAGGTTGTTGAAATGGCAAAGAAGTGTGCAAATTTGGTGGTCTATCAACCACCACATATATACAGTCCTTCCCATGCACCTTAGGCAACCTTGTAATGGAGTCCATTGAGATACATTCCCATTTTTTATTGGAAATAGGTAATGGATGTAAAAGACCCACAGGAAAGGTATGCTCATGCTTATTTTGCTGGAAAATGGGACACTCACGAACATACTTATGTACTTCATCCTTCAATCTTTTCCATGTGAACCTCTCCCAAATCTATTTATATGTCTTGAGGAATCTAGGATGGCCAGCCATTGGTGTATCATGGAAAGTTTTTATCACCTTATGTTTGAACTATGAATTAGGAACCAAGAATATTATGTCTTTGTATATAATCAAGTCATTCACCACCGAATATCTCTCATCCTTATTAGTGCCCTCAATGACTCCTGCTGCCCAAGAGTCCTTAGTATACTCTGCTATAATCAACTCTCTCCAATTAGCAGAGATCTCCCCAACTAAGCACAAGTGAGGTCGATGTGATAAGGCATCTGCAACTATGTTCTTCTTTCCCTTGACATACTCGATGTCAAAATCATATGCCTGTAACCTTCTCAGCCACTTTTGTTGCCTATCATTCAAGTCCTTTTAGTTCATAAAATATTTGATGCTATTGTGGTCAGTCCTTATTATAAAATTTCCCCCAACCAAATAAGGCCTAAATTTGGCCAATGCATGCATGATGGCCAACATTTCTCAGTCATACACCGAGTAGCTCCTCTCTACACCCCATATTTTTCTACTTTCGAAGGCTATCAGGTGCTTCTCCTACATGAGTACTACCCCAATCCCCTCTCCAGAAGCATCACACTACAACTCAAATGGTTTGCTGAAGTTTGGGATTGCTAGCATTGGGCATGTAAGCATTAAGTGCTTGAACTTGTCAAAGCACTACTAGGTTGTGTCACTCCACTCAAAGGCTCCCTTCTTTGTCAAGTTAGTTAGAGGTGCTACTATCTGTGAGAATCCCTTCACAAATTGTCTGTAGAAACCACAAAGTCCAAAGAAGCCCAATCTATGTGATGTTCATGGGTGGAGGCTAGTCAACAATTACCTTTATCTTCTCTGGATCCACTCTGACCCCATCTACATTGATAATATAGCCAAGGTAAAGAAACTCTGTCATGCCAAAATTGCATTTGGATTCCTTGGCATAAAGTGACTTACTCTCCAGAATGGTCAATACCTCCTCAAGGTGTCTCATGTGGTCCTCCCAAGTTTTGCTAAAAATCAATATGTCATCAAAGAATATCAAAACAAATTTCTTGAGCTGCTATCTATATATCTGATTCATACAACTCTGGAAAGTCACAGGTGCATTGGTTAACCCAAAAGGCATCACTAGAAACTTGAAGTGACCATAATGACACCTGAAGGATGTCTTTTCTATGTCCTTAGCCCTCATGTGAATCTGATGGTGTCTAGACCTCAAATCAATTTTGGAAAAATAACAGGCACCATGTAGCTTGTCTATCAGCTCATCTATCCTCAGAATAGGATACTTGTTCTCAATAGTCTTCTTGTTTAATGCCCTATAGTCGATACACATCCTGATTGTCCCATCCTACTTTTTGACAAGAACAACCACAGAAGCAAATGGGCTCTTACTGGGCCGAAAGTGTCCCATCTCCAGTAGCTCCTTAATCATTTTCTTAATTTCATCCTTTAGCCTCTTCAGATGATGGTAAGGAGTGATCATGATGGGCTTGGTCCCAACCTCTAGCTCAATAACATGCTCTATGCCTTTATCAGGAGGCACTCCTAGTGGTATATCTCCAAACACCTTCCTATGCTTGGATAAAAGCATCTGAATATCAGGATGATAGCTGCCCTTCTGTCGTGGTGGGGACTTTGGCATAATAAGGCACTCTGCTGCCCACTCTACCTAGTCATGTCTCAATAGCCTCTCCATCCTCTTCAGTGAGACCACCTGAGATCCACCATCTAATATGCCTCTCAAGCATATTTTCTTCCCATTGAATTCAAATCTCATCTCCATCTTTTTTACATTCATGGTGAACTCTTCTAACTAGCTCATCCAATGCATGTCAAGTACCATATCTATATCCCCAATGCCAATAACATAGAAGTCATCTACCAACTCATACTCTGACATGATGATTTTCAATCCTGATATCCTCCTATTGCACTGTATTTTTAATCCATTGGTTACCATTACCTTGAAAGCTTCAAGTTCCTCTGTCTTCAACCCCCTGCAAGCTACCAATCCCTTGTCAATAAAATTTTATGTAGCTCATGTATCAATGAGGGTAATAATATGTTGTCCATCGAGTACACCACGCACCCTGAAAGAACCAACCTTCTGGAAATTGGATAGTGTTGATAACTGAGAGGGGGGGTGAATTAGTTATCCTAATTATTTCTTCTTTCTAAACTTTCTTATTAAACAATGCAGCATTAATTCAAACAAGCAAACATTACCATGAAATGGAAAAACACATGACACAGTAATTTTGACATGGAAACCCTATTAAGGGAGAAAACCACGGGGTGATTAACCCAAAGATTATTCTCTGTTAGAAGAATAAGGAATTACAAAATGGCATTTGCCAATTAGGGCTCACTGCCCGAGTACACTACTCACAAGTTTCATTTCTTGAGAGAGAAAGTAAATGAAAATGAAGTCAAGTTGGAGTTTGTGCCTTCCAAAGATCAGATGGCAAACATCTTCACCAAGCCTCTTCCCAAGGATACTTTCGATTATCTCAGAGACAAGTTAGGGGTTATTACCCCTCCTAAATAGAACTAAGATGCATTAAGGTGCATTAGTCTGGTGGGATTCATATCCATATCTTGTGATCCAGATTGATGTTAAAGAGGTACTACTGAAAGAGGGAGTAGTCAATATACAAATTTTGGGATTAGTCTAAAGCAAAAAGGGAGAAAAGATAGCAAATATGTGCCCCTTGCCATTGATGTCAAAGGGGGAGGGAAGTCATGTGAAAAACTAGTTGTTGAAGTGAGGGGGAGCACTAAAGAAAGTAATTGCAAAAGTGAGAAGAGAAAGGGGGAGAAGTTTTTGTCTTGATGGTTAGATTTAGTTTTTCACATCACATATTACCATCAATGACAAAGGGGGAGATTGTTGCAAATATGTGCCTAAGTGGTGTTGTCATTGATGTCAACAAATTCTTGTTTCCCTTAGTGTCAACTGTATCTTATTTGGTTGTCTGTGTAGAAGACCAGATTGTTGAGGATATTGAGAAAATTATTAACAAATAATGCATGTGGATCATGTGGACATGTAGAGGATTGTCAGAGGTTGCTCCAGTCAAGATTTGAGAAGTTCACATGAAGATTTCAAGGAGTTATGGCCATCTAAATAGAACCGGTTCTTGCAAGAATTAGGAAAGACAGAGTGACAGGAAAGGGGTCTAGATTGCTTTGGTAATATAAGATTTTGATCTATGGATCTGAAGGCATGTTTGGGAAGTCAATGTGTATCATCAACTCCAGTGGATTGTGGTTTGGAGGTCCACAAGCTATCCTTCCAGTTTAACAGTCATGGCAGAGTGTGTTCTTGCAGTTCTGAAGGAAGATTCAAATGTTTCTGATAATATGGTTTAGAGTGAATGTTATTAGTGATTCCAATGTGCTTGTGGAGGTCTCTGGATCATGTAGCTACTATGTTGGAGGTCCACATTAAAGTTTGAGCTTCTTGATTGAAGATTTCTTCTTGAGGGTAATGTTCTTCCCAGACTTGGCCGATAGGATGTTACTAACCTATTGTGGATACCTTAAATACATTTTTATGAAGAGTGGAGTGGTTGTAGTAGTAGATTCAACTCTTAGTTGTATTAGGCTGACAGTGTGATCATCTGCGTCAAGTTTAGCTGACCTTGTTGATCATTCCAAGGTTGATGAATTGTATAAATACTTGTTGGAGAAGTACCAAAATTATCCTTGTGCAAAAATAGATAAAATCCAAAGGAAGGATCAGGAGTAGAGTAGAGAAGGAAATGAACAAGAACAATACAGAGCATGAAGAAAAGTTTGAGGCAATGCGAAAGTTCTTGAGCATTCATTGAAACTGAATCAGGCATGAAATAGATGCTAATTCTTAGTTAATTATTTCTAATTAAATTTTGTAGGTAGTGAGCCTCTTCTTTTGAGCAGTGAGCTCTGGGTAGTGTGCCTGAAGGCATGTGCCTTCTAATTTTCTAAGTACTTTTAACAGGATATGCATTTTGTGGGGTAAAACCCCACCGTGGTCTTTCCCTTAACCGGGCTTCCATGTCAAAATCTTGGTGTCAAATGTGTTGATTATACTTCTACTCTTATGTTGTTGATTCATGCTTAAATACTTGCATTACTAATTTTATAATAAGATAATAAAGAAGACTAAAGGCAAAAAAAAATCTATGGGACAACTGATTCACCCCCCCTCTCAGTTGTCTAGTTCCTGTTAGATTTAGAGAAGACAACTGAGAGGGGGGGTGAATCAGTTGTACAAAACCTTCTTCTAATTAAACACTTAACTTTACTTTGCAATTCAGCAGCATAATAATAAATCAATCATGGAAACATAATGCAATGAATCAAGAGTAGAAACATATTAACACATGAGACACCAAGATTTTGACGTGGAAAACCTTGTTAAGGGAAAAACCATAAGGTGATTAACCCAAGATTGTATTCTATGTTAGAAGAATAGAAAGAACAAATGGCACATGCCAATTAGGGCTCACTGCCTGAACAAACTACTCACAAGAGGCCCACTACCTACAAGAGACACATTGTCTACAAAAATAAGTATAACATACTTGAACTGGAGAATAGCATCTTCACCATGCTTGAATCAGTTCCATTTAAGCCCAATACTTCTACTCTGCCTTTCACTCTCCTCCTTGCTACCACACACTCATCTCCACAAGGATACCCTTGAAATGACTTCGCAATCCCTTACTTATACAAAACATCAACTTAGGAATGATCATCTAAGTCAGCAAACATCAACAAGAACATCCACAGGATGTGTAACTCATCTGGTCGGCCAATCACAAGAAGAACACCATCATCTGGAAGTTATTCCTCAATTGTGAGCTCTAAATTCAATGCGGGCCACCAACACAAACTAGACACCATCCAAAGACCTCCACAAGCTTCCCTGAATCACCAAGAACATCCAAACTTCATCTACTTACTGAATTCCTTCTCCCCTTCATCTGAAACCTCAAGAACATAGTCTATCATTACTGTCATAAAGGAATACATGCTTGCAGCCTTCAAACCACGAACTAATTGAGTTGATACTTCATGAAGACTTCCTCAACATTCCCTCAAATTCCCAGAATAGGATACTACATTTCTGGATCTCACCAGACCTATCTGTATCAATTTGTCACCACTGAACATCTGCCAGAACCAGTTTTACTTGAGTGGCCACAACTTCTTCCGATCTTCATGCAGACCTCTGAAATCTCTACTGGACCACCTTAAGACGTATATCTACAAACCCTTTAAACCACATCCTTTGATCCTCATCCTATCTTGGACTTTTACCTTATTGCCATCACTGTTCTTCACTGTTCCTGATTGAGACTAATTTTCTCAATATCCTCAGCACATAGCTCATCCAAATCTTATCATTAAAGCAATAGGAGTATGTTGACATCAATGACAACACCGGTTAGGCCCATACTTGCAATAGTTCCAACATGTCCTACCTCTCAACCTTTCCTATATAAGGAAGGTATCTCATTGTACATTTCATACAATGTAGTGTGTATAAAGTCAAGTTTTGCATCTTGTATATTTTATGCATCATTATTTTCTTGACAATATAAAGCATTGTTATTGCTTTTCTCTCTTGTTGTGGAAGGTTGTTTTGGTTGCAGGTGATCCTAGGATGTCTTGAATCCATTAACAACTCTTACAGATACTAAATCAAATAACTATTTACTTAATAGGTAAACATACTAAACTCAATTCCAACCTTGTTCAACTAAATCAATTACCTAGTTTATGGGATGGAGTTTAGGGGATGACTTAAGGGGGCATGCAATTGGTTACTAATTTACTAAGGGGATGATACTAATTCAATTAACTATTTACTTAATCCTAAACTTACTAAACTAAATCCCAAACTTATTAAATGATATTGATTACTTGATTTATGGAACATAGTTAAGAGATCGCTTAAGGGGACTGTAGTAACATAGTCCTAAAATTTTTTGAAATCAACACTTCTGAGATGGAATGCAACAATTAGAATTTCCACACCTTTTTGATCACCCAATTCCTGATACGGGCAAGGTGAGAACATACGAGTGTTTTAGAATAAACAAATAAATTATTGTTGCAGCAATAACAACATCCACTTATTTAGTGGGAAATACTAAAAGAAAGCAGAAGCACATCCACTTATTTGATAGTAAGCCTTTACAATGAAACCACTTGCTCAGTGGGGTAAGTAACATGAACAAGAAATACGTAGACAATCTCACTGGTGGTTACACCGTCCAAAGAGTTACATGGAATGTTTTTGCAACTTTGTAAATGCAATTACAATGTCATATAAATCTGCAATAGTCATTTTAAATAATATTTCATATTGTTCTATAATGTTGTAGCATCAAAACATGAAGGAATATTGTTGACCTGGCATATATGAAACCATGAAACAATCATGACCAAAGGAAGAAGCAGTTGTAGTTGATGAAGGAGGTTCAAAATATCACTGTAAAACTTCTAAACCCACTACAACAACAAACTACTAAACTGATAAATAGCAACAACAAATTGGAGTTGCATAGAAACCCTACAAATCCACCCAAATCTCCTCATAAACTTAGATATTCATTGCTAAACACTAGCCAAATGATTTATAGAAGCTAGGCACCATCAAATAGGTCAAATAGAAATAGAAAAGGGGGGTAAACAACCCTTAAACCCTCACGTCCCTTCCTAAAATTGTACAGCCTGCAAAGAATCCATATTCAAGTTTAAATCTGTAAACTACAATCTAAAAATTAGCTTCAAAATCAGGGGATCAACATTGGGAAATAAGTGGGGTGCATTTAGGGTCTTCACAAATAAAAATCACCATGGATCTCCTCCAGAAACCCTTACACCATCATGGAAAGGTGCACTAGCATAAAACCCCTTAAATCAACATTAACTCATCAATAGATCTCAAAATATTTCATTATTCCCCTGAAATTGCACTCCAAAACTAAATATTAGATCTATGCACTTCAGAATACATCAAAAGTAAACAAATTCATTGCAATACAAGTGTGATCCCTGGATGAAATCACTATTATCGGCTAGGGAGGATCTCCCACCACCAAAATTGATCTTCTTGAAGAGGGATTTTGTCCTCAAGAAGCCTTGGAAGAACATGCAGGTTCAATCTAGCAGCATAACAATATGTAATCTTCAGTATCCCTCAACAATGATCTCTCAATCCCCTTATATACACACTTTTAGGTTACATGGGAATACATCTCTTTTTTTGAAAATAATTAACTCTTCAATAATTCCCCTCTTTCCCATGTCCAGGTGCTCACTTCAATGTGCCTAATCAATTAATAAATCAAATTACCTTTCCAATGACCTATTACACTTAAGTCATCTTTAAATATTTACAACTTTAGATAACTTAAGTGAAATTACTAATTAAATAGCTCAATGACTCACCCAGCTTACATAAAATCCCCAAATGAGGTGAATTGCAATTTAGACCATACCAACATAATCATGAAGGTTTGAGATGAAGAATGATGCCAACTAGGTGACTTACTATAAATAGATGGCTTCTCCAAGAAGTTTGGAGAGCAAACCGGGAAGCCAAAAATGCTTCTTAAAACACCATTGTGATCCTAAACACCAATTGAGCTCAATACCATAGAAAGGAATCAAAAATAACTAAACTTGTGCTCTCCAAGAAACATGTAGTTTGCTAAACAAACCAAATAGCCTATGACAACTCAAGAAATAGACCATTGGTCACACAACTATCTAGGCCTAAGAAGGAGACATTATAGGGACATGCAATTATTTACTAATTTGCTAAGGGGGTGATACTAAATCAATTAACTATTTACTTAATTCTAAACTTATTAAATTAAAACCCAAACTTATTAAACTAAATCAGTTCCATAATTTATGAAACGTAGTTAGGGGATGGCTTAAGGGGGCATGTAATTAGTTACTAATTTGCTAAGGGAATGATACTAAATCAATTAACTATTTACTTAATCCTGAACTTACTAAACTAAATCCTAAACTTATTAAACTAAATTGATTACCTAATTTATGGAACATAGTTAGGGGATGGCTTAATGGTACATGTAATTAGTTACTAATTTCCTAAGGGGGTGATACTAAATCAATTAACTATTTACTTAATCCTAAACTTATTAAACTAAATTCCAAACTTTTTAAACTAAATTGATTACCCAATTTATGGAGTGTACTTATGGGATGGCATAAGGAGACTTAAAGGGATGTTACTAAATCAGTTAACTATTTACAGAATCCTAAACTTATTAAACTATATCTCAAACTTATTAAACTAGCAATCGATTACGTACTATATGGAGCATAGTTAGGGGATGGCTTAAGAGAGCCTAAGAGGACTTGCAATTAGTTACTAATTTTCTAAGGGGGTGATATTAAATCAATTAAATAAGGGAATAAGATTCTCTTTTCTTTCAGATTAAATATATTCTCTACTGATAGGACTAACCATGTGAAGGTGGAAGCTCGCTTAACCCTACATTGGAGGGATTTTGAAGAAAAATATACAAGTGTATGTTTATATTTTTAAATATCTCTAATGTCTACCTACATTGAGATACATTAGTAGTAGTAGATTAAAAAATAATTAAGTAGATATAACTTAACTAAAAAACAAATATTAAGAGTTTAGTTCTACATACTTACAAACCATTTAAAACTTACTCCATTGTACCATCTTCATCCTCTCTTCTTCATTTAACACATCTATAATAGACTTATGCTCTTCCATAGAAAGCATCCACAACTTTTGTAACAACTTACCCTTGATGTCTCACTAATTGTATATTTGTTTCCACAACCAAATGTGAGTAGTGCATTATAATTCTCTTATTGTTTTATAATATTTAAATATAGTAAAACCATTCTTCCTTGTCAAATATTTCAATAGTCAAGTAACAATGACAACCATAAAACCTATTAGATACTCAAAGTTATCATCATCTACACTAGGCTCTAACAATTTATGTTTTATCTCAACACATCAAGAAAACCAATACTCCATCAAGTTTTTCAAAAATAAATTTGTTATAATCCCTCTAATTGTTGTAGGTGGTAGACTGATACCACATAATTTGGTTAGAATTCAAATTAGAATGTATATATGGAAAAACCTAATAATAATAATGGAATTACAAATGAGATTTACAAGTGATTCATCATTTATTGATTTTCAGTTTACATTTCTTAAATAACCTTTGACTTATGCTAGATGTTAAAATTGAATCATCTCTTATTTTTTTATATAATTCTATTTGACTCAAGTCTAATAAATGTCTTAGATGAGGATCATGTTTTATTGACCCCACATTTAATTTCAAAACATCTCTAGTATTAGATGACAACCTTGCATTATCATGCCAATAGTTTTTAATCACACACCTGGTCTCATTATTTAAATGCCAAACCTTGAGAGTCTATTTCTAAAATCCCAACACTATATAATTAGACCATCTTCAATACTTACTCTTCTCTTTAGTACTGTTCTCAAAGTTTTAGAATTTACATTTAAATTTTGACTTGTTTCAATTATCATTATTTTTTTAAAAATGATTTATTATCAAAGTAGTTGTTATTATTTATTGTGTCACATTACTATCTTTGGATTGAGTCTTCATTATAATAGCATGAACAACACCAATAGGACTAGAGATAATTTTTTTAATTGAAACATTTTTTTTTTTATGAATATGCCTATTTTATCATTACATTTTACATTTTTGACATTCTAATTAATTGCATTACTTGTTGGCATTGAAATATTAGACTTTTCTTTTTTTAAAATTATTTATACAATTTAGATGCATTATTTCAAACTATTCTCCAAGTTTTCTTACCACGAAGATTAGCTAACACATTTCTTTCATTTTTAATAAAAACATTTTCATGTTCACTTCATCTATAAGGTACATTTCAATATCAACATGTTCATATTTGTCTACATTAATGTTTAAATTATGGTAAACATGCTCAATTCTCTCTACATTCATGTTTAAATCATTGTTCATGTTAAATTAAAATCTATAGTTTGTTTTTAGTATTTTAACATCAATATATCCACATTCTTTTAACACACTGTTGTTAATTTCCTCATCGAGTGCATTTGAAGACTTACCTTGACTCATTTCCATATTATCCTCTTCTACATTCACCATTTCCATATTCTCCTCTTCCACTTTCACCTCTTCCATGTTCATCTCTTCAATGTTCTCCTCTTTAATGCTCACCTCTTCCACAATCACCACCAAATTGGATGCTTCAAAATTCTTCATTTATCAAATACTATATCCTATCTCTTTGTCATGTTTCATCCTTCTCTTGATGTGCTTCCATTTCTTTAGGTATCAAGACATTCCTTTTCATCCCATAATTACCAAATAATCTTGATAAAGATCAAAAATTGAATGACAAGGAGATCTCTAAAATAGATCCATTCCTTAAGCTCTCTAAAATACAAAATAGATCTAGATCCTTTTTTTAATATCCCTACTCAAAATGGTTGTTGAAAACGCCTTTAAAATTTTTGTGCTTTAAATCATTTAAATAATCGTGATTGTGCTTGAAGATCCCTTTTGAAAATGGTGCTTGTTCTTGAATATCCTTTTCGCAAATTCTTCTTGAAGATCTCTTTTGAAAATGGTGTTTGTGGTCAATTACTTTTGAAATAATTTGGTTCTTGTGCTTCAATATCCTTTTTGAAAATGGTGCTTGTGATTGGATCCCTTTTAAGATTGATCTTTAGCTGCTTCAATATGCCTTCTATCATTGGCGATTGAAAAAGACCTACAAAAAATTAATAGAATAGTGCTTGAAAAAGACCTTCAAGAGACATTAGAATAAAAATATTCCATATACAATCACTATCAGTTTGCAGTTAGAAAAAAAACTTAGTACAATACTCTACCTATACTATATTATCCTAAATATAGGTGTGCAATGGCTAGATTAGATATGGGCATTTATTTCTAATGAGTATCATTAGGAATGGATATTCATTGTTTAGGTGCATATCTTATATAAATATAGTGGATATCCATTTCTATTAGATATTCATTATGTTTAAATTTTTTTAAAAAAAATTTGCATTGGTTTTAGTCTTGGAAATCTAACTCTAAGCCTTGCACCTACAAGTACAATGTCATGGTAGCATCTATTACTAAAACAAACTTCGACAATATGGCTAATGACTTTATTTTCAATATTTTTTTACAAAATTAGAACTCATTATAGCTGAGAATGTCTAGTTTTCAAATATATAATTTTTAAAACTTTAAACCTATTTTTATTTTTATTTATTAATTTTTAAACATAAAGTCTCATAAACTTGAAATGGCATACATATTTCTACTTTTTTACAAATTTGATTATGAACTCTTCTAAAATTATATTTCATCAATCTAAACATCATTCTCTATACACTAAAAACAATTCTTGTTACAATTATTTTAGGTCAAATTATGTGGAACATACATGAGGAATTTTAAATTTATACCTAAATCCCACTAACTAATTAGAAAAATATATATTTAATAAAAAATATCCAAACCAAAATTCAACATCATATGCATCTATTCACAAAAGGACTTTGGAAAATACTATCATTTACTACTTTTAGATGGATTATACATGTGCATGTTTTGGCCTCTGGCATACTTTTTTAAAAAAGGTCACTTTTGTACATCCTTTACTTAACCAACTTTTATCATTTGGGTATTGGAATAAATTACATATTTAAAAACTAGAAACAAAATATTACATTTCATATTTTTACACCATTTTAATATTCTATCTAGAAGTGCATCAAATCTTTACCCCAAGTATAAAAAACTCTTATTTTTTATGAAAAATATTTCCAATTTTCGGCCATTTTCTACCCCCATTACCTTGCACTTATCCTAGACATTGCTCTTGTGAATGATCCATTCATACCTATTAGTTCTTGTTTGATGTTGATTCTTCCATGAATTATTTCTAAGATATGTTTGTCATTGTTATGTCATAAAATGTCCCCCTAAGACTTTTCCCTCCTAAGTTTAGCTCCTGGGTCCCTTAATTTTGATCATGCATGTTACAATTGAATCCTGAGAAAAAATGCCTTGAAACCCATGTCAAAATGGACTTAGGGGACATTGCAGAGCTTAACCCTATCCTAAAATTGGTCCTAGGATAAGGGCACTTGTGCCTTTGCCCTGCCCTATTTTGGCGGGGTCCCAAATTTGAATGTTAGTTGGAGACCGTTAAAAGGTGTTTTTTGCTGACATCTTAAGTTTGAATTATGAAATTAAAGTAGGAATGCATATATAAGCATGTTTAGGGTTTCATTTGTAAACTAGAAGATGATTATGATATTTCAAGGTGAATTTATGATTTTAAAGCATTCAAGGCATTCATTGTGATGCAGAGCAGATTTGTGTTGTTGTTATGTTTGTTATTGCAAATTTGGCTTCATCTTCTCATGTTGTGAAAGATCTTCATCTATTTGCGAGCTACACCTTTGAGGTGATATCTATTTGTGCTTAAATCAATCATTTATCAATTTATTTTTACCTCTGTCCTGCAAGGATGCACACTTTTTATCTAACAACGGTGTTGGAAGGCTTGAATGCCATTCTGAGGCTTGACTGAAGCAAGCTCCTAAACACAACAACCCCCAACCACTCTTCTTGTGATTGCAGGTGACAAGTGTCAGATCTTGAAGAGTAGAGTTACAGAGGACTGTGGTAAAGCATAAGGAATTAGGATCTAAGGAAAAAGGTAGGAAATAGCTTAGGAAGGGCTTGGGCACCTTCTCTTTTGCCCCTTAGTTTCATGTCATTGAGAATCCCTAAAGTGGTGTAGTCAGTGTCGAAAAAGATCTCGAAGCCCTCAGAAAAAGCAATACCTTAGGCTTGGGCACCTGCTCTTTAGCCCTCAACTTTTATGTATTCTGAAACTCAAAATCTGGTATGTATCTAATCTATATTTAGTCTATCTCTATGTGAGCATTTATCAGGTTTCATCTATTTATTTACGATTTGGCATAATTAGGGTTTTAAGATAAATTGGATTAAAATAATCACATTAATCAATCAATTCAAAATTTCCCTATCATTACAAGTGACAACAAACCTGTAGATGAATCCTCTTGCAAAAGTTGTGATTCGACTCTGTTAAATGTCCTTGAATGTGTGTAGTGAAAGGAGTATCTAGCTAAATCATTCAATGCCACCATCCCCCTTTTCTTTACATAATAGTCACCTACTTTAGTGATCATTGATCATGTTGCCATTTTTTACCACAGCTCAAAATTGGCAGAGCTGATGTGACAAGTTCATTTTTAGGGTGAAGGTTAACATTCTTCTATTATGAGTTATTTGCATAGTTATTGTGTTAATTGCAGTTCAGTTGTTTTCAAAAGAAGAAAAGATCTCAGATCATTCATTGCATTGCACATCATTCAAGAGAGATAAGTATTTCGTTCACCACAGTGATTATTCATTTACAAGTTGAAATACATAAAAGAATAAGCATTGCATTGAAAGAAATAATGAAATATTAAATGTCCCACACAAGCCGTGGGTATAGCTGAACATATGCAGATATAAAGAAAATACTATGCATCTAGTGATAAGAAAAGAGAGGTCATATCCATCATTACCTTGGATGTTTCCTGATCTCTGAAGTTGTCTTCTGTCCAGCTCCTGATCTTTGATATGAACCTGCAAAAATGTGGGAGGGTCCTGTTAGAGCTTTGATTATGAGATCTCTATATCCTATCAGAAGAGGCATAACACTTTGTTTATAATGCATTGATCAATGATCATCATTCACATGCAAGAGGAACTGAGAAAGCAACAATCATGGAACTTCATTGTTTTATTCTAATCTATTTGTTTCATGTGCAGGTATAGGATAAGTCATGTCATTGTTTTGAAGACATGTCAGCATGTTGCCCCTGAGTCAAAGGGGATGAAATCAGAGTATTCAGTCATATTGTGATGAAAGGAACATGATAAAGTAAAATACTGCTATATCAACTTAGCCTATTGAGCTTCAAACTCAATGTTCACCTATGACTACTAGTCCAAAAAGTGTTGAAGTGATAATCATCAATGAATAGTGAGTTTTCTCATGTGGCTACCAATGAGGTATGAAACTGAAATATCAAAGTTACAGTGTCATAAATGGATCATTTATAATCATGATATTGGCAAAACAGTTCAAATGAAATGAACAAAATCTCACCATTCAATATGATCTGAATACAAATACATTTGATGTAATATAGTGAGTTGGATAGCAAGAAATGGTCATGCCATCATAAGGACAAGATAACTTACATCAATCATAAAGCCACACAAAGTTCAGGGGACTGTCAAAATGTCATCAGCAGCCAAGACAAAGGCACATACCTCTTAAAAGATACAATCATCAAATGATGCTAAATAACAACAGATATAAGGGATAGAAAGGGTAGTTAAAAGGGATAAATTTTGTCTTATTTTATGCACTGAACCTGTGAGAAGGATCAACATTCCACAGTCAAATAAAAGAGAAAGGTAAAAGATGCTCTTATCATCCTCAGAAAACTATGATATACACAATGAAACTGTAATGTAGGAGTCATCATAGATCAAGAAACAATAGAAATACCCATGAACAACTTGAGGCTCATAATGCAATGATAGGGTATAAGCATTGAAAAGGATATTGGGTGCAATCACAATAGTTATCTATTAGAAGAAAATGCAGTCCATAATGATAGAGGTCTGCTAAATACCTCAGATAAAACATGCCAATATTAGACATAGACCATTAGAGACCAGGTATGAAGATAACAGATGTTAAGGAGCTAGATGGTAAAGTACAATGAAAGAGAAACATAAATGCTATCCTTCACATTTAACGCACAGAGTTACCATTATCCATGGTGACCAGTGAAGGAATAACCCTCTTAAGGTTTTAAAACAATATTCAATCCTCAGTTCAAATTAGAAGTTTTCTTCAAGATGTTGAAAATCAGAGAGACCGCATTAAAGATACCATTATGCCAACCGTGGCTAAGTATACCTCATTTTCTAAAAGGTTCAATGTCCATTTTCATTTTATAGTGATAAGTTCATCTATAGGAAAGTAGAGATTTATGGCTGCAAGTTTTAGATGCTAGATCTATAGAATGTCAAAAAAAAATGAAACATATAGAGGAGATGAGGGTATTGAGAAATAGTATAATTATGCAACCACGACCTCTTGTAGGAATATATACAGAAATAAAAGTGCATTTTTCATAGGAAGTTACTTCCTGGAGGTCATTGTCACAAAACCCCCCTCAGTGTCTTAAGTCCAAAGCCAAACACAAAGGTCGCTCTCCATTTTGGGTTTAAGTGCTCAAAACAATACAGAGTTCCATAGCAGATCGTGGCCATCAAACTAGAGAAGGTTTCATTTTAAAGTTGCAAGGAGGCATGTATTGTCATAAGTTCAAATTAAGCTTGCTTGTGCAAGAATCATGAAGCCATACGAAGTTGGAAGCCGTGAGCAAGAGGAGAAATATCAATGGAATTCAGAGACAGGAATACATCAAATGTATTGTACAGGCCACAGCCTTTTGTTGAAGAACAGATACAGAAATAAAGTGTTCTGAGAATGTGCTATTCGAATGACAGGGGTTTATTTCAAAATGCTAAAATATGAAACAATGGTGGCCGAAGTAGGTTTTGCTCAAACCCACTAAGGATGGTAAGAGTAAATACAAGATATACAAAGAGGAAAGAAACTTTAAGATGTGTAAAGCTTAGAAACAATGCCAAATGCATAGATGTGGCCACGCACACACACAAAGATGCCATCATGCCAGATAAAACCCTAGGATGTTTTCTTTCTTTGAGAGTTAAAAAACCAATTTCATTTTTAGTGGTAAACCCAGCTACAGAATGCCATGAAAATGATAAATACAGTAACTAATAGGAGTGTTACCTTGTTAAGGAAAAGTGCATAATGTTGCAGAGCCAAAGTCTTCTTTTTGCTTCGTTTTCCTCTCTTAGGAATGAAATAATAGTAGCCAGAGTATAGAAAGGAAATGACAGAAGAATAAATGCAAAGAGTCCATTAGATATAATGCTACAGTCGTGGCTCAAAGCCATTTTTCACTTTAGAAAAGGGAAGAAATTAGGGAATAATGAAACATATCTGCATCAAGAAATAGTTTACTTTTAAAATATGCTAGACCAGTGGTGGAATATGCTTAGAAGCACCTGAAGGCCAAAGATTTCCAAGGAGAAACCCTAGCTCCAGTGGTGGCCGTTTGTACAGGAGTCTCCAAAAACTCAAAGTTAAAATGATGCGAGAAAATAGGGCAAGCTTGTTTTGTCATTAGGGTTGCAAGTGAAGCCCTAATCGAAAGTGGGATTTTGTCACATTTTATTCTTTTTTTTAATATCCCACTAATGCCATCATGTGTATGTGCCCATATGAATACTTGCCTAGGCATTTTATTGCCTTAGTGATATTGTGAAGGCTTATGCATAAAAGGCAAATTATCAACTTTATGCCTTGGAGATATTTTTGGAAAGGCTAATGTTATGCCTTAGGCCCCTTGGAGATTGAGATGGGCTCACATGCCCTTGGTGCAAATTGCAAAAACATTTGAAGTGTGAGCATGCCTTTAGAGTCATTTTGCAGCAACAAATAGGAAAAAGGCCTTATAGGTCTTATTTTTGCAAAAAACCATATAGATGCCATCATATCTTTTTATGATTTTGAAAGAAATCAAAGGCTAGATAAGGTATGAAATACTTGATGCCACATAAAAGTCTTGTATTATTCTTTTTGTAAAACCAAATCGGGTAGATTATGAATAAAACTGCAATCTAATGTAAGGCTTTGTTTTAAAGCAATAAATTATAAATTGCTTTAAAAATGAATGCTATTTTAATGCAGTTAAAGAAAAATAAAACAAAGCAGATGAAATCTTGCTTTCTTTTGATTTGCTTTCTTCTAGGCGAGTTAGGCAGAAAAGGACAAAATTAGAAGCTTTTATGGGTCAAAATGAGTTTGTTTTAAAGCAAATTTGGTGGGGCCACCTGAGGGGACAATTTGGCATAATCTATTTGCAGTTTGGAGGTAGATTGAGGGCTTTATTTTCATCTTTTTTATGGATCACGAAAATGGATTGCTATGTCTATTTTTAGGGGGCTTTTTCTAGCTTTCAGGGAGAGATCTTTTATAGGATATATAACATAGTTACACTTCTTTTTCAGCAGTTCTAGTTAGAGTTTTAGATATCAGAGTGTAGAGATACCAAAGTCTTCCTCTCACATTGAGAGTGTTGTACTCATTTTCATTATACTCATTATTGCTTCAGTTATTGAGCAGCAACTTTCCTTCACATTTTGTCCAATTATTTGCAAGTTAATCTGATGTTGCATTGTGATGAATGTTTATCCTTTTCCTTGTCTTAGCTTGTGATATTTTTGCAATATCTTTGTTATGTTGTGTCTACCAAACCTTCATGTGAAATATCTGAGTTAAATGATCAGAGTGTTGTGAAGGCCAAAGTCCAATAATCTGTTTGTGAGTAAGATATATTAGGTAATACAATCTTCAGGATTAAATTAGAATTCATTTATTTTAGCATATCCTTCTATCCCTTTTCCCCTACAAGTCAATAGTTTAGGAAATCATAAGGAGAACCAGCTCACTCTGGAGATTCCCTCTCGACATAGATCACCCACAATCTGAGAGGGTTTCCATGTTTCAACAGGATAGTCAAGCCTGACTTGGCTAATGGCACAATCTTGATTGACAACAGATCCAATACTAAATTATTTTATGTTGCCGTCTACATATCCTATTTTGGAGTGGGCATATTTTTACCATACACATCTTTGCATATTTCTTCCTAAGGGAAGACATGTAGTTTGATGCAAGTGGACATTCTTGAACCTTTTGTGCATGTTCATCTTCATCATTCTTTGACTGTTTGTTAGGATAAGATGATATTAGCCTTACAATCCTATGTACTAATGTCAGATCTCCAACATCTTGGAATAGGTACTTAGATGCCTATGTAAGTGTTTGAGAGATATTATTATTTTATTATTTATCCTTGTAACTTAGAATATTAATTATAGTAGCATTAAGAGGGGATATTAATTATGACGGTGGTAGTTACAAAGTGATTTGAATTCATTTGCACCACTTTATTGATTCTAGGTGCTAAGAGAGAGAGTGGGGCATATATTCATTATTGGGTGCATCCCTCATACATAATGGATCCTATTTTTTACTGTCATTTTGGGATAACTGTGCAATTGATTGTGAGTAGTCAAAGATGCATGTATGAGTGGTGCTACTTATGGTGCATTGATTATTTGTCACATGTGCGCATTGGATTTTTTCCATACCATGGCTTCTCGGTAGTTAGTTTTGGTGAATCTACTTGTGATTTAATCTCTCCAATTCTCTATAAATTGGATGCAATAGATAGTCATCTCATAAGTCTTTTGTAGATTAAGCACTATTACACTACTAGAATGTTATTAGATTGAAGAGAGAAAGCTAGATGTATTTATTTAATACTTCTATTTGTTAGTAGAGATATCATCTTTAATGGTGTATCACTTTTTAAGAAAGGGTTTCTCCATGTACATACAATGTTGTATTTATTTATATGTGCTTGTTAATTTTAATTTTATATTTTGAATTTTTGCATGCTTCTCCAAGTTCTGTTTCAAACTTATAATGGTCTAAATCATGATCTAAATTGGATTTGAACACTTAATTTTATACTATCACTACATTTGTTCATGTGTTTAATCAACTTTTGGTATTAGATCCTATATTTGTGATCAAAGAGGGACATGTTTCTAGAAGTGTTGTGAGGTGTTTTGTTTTAGTGAGAGTATTTAATTTAGAAAGATTTTGTAGATTCATATAGAGTTGTATCCATGTCATGATCTACTTCTTATTTAGAAATTGAGAAGTTTAATGGTTACTGGTATGAGTTGTGGAAGATAAAGATGGAGGATCTCTTAGAAGAAAGGGATCAATGGAAAGTAGAGGAAAAGGAAGGAAAACTTGATGGTATATCTGATCAAGATTGAAAAAGGTTAGACAGGGAACCATTTGTTTCAGTTTTGCATATTTTATCCTCTTGAAAAAATAAGACAAGACCACTACATTCGCACTATATGGAAGAGGATAGGTGACATTTATCAAGCTAAAAATTTAACTAATAAGTTATATCTCAAAAGGTATTTGTATTATTTAAAAATTAAGGAAGGTGGTTTTGTTGTAGAGCATTGAATACCTTTAATTTGATTTTGAGTCGGCTAGGTTTAGTAGATGTTAAAATTTATGAGGAAGGTAAATGTATCTTGTTTATTTGCTCTTTCTCATGATTTTGGGAGAACTTAATTGTTTCTAATAGTGGTAGTTCTATAGAGCCAAAAAATGATCTCCCTTATTGTTATTTTGTGTAGTGAATATATGATGAGAAAGTCCAGTGATAAAGGTTGTAAGGATGCCTTGCATTGTTCATGCAGGAGCATCCCTAGTTCAAGAGCAATCTTGCATCAACTAAAAACATTTGCATTTTAGTTTGTTTCCTTTCATTTTCTAGTTTAGTTCAGTCAATAGTAGTTTTTGTATTTTGGTCTACATTCTACTGTAGCTACATTTTAGACCTTATAGAGCCAGACTTAGCATCTAGACATGTTCATCTACGTCATATCTATAATTAAAAGCATTTGGATTAGGTACCGGAAAGATATCGCCCTCAGAAGATCAGTTGTTTTCTCATAACAGAGCATTCCTAACACTCTCAGATAATCAGCTAAGGGAGAAGACTTGCAGAGCATTTCCTGATCTGCAAAGCCTAATGACACATCACTGGATGATCTTTTCTTTGTTACCAACCTTCCACAAGATCCGCACATCACTCCATTCATTTGTAAAAGGACTCTATTCATTTAAGCTCAACCTATCCATGTACGCACGTTGCAGCTCTTCATCAGAGTTTGTAATGATCCTTGGCCTATGCAAAGGAACCTTTGGTTCCAAAGATGATATAAATTGATGTAATAGATCCTTAGGATTCAAGCATTCCTCCCAATTTAGAAGATAGATAGTTTAAATTATGTGTGAAGGAGTTTAAAAGCTATATCTTGTGCATATCTCGATATTCTATAATCAGGCTTGTGAGCCCTAATTGTAAGCTCGCATGTTGTTGGTTGATTGTATATGAATTCTATGATATACTGAATGATTCAATCTACATTTGTTTCATATCTTTGAGTTATTTATGTTGTATTTACTCTTGTTGCATGGTCTGGATAGTTCATTCTGTTAACCCTCCTACCATGACTACACCAAGCGGTATCAGAGTGAAAGTTTGAATCTTTGGGAGTGAATTGAGTGAAGTTAGCAAAGGAATTCTGTAAGATCTTGTTGTGGATAGATCATTGATCTAAGGCAGCTTACTTGTGTTGCAACTAATCACCGATTGTGAGGCAGTTGTCACCTTGTAGTCTGATCATCAAATTGAGGCAGTTGGCACTTGATCCTAGGAAGAATGCCACCGAGGAGAATCCCTACTATTGGAACAATAGCTGGTAGAATGGATGAGATGATGGAAATGATGAAAACAATGAGAAATTGATTAGATGTTGTTGAGGAAGATAGGCAAAGAGAATTAACACCGAAACCTAATGTCGAAAGTGATGATGAAGAGGAATTTCAATCTGTTGAACAAATTGGTGAAACTCTAGGAGGTGATGAAGAAGAAGAAGCAGATCAAGTAAAGATATTGCAAGCCATTTCAAAGATTGGGAAGAGACCTAGAGTTGATGTACTGAACTATACTGGCAATTTGAACCCTAAAGAGTTGATTGACTGGATAAATGACATGAAAGAATACTTTGAGTATGAAGAAGTTGAAGATCTAGAGAAGGTGAAATTTGCAAAGACAAAGTTGAAAGGACATGCTGCTATATGGTGGAAATAAGTATAGTTGGATAGAAATAGAAGAGGAAAAGAAAAGATTACAAAATGGGATAGGATGATGACAAAATTAGAGAATCAGTTTATACCTACTGACTATGAGTTGGAATTATTGAAGAGATCATGAAACTTGAAATTAAAGGAGAAATCTGTGAAGGAATACACTGAAGAATTTCATAAGATGACCATAAGGATAGGACATAGTAAAGCAAGCAAGGAGAAAGTGGCTAGACACATCAATGGACTGAGATTGAACATTCAAGAAGAACTAAGCTTGGTAAAGATGACATCTTTGGATGAAGCATATCAGTTTGCCCTGAAAGTTGAAGAGAAGTTGAACAAGAGGCATGATCAGAGATAGAAAGGTAGAGGAGGTAAATTTTAGAAAGGCAGAACATTTTTTAGAGAGAGATCATATGTAGAGTAGAACAGACAAGAGAACACATTCAAGAAGGAGGATAGAGATAACAATGCATACCGAAGAAATGATAGAATTTTCTACCATAGAGGAAACCCTAGTCTATACCAGAGTGAAGGATACAAAAGAGAAGGAAGAAGACCTAATAGGAGAACATTCAAAGGAACCTATTTCATGTGTGGAGGTGAAGGACATAAAGCATTTGAATGTAATCAGTGGAGTACAAGCAAGAGGATAGAAAACAGTGGAAGAGCAGCCTATGTGGAAGAAGAACCTATTGGATCACCTAGTTCAGTTGGAAAACCTAAAAAAGGAGAATCACTTGTCATGAGGAGAGCACTATTTTAGGCATAGACAAATGAGGAACCACCGTAGAGGAAAAGTTTGTTCAGAACCAGATGCAAATCCAAAGGTAAATGTTGTAAAGTTGTTATTGATAGTGGTAGTTCAAATAACCTAGTTTTAAAGGAGATGGTGACTAAGCTAAATTTGGAAAGATTGAAACACCCTAAGCAGTATCAGATAGCATGGATTCAGGATGATCATAAGGTACTGGTGAGTGAACAATGTTTGGTGAAATTTCATATTGGATATTATCATGATGAAGTCTTGTGTGATATTTTGCCTATGGATGTTTGTCATGTCTTGTTGGGTAGACCTTGGTAGTATGATAGAAAAGATATACATGATGGGAGGAAGAATACATACACTATAACATCAAATGGGAAGAAAATTACCTTGATTCCTTTGGAGGATGATCCTAAGAGTGAAGTATGTGGGAATGCTAGAATCTATTTAGTAGATGGAAGAAATTTTTTGGATGACTTGAGACATGAGAATATGTGTTATCCTTTGATCCCTAAGAAACCTGAAACATTGAAGAAGGAGAATGAAGAAGTACAACCGAATGAGATAAAAGAGTTGCTGATAGAATACGAAGACATCATATCAAACAATGTACCTGAAGGATTTCTACCAATTAGGAGTATTAATCATCACATGGATCTTATATTAGGAGCTAATTTTCCTAACAAAGCAAGACACAGAATGACACTGGTAGAAAATAAAGAATAGAATAGACAGATACAAGAATTGTTGAGGAAAGGTTTGATCAGAGAAAGTTTGAACCCTTGTGTAGTTCCTGCAGTGTTAGCACCTAAGAAATATGGAGAATGGAGAATGTGTACAGACTCTAGAGAAATAAACAAGATCACAGTTAAGTATAGATTTCATTTACCTAGGATGGATGATATTATGGATTGTTTGAGTGGAGGAAGATATTTCAAAAATATAGAATTAAAGAGTGGATACCATCAGATCATAATCAAAGAAGAAGATGAATGGAAGATTGCTCTTAAAAGACAAATGAAGGATTGTATCAGTGGTTAGTGATGCCTTTTGGATTGATAAATGCACCTAGTACTTTCATGAGATTGATGAATGAAGTTTTGAAGAAATTCTTGGGTAAGTTTGTTACTGTATATTTGGATGATCTACTGATTTTTTCAGTAAGAGAAAGGAAGAACATTTGTAGCATCTGAGACAAGTATTGCAGAGACTGAGAGAAAAGAAATTGTTGATAAACATCAAGAAGTGTAGTTTCATGGAGGAAGAGTTGGTTTATTTGGGATTTTTGATTTATGTGGAAGGATTGAAGATGGGCCCCAAGAAAGTAAGAGCAATTGTTGAATGGCCTACACCAGAGAACATTGGAGAAGTTAGATCATTTCATGGATTGGCTAGTTTCTACAGGAAGTTCATAAAAAATTTTAGTTTAGTTTGTAACCCTATGACAGAGACAATGAGAGGTGACATAAAATATTTCAAGTGGACAATAGGAGCAGATAAGAGTTTTGAATTGTTGAAACAGAAAGTAATAGAGCAACCTGTTTTGGCATTGCCGAATTTCAATAAGGTATTTCAAGTGGACTGTGATGCAAGTGGGAATGCAATTGGAGCAGTGTTAAGTTAGGAAGATAGACTTGTAGCATATTTCAATGAAAAGTTGAATGATGCAAGGAGGAGATATCTGGTTTATGATCAAGAGTTCTATGCCATAATTCAAGCCTTGAAGAAGTGGAGACATTACTTGTTGCCTAAGGAGTTTGTGTTGTATACAAATCATCAAGCTTTGCAATATTTAAATAGTCAAGGTAAGTTGAATCAGAGACAAATGAGATGGGTAGAGTTCATGCAGAGTTATACATTTGTGTTGAAGCATAGGAGTGGAAAATCAAACAAAGTTGCAGATGCATTGAGAAGGAGAAGAAACTTGCTGACAGAGATGAGAGTTGAAGTGATAGGATTTGATGAATTGAAGAACATGTATGAGGGAGACACTGATTTTGTAGACCCTTGGAAAGCATGTAAGGAACCTGTTGTGACAGATAGGAGTAAGTGGTTGGACTATTTTATTCAAGAGGAAATGTTGTTCAGAGGAAATCAACTATGCATACCTATAAGTACAATGAGAGATAATTTGATCAAGAAGGAACATAGTGGTGTATTGGAAAGACATTTTGGCATTGGTAAGATAGTGGCTTTGGTGAGTGAAAACTAATTTTGGCCTCAGATACATAATTATGTTAGGAAGTTTGTGCAGAGTTGCAGAGTTTGTCAAGTTGCAAAAGGGAGTAGTCAGAATATTGGATTGTACAAACTTTTGACAGTACCGAAGAGACCTTGGGAAGACATAAGTATGGATTTTGTAATGGGATTGCCTAAGATGCAAAGAGGAGATGATTCAATATTTGTAGTGGTGGACAAATTTTCAAAGATGGCACATTTCATACCTTGTAAGAAGACAACTAATGCAGTGCACGTAGCTAACCTATTTTTCAAGGAGATTGTGAGATTGCATGGATTACCTAAGAGTATAGTTTCAAACAGAGATACAAAGTTTGTTGGATACTTTTGGAAGACACTTTGGATGAAGATAAAGATAGATTTGAAGTTTAGTTCAATACTTCATCCACAAACTGCTAGACAAACGAAGGTAGAGAATAGGAATTTGGGAGACTTGTTGAGATGTTTGGTTGGAGAGAAGATAGGAAGTTGGGATTTGATTCTTTCACAAGCAAAGTTTGCACACAATAATTCAGTAAATAGGAGTACCAAAAGAACACCTTTTGAGATTGTTACTGGAGTAAACCCTAGAGGAGTTGTAGAGCTGAGAGCTATCAGCATGGCAGAAAAGAGAAGTGCAGAAGTAGAAGAATTTGCAAAACATATGGAGACAGTGCATAATCAGGTGAAGAAGCATTTGGAGGATATGAACAGCAAAGAAAATGCTCTAAAGCTACAAATTTTTCTGGTTCTAGTTCTGCTCCTCCCCATTCTTCTTCTATGGATGATAAAGTTAAGGCACCTATGCAAGGGGTGGTGGTAGGTAAAGATGGGTTTGTGCCAGTTAAGTTGCATAATAAAAGTCAAGGTCAAAAGAGGACTCTCAGAGATAGGTAGGAAGAGGAGACATTTAATAAATTTGATGCTCTAGATGAGTTAGCCCATGAGGAGGGATCTTCCCTCGATATGCAAGTTGAGGTTTCCCCCTTAGTTGAGTAGCATATTTCCTCTCAACTAGATGTTACTTCATCTTTCGTTCCTTTGGAAGATCCTGGGGCATTGATGGTTTCTAGTGCCATCTCCCCTATGGTTGTGCTTGGGGATTCTGGTGTGTTGGTGGATGTTTCGGGTGTCGATCTTTCTGGTGGGACAGGTTTTGAAGAAACAGGTAAAAATAAAACTTCCTCTTCTTCTCCTATTTTGGGTTTGTAGTAAAAACCCTAAAAAAGGGTGTTCCTGAAAATCCTCTGAAGGTAGGTAGAAAGAAGGATTATGAAAAGGTAAAGTTGGCTGGTGAGATGTTGGTTGAGTTTGGTTTAGTGAGGACACTGGATTCTCATTTATCCCAGCCTTCACGATGATTGTGTTATCATGGAATGTAAGGGGTATGAATAGCATCCCTAGACAAAAGGCTATTCATGATTTGGTTTGTGTTCACTCTTTGGATATGGTCTTCTTCTAGGAGACCAAGTTGTCGGTTGATGGTATGATGTAGTGTGCTTCTAGGATTTGGAATAGAGGGCTATGCCAATGCATGGGTGCACAAGGTAGCTCTGGTGGTCTTTCCTTCTTATGGGATCCTTAGTAGTTAGGGGTAGGGTTAGAATTAGGGTTAATGCTATAATTATGTTAGGGTTATAATTAGGTTTAGGGTTGGAATTGTAATTAGAATTAGGGTTAGAGTTGCAATTAGAATTAGGGTTAGAATTACAATTAGAGTTAGGGTTACCATTTGAAAAAGGTCGACACTTAGAATGAGAATTACAAATAGTGTTAGAACTAGGGTTGCATTAGACTTATGATTAGGGTAAGAATTGAAGTTAGGTTTAGAGTTAGAATTAGGGTTAGGGTTAGGGTTAGGGTTAGGGTCGAGGCTAGAATTAGGGTTAGAATTCGGGTTACTATTAGGATTTAAATCATAGTTAGAATTAGGATTAAGGTAAAGGTTAGAATTAGGGTTATGGCTAGATTTAAAATTAAGTTTATAGTTAGGGTAGAATCAGGGTTATGATTAGAATTAGGGTTAGGGTTAGGGTTAGACTTAGGATTAGGGTTCGTATTAGAATTAGGGTTAGAATTAAGTTATGTTACTATTAGAATTAGGGTAAGAATTAGAGTTACAATTAGGGTTAGGGTTTAAATTAGAGTCAGCTTTAGAGTTCAATTAGGGTTAAGGTTAGTATTAAGGTTAGGGTTAGGGTTTGAATTATAGTCAGGCTTAAGATTAGAGTTAGGGTTAGGGTCCAACATTGATTTTAAAATATTCTTTGAAAATAGGTGCCTTAATTCTAAATCCAACCCTAACCCTAATGATATTTCTAATCGTAATTCTAATCTAAACACTAACCCTAACCCTAATTTTAACCCCTAACTTTAATCCTAAATATAATATATAATATAATTAGAATTAAAATTATTATATAATATAATATATAATTTTAATTATTATATATTATATAATAATATATCTAATCTATATTATAATATTATATTTTATAATTATAATAATTCTTATAATTATATAATATAGTTAGAATTAAGTTTGCATACCTATATTTAAAATATATATTTAAAGTATGCCAAGAGATATCTTTCCAGTAGTGACTATGCAGCCATCAAAATGGCATGTCTACCCTGATGACCATGCCCATATAACAGTTTCACGTACACTTGCTGTTGCGCCCACTGCATATTAAGAATAAATACCGTGCACGTATAGCAGTATCGTATGGTGTTCCTATGTAAGGTCTGAATTCCAACTTTAAAAAATATACTAAGTAACAACATCCTTTGTATTTTGTGAGGGCTCCATTTTTTTTTCTGCCAATGCCACATCATCCTTTGGAGAATATGAACGGTCCCACTTTTAAGATGCCTGTTGCTAACATTTTCATTTTTAAATTATAAACCTTAAAATACGTTTAATTAATAATTTGTGTTTTGTATTACCTAAATTTCACAAATAATTTGTGTTTTGTATTACCTAAATTTCACAAATAGATTCAATCCCATGGCAATGATGAGCATTCCCATTTATTATTATTATTAAATAATTTAATAATAATATTTAATTATATATTAATTTAATTAAATCTATGCCGATGACGGCATGGTTCAGTGGTTAAGTCACTCAGTTGTAGTGGTGGCCACCAAAGTTCAAACCCCTGCTAGGCCAACGAGCTCGCGGGTTTGAAGTGTTCTTGCTAGGGGATGAGGTCCCCCATATTGTGGCCTCACCGGTTCATTGCTCCGGGCAAAAGCATTCATGTGGAGCCGGAGGGCGTGTCGCACCAACGTCACCGGTCACATTAAATTTGAAGTGTTCTTGCTAGGGGATGAGGTCCCCCATATTGTGGCCTCACCGGTTCATTGCCCCGGGCAAAAGCATTCATGTGGAGTCGGAGGGCGTGTCGCACCAACGTCACCGGTCACGTTAAAAAGTTTACCAGGCGCATTTTTTTTTTAAATTAATTAAATCTATATTATTATTACATTATTATATAAAATTATTAAATATAATAATATTTATTTATATTATTATATACTATATAATTATATTATATTATACATTAGTAACAACATTAATTATTATAAAATAATACTAATTATTATAAAATAATATTAATTATTAAAAACCCTAATAATTTTAAATCAAAATTATATAACATAACATTATTAAATATAATAATATTTATTACCTATTTCAAGATCTAACCTTATTTAACATAATTTTAATCATAATTTTGACTTAACTCTAATAATAACACTAACCCTAATGCCAAGCATAATTTGAACCCTAATTTGAATCCTAATTATATTTCTAACCCTAACCCAAACCCTAACCTTAATCCTAACACTAATCCTCACCCTAATTATAATAAATAGATTAATTATTAGATTAATTGAAACTCTAATTCTAACCTAAACAGTAACTAATGCTAACCCTAACAATAATTCTAAATTATAATATATAATATAATTCTATTTAGAATTATTATATAATATATTATATAATTTTAATTATTATAAATAAATAAAATAATATTATATTATATTATATTTAATAATTATTATAATATATTACACTATTATTATTATTATATATTACAATGGTGGTGTTGTTGTTGTTATGTGAAAATAAACAATAGAAAATAATATTTTGTAAAATAAAATTTGAAGTAAAAAAATAATATTTAAATATTTAGAAAAATCAATAAAAAAGATATTGAAAGAGTCCACATTATTTTAAGATAATTGATATTTATATATTTAAAACATCCTATTTTATATATATAGAAAATGGATGCCTACCATACCTACAATTAAATGGGATGCTTTAAATATATAAATATTAATTATATTAAGATAATGTGGACACTTTCAATATCTTTTTTATTGGTTTTTTTGAATATTTAAATATTATCTTTTTCACTTTGAGTTTTATTTTACAAAAAACAATAATAATATGTGACAAAAAATAATTATTATATATAATCATATATACTATAATAATATATAATAATAATAACAATGTAATATATTATACTAATTATTAAATATAATATAATATTAATTTATTTATTTATAATAATTAAAATTATATAATATATTATTTAATAATTCTAAATATAATTTATATTATATATTATATTTAGAATTATTGTTAGAGGTTAAAATTAGGGTTAGCGTTAGTTAGTGTTTAGATTAGAGTTAGAGTTACAATTAATCTATTTATTGTAATTAGACTTAGGGTTAGCATTAGTGTTAGGATTAAGGTTAGGATTGAGGTTAGGGTTAGAAATATAATTAGGGTTCAAATTAGGATTGGGATTATGCTTGGCATTAGGGTTAATGTTATTATTAGAGTTATAGCTAAAATTATGGTTAAAATTATGTTAAATAGAGTTAGATTTTAAATACAATAATAAATATTATTATATTTAATAATGTTATAAAATATAATTATATATTAATTTAATCATTGTCTTATTATACATATAATTATATATTAATTTTATTATTTCTTTTTTTTTTATTGAAGATAGTGCATTCATATTACCAAAAAAAGTAGGAGCCAAAGTGTTACATACTATGTGGCCAAGATGGCCACCCACCTAGGATTTACAAGTTAATAGAGAGGTACATATAATTCATATGATTACAGTTTCAAGCATGTAAAACCAAAAAAGAGTGCAACAGAAGTTCTGGAAGAAAATAATCCACAAAACTTATTTAGGATCAGCACCTTTCATTGGCACATCCCTATCTTTTTCCTTCTCTAAAAGCTCTAGTTCCATGTCTGATTCAAGGTCTAGAAAGTGATCAAACTCTATGTCTAATTCTGTGTCTGCTTCCACATCATTTGTTGGTTCAACATGTATATGAGGTACTCCATCCTGATCAATAAAGAGCCTTGGAGACTCATCCAAACTGGGAGCAACTATAGGTAACCCTAGATCCTAGGTGCCTCTGTGAGCCATATCTAGTTCCTCTACCTCATCCAAATGTAGGTCTTTAAATTTACTATGCAGCTCCTCCAGCCTGCTACTGAAAGAGCTGAATATCTTAATCTTATCTTGTGGTCCCCTCTTGGGCAGGTTACAGCCATCTTCAAACTATGTATGGTGTCCAATATCTCCCTCCTCTGCTCTAGAATCTAATTGAGTTTCCATAGAGGCAGCAACCTGTAGAAAAATATCAGATTGAGGGAGTCTAAAATCATACTCAGTAAGAACCCTTAGTTTGTTTTGGAAGTGATTTTTGTTCCTCTTTTTCCACAATATCCATAAAACCTCAGTAGTAAGAGCTAGCCAGAGTCTATTGGTTTTTGAATCAAAACTGGAAAAGTACCCAAACAAGATGCCAAGCTTACATTTAGGAACACCAAAAGACCAGTTAGGCAAAAAGCCCATAAATATATTCCACACTTTACATGCAAAAGGACAATGAAAAAAGATGTGATCACAAGTCTCAACAATGTTACAAACACTACAGATATAACTATTGAAACCCACTGGTAACTTCATTAGACCAAGTAACCACCTAAAACAGCCCTTCTTAGGTTCTAGATTACCTGACCAAAAGGAGAGAAGGATAACTTTAGGCTTTTATGACTCAAGTTACAATTCCAAACCCTGGCACAATGCTTGAAGATCTCGTCTAAGTCCTTTAGGAGTTTATAAATCCTCTTGGGTTCACAGTGATTGAAATTGAGTCTATTTTTCCATTTAAGCTTACTCAGCCATTCAAACTCACACAATAATGTTGTCTGGATAGGAATGGCAGAGAAAGTGGAGCACAGGTCAAAATAGGTCCTCTTCTATGACTCCTTGAGTCCAAATTCACCTTTAAGAGTCCCAGTCTTTAATGCCATTAGAAGTGTAGAGGTCTCAGAATGAAGATAGCTCCATTTTGTGTCACTTGAGACCAAAACAACCCTGGATGTGAGCCAAATGTCTTCCCTTGTGCTTCAAAGACCACAAAGGAGATAAGTGTTCACCCCAATGAAGAGAAGGCAAGCCCAAATCAGATTTAGAGATAAGAGCTCTGCAAACCTCCCAAGCCTTCCAAATGGAGGCGAAGACAACTAGTGCAGGAGCACCTAGAAAATCATGTTTTCTTTCGTAATAAGGTCCATTGACCAATGCATGTCATTTCAGTTTGTATCTAGGTTCATTTTGTAAGTTTCAAATGACTTAGGGCACATTTGTCAAATTGTAACTGCATAATGCCAAAATAGGGTAGTAGGGCAGTTGGAGGCTGTTTAGACGGTCATCTCCTAGCTGTTTGGATTGGTCTCCCAACTGCTTGGAGTCAGTTTGGTATTCCTTAGGGCGAGTTGATAAATACCCAAAGGAATGAACCAAATGATCATGGTAATCAGATTAAAGAAGGGTGTGAATTTAATTGTGTATTGTGCTTGAAAGAAATAGAGCTATTATGTCCTGTCAATTTGATTTCCATTTCTTGTAACTGCAAATTGTGTAACTGTAGGTCTCCATTCTTTACGTCCTTTCCATTGTTGCCGTATGTCGTTTGAAGCATTCTGCTGGTACGATTTCTATCAAAATCAGTGGAATGGCTTCGTTGTACCAATATTTGTTTTGCTTCTTATTTTGTTTTGTGTCGGCAGAGTAGAGGATCCAGGCCAAGCATTTCGTACAATAGGTTGACCTAGTATCTCCATGTGCTAGGGTTCAAGAGAAGCAAATTGTGCATCAGTGTATCAGCGTAGCAAACCCTAAGGTGCCCGATGGTAAATGTCTCACCGATGAGTGAAGGTTTGAAGTGACATCAGAGTGATCAGCTTATCAGTAGCCTAGGAGAAAGTCCCACTGAGAGTGAAAGTCTCACTGAGGATGTTGTTTCATCGTCGCATCGACTAGAGCCTACAAGTGTTCACTGACGAGGAAGGTCACACCGAAGGTAAATGCCATCAGGAAGAGTTACTATATCGGGAGACAAGATAAAAGTTATGTCGATGGGAAGAGTCATACCAGCGTGGTTATGTTTAATCGACGTGGGAGCTGTCATGGTTAAGGAGAGGAGGAACTTAACCACCATCGAGGTATCGGTAGAAAGACGGAAGACTTAGCTGATAGAGGAAGTCTCATCGACGATGGAGAGTTGAATGACTCAATGTGAGTCCTATGTTATCTCACCGAAGATAAGGTGAAGTGGAGTTATTTGTGTAAGATAGACCGACGGAGAGACTTTAGTAAGTCATTCTGACTAACAGTTGTCTAGCTGATGGAATTGAATCAGCGGCTCCTTTCTTAGGTCTTGCCGACTGAGAGGTAATTAGGACCTGTTCTGCATTTTTCATTGTGCGCTCCCCATCAACAACCAACCGAAAAGGTTTCACTTTAAAATCCCCAAAGAGGAGGTCATGAGGATGCAGACTTTTCCAACCTGAGGTAGATCTTGGCCTCAAACTAATATTGTTCCTAACCAAAATTTTCTAAGGTTCATTACCATCCAAAGCCTTGATAATCCATTTAGCCACTAAAGCCTCTCCTTGCAATTTTAGATCCTTCAACCCTAGACCACCATAGTCTCTACCAATGCAGCACCAACTCTAATTGACATAGTGTCTTTTCCTAGCCCCTTTGCCATCAAACCATAGAAAGGTTCTAATAACCTTTTGGATACTGTCAATTTGCAAGTAAGAGAAGAGCCACATGGAGTGATAGTACAGAGTGTATGCCGACAAATTTTTTTGACAAAATTGAAATCTACTAGCTAGAGATAAAGCTTTCTTATTCTAGCTTCTAAGTTTAACATCTATTTTGGAGAAGAGCCAATCCCACATCTGCCTAAGGGAGGGATCAAGAGAAAAGGGAATGCCAAAGAATCTAAACAATTTTTTAGGGCCACCCCACTGCCACTCACTAGGGCCAAGCCAATCAGGAGCAGATTCAGACCATCCAAGGAGGACATATTTGTGAAAAGATATTTTGGACCCTGATGCCAAACCAAATTTGTTCAATCTTAGTTTCAAGTTCTCAAGATTCACCTTTTAATGACAAGATAGATGGCAGTGTCATCTGCAAATTGCATGTTGAGCAAGGAGCTATTATTAGGGAGCACAATTCCTTCAAATTTTCCTGGTAGTAAATCTATCCTCAACAGATAAAAGAGAGCTTCAAAAGCTATAACAAATAAGGTGAAGACCAAAGGACACCCCTGCCTTATAGATCTTCCCATTGGGAAAGAGTCAGTGAGAACTCCATTTATGTCCACTTGGGTAGATGTATCATTAAATAGCATGCTAACCATCTTTATAAATTCATTCAGGAAACCAAAGGCATCAAAATGTAAATAATAAATGACCATTCAACCTTTTCATAGGATTTTTCAAAGTCTAAAAGTAGGATCCCTGTGTTCTGCACTATTTCTTTTACCTAATTTGTAGCCTCCCAACTAGTTAAGAGGTTTTCCAAGATGTATCTATCCTTGATAAAGCCTGTCTGAGTAACACTAATTATAGAGGGTAGAATATCTACCAACCTCCTTGCTAGAACTTTAGCAATGATCTTATAAGAGACATTGAGCAAGGTGATGGGCCTCCAATTCCTCAAATTGGTCTTGTCCCCCCCCCTTAGGTAGAAGTTTGATTATCCCTCCATTGATATCATTTCCCAAAGAACCATTGACAATGGCTTCCTGATAAACCTCATACAGATCGTCAACAACCCAATCAAGATTGGTCTTATAAAACTCTACTGGTAGCCCATCATGGCTAGGAGACTTACAGTTACTCATAGAAAGAATGGTAGCTCTAATTTCATCTTCAGAAATAGTTTGTCTCATATTCTCAGCCATAACATTATTTATCTTCTTAGGGAAAACCATAGAACAGAGTTGATGTGCCTCAGTACATGCCACTCCATTGTCCTTAGCTTTGAATAGCTCTTCATAGAAATTCTCGAACAATCCTTTGATGTCATTCAATTCTATGAAGACCTTATCATTTTCTACTATAGAGTCAATGTTTTCTTGTCTAAACTTTCTTTTTAAGAGACTAAAGAAGTACTTGGATCCTTTGTCTCCTCCCTTTATCCAATTCAATTTGGCTATGTGTTTAACCTTTTGAGCTCTAAAATTCTCAAACCACTAAAGCATATGCTTAGTGGCATTCGGTGCTTCAGATAGCTCATTATTAAAAGGAGCATCCTAAATCTTCTTTTTAAATTCTATGAATTGCTTCTGAAGCTCTTTTTCCTGTCTCCTTCTATCCAAGGCATACTTTTTACCATAGATCTGAAAAATGTTTTGGCATGCACCTATTAGATCATACTAATAATTTATAGCACTAACATGAGAGTGGGTGTGTTTGATGAGGTTTCTGACTATCAAAATACTTTGTCTGCAATCTTCAAAGTCTAAAAGCATGGTATTAAGTTTGAAAGGGGTAGCCATTTTAGTCTTGGAAGCACAATCTTGATCAATAAATGAAATGTCTACAAAAATTGGATGGTGGTCAGATAGGGAACTGGGAATCACTCTAATTGCATTGTCACCTTTGGAAGGAATAAACCTGAAAAAATCTTTGTTTACATAGTACCTGTCCAGCCTATAATAAATTCTCCTTTTACCGGCTTGAGCATTACACCAAGAGAACTGTATGCCTTTGTTCTTACTCTTTTTCCCCTCTAATGGGTGCCAAAGCCTTAAAGATTTCTTAAAGCTAGTCCAAAAGAACTTCTCATTACCTTTCCATTCTATATTCAAACCCCCAATTTTGTCTTCTCTACTTTCGATTATATTGAAGTCTCCGGCAAATATCTAAGGAACCTTAGGGAGATAGATAGAGAGTCATTCCCAAAGTCCCTCCCTCTCTCTCTCTATAGTCATTAGGGGCATAGAGGGAGCATAATCCAAATTTGTACCCTTTGTAGTCAAAGCAAGCCCAGACAGCTCTATTACAAGGTGAGGATCCAAATTAGGAAAGGTACTGATCCCAACCTGGCCTTAACAACATAGCTGCTCCTCCCTTACCCTTTTGGTGCTTGGTAGATAGTTTAAATCAATCCTTCCATATGAATCTAAGGACATTATCTAGCTGAAAGTCGATGGCCTTAACTTCTTGGATCAAGAGAAAGTCAAGGTCTTTGTGTTTGTTAACCAAGTCTCTCACGAGGTATTTTCTATCTAGGGACTCAAGTCCCCTCACATTCCAACTAATGAACTTCATAGGATAAAAGGACTAAAGATCTTTGAACTATACTTATACCTTAGCTTTGGAGATCCCCATGTTATCAAAGCATTTAGGGAGATTGCCACCCTTGACTCTTTTACATTTGAGGGTCTTCCTCCTAACATATTTTCTTTTTTTCTGAACATCTTCTCCACTAGGAACAACTTCTACACCCTCTATAGGTTCCTCTTCAAGCCTAACATCCTCAGCCTTCGGTTCACGGGGCTCAAAATCAATCAAATTTGGTCCAAGGGGGGGCCAAGGAGCCCAACCTCTTGAACCACCTCACACATTTTTCTAGCCAAAATTTCTTCTCTGATCTTCATCAGAGCAAGTAGTTGAACAGTCTTTTTAGGGGGGATAATAAGTAATGGAGATTCAACTAATTTTCTCCCCAAATCCATATCAGATTCAATCAAACTTTTAGAAATAGGATTATTGTCCCCTTTTAGGACCGAGTCCCAAACATCCTTATTCTCACCAGCTAGAGGACTAACTGGGGCTGAGGGAACCATAATAGTAGAGTTTAATGGAGACAAAGACTCTAAAGGAGGATATGAGGGGGGCATAATAGAGGATCCTCCAAATGTCAAATTTTTCTTCCCCACACCTGATAGAGGACTCGGGTGGACTTAACAATTTCCACAGTGTCTGTAGCTTCAATAGATGAGGGGGCTACATCGAACCTCAATTTCTCAAAACTATTCCGAACCTCTCTAATAGAGTCCTTCAGAGATTTAGCACCATGTAGGGCAAGGAGAGAGCACGGTGAAGCCTCGCCCAAGGGAGGAGTAAGATTTTAGCAACACCGACTGGGGCCCCACTATGACAACCCCCCCCCCCCCCCCGCCCCGACACAGGGGGACCCTTAGAGCCCACCAAATTAGATTCAAATTTCATGTTCTCATTCTTTTTAATCAATAGTAGGCACTCCTTTTTTATGGCCATCATTTTTATAGAAAAAACATGAATTTAGACCACCAAGGCATGCGAGTTCACATTCAACCATGTTATTATCCATTTGAACTTGAATCAATTCAGGAATGGAAGCGTCGAGCATGAGAGAAATCGAAACCTGAGCATCCATATGAGGGACTGTAACCCTTGATTCTTCCAATTTCAACATTTTGCCAAGCAGCTCAAGGATTTTGGGTAAAAAGGCCCAAAATTGCATGGTTAAGTTCCTAATTAAGAGACATCTGGATATGGATTAGAATTTGATTTCATGCAATGAAGCCATAGGGCTCCACTAAAATGCCTTAAACAAGGAATTCCCCACATTCCACATTTCTTTGTTCAGAATTTTTTTTGCATATTATTGTTCTTCAAGATTATGACAAAAATCCCTTTTGAAACCATTCTACAAAATGAAATGTGAACCGCCAGTTTCTTTCCCTATACTGTATTTAACCAATTATCGAAAAAGCCCTTACAAGAAATGCATTAACATCCAGGCAAACAAAGAATAGGGCAACATTTATAAGCCTATTTTCTTCATCAGCAATTGCAGACTTCATACTAGGATTAGGACATAGAACCAACTCCCTTAACACTTTAGGGTTCTTACCTACTACACTCAAGCCTTCCTAGACTTCAGACATGTCGCACCCGCTAGTTCCATCGCCCGCTTCTCTCTCTTCCACCACCTGAAAGAATGCATTTTTGGATGGAGGGGCAACATGACTCATGTCCAAGGCTTCAACAAAAGTCTTACTTGTGGATAACTGCCCTAGTTTGTTTCCAACACCAGCATTAATGTCCTTCAAATTTCCAATTAACTCTTCCAACCAAGAAGCCTCTGCCTCAGCCGACATCGCATAGAAGGAGAATCCTCTCACATGTGCCAAGGGTAACCCTCAACCCCAACTCCCCCAGTGGGAAAAAAATACAAACTATGAAAAGACAGTTAATTAAAAACAACTATGTAGGGATAAACAACTATATAAAACATCAAATAAAATAGACTCACACCACCATTACACTAAGGTCTTACAAATATTGCAAAACCAAAAGGACAAAGCAAACCAATGGCATCTTAGAGAAAACCCTACAACTTGTACAGAGAGGGGAACCAGAGCCCTTGAACAAGTTGCAGAGCCTCCTCCTCAATTCCTCCACAACACACACCTAGTGTTTAAGTTTTCTTTTATTAACTTTTATAATAATGTAATAATAATATAAATTTAATTATTATATTTAATGTTATGCTATATAATTTTGATAATAATTAGTACTATTTTATAATAATTAATATTATATTAATAATATTATTATTAATATATAATATAATATATAATTATATCATATTATATAGTATATAATAATATATATTATTATTATTATGTAATAATATAAATAAATATTATTATATTTAATAATGTTATATAACTAGTATATCTATATTTAAAAAATATATCTAAAATATGCCGAGAGATAGAGGTGCCTATTGATTAAAAAATAGGTCTGGGTGTATTTTAGATGCAAATAATTTTAACAAAACATATTTGAAAAATGATTTTTCTTCAATCTAATTGGCAGAAAACTTTCAGCTGGCGATTATTGCAGATCATCAAGGTTTATATTAAGTTTCTAGTTTGAGACTTTATGGGTAAAATATTAGGCAATAAAGTTTTTTTTAGCATCTCACCTATTAACCGATTTAAATATATTATAACTAAAATAAAAATAAAAATAAAAATATTAAGAACCATGTATTTAAATTCCTATTAATATTAATATTGATAATATTATTAGAAAATAAAAATATTATAGTTATATAAAATTCCTATTACTAATCAATATTAATACTAATAGAAATTTAAATACAAATATAATTTATAAGTTTATCCCAAATTTATATATATGTCTTGAATAATTAATAATAATAATAATAATATCATTTACATAGATAATATTCTTAATCTATGATAATAATATACTAATACATCAAAATTTTAAAATATATATTAATGCATAGATAGGAAAAATTGACCAGTGATCAATTCCATAAGTCCTCCCTTCCTTCACATGAAATTTAATTAATTTTAATTAATTAATTAAATTTCCCTTAATCCCTAATCTACCTTTAGTCATAAGATTTAATTAATTTTAATTAATTAATTAAATCTTTCCTCTATAAATAAAAATTAAAATTAAGGAATTTAATTTATTATTTGCAAACCTAAAAACCTAAATCAAAACCTATTCGTAACAAATTGAAAATATTAAAAATCCGTGCAATTCACCTAACTATTACAGTTCAACTACCAAACCGTTTTTATGCCAAAATTTTATAAATACCCTACATTTCCTAAATCAAATTTATGATAGGACAATTTACGGAGTTATGCAACTTTTGGTACATTTCTGGAGATATCTCGAGGTATTGCAAAACTATTTAAATTGTTTTTTAGTTCACGGGCTTCAATTGATTTGGGTTCTTGCAGTAGTTGTTATTTCTGTCATTGGCTCAACAGTTTCTTTTATTATCTGATCTGAAACTGAGGGAAGATATTCCCTTTGCTGTGTGCTATCAACTATCACATTCTAATATCTTCTTTGCAAAGTCATCTTCATATTTTGAGTTGCAGAAAACTATTTGTATTTTGTAGTCTCATCATTTAATATGTGAATGACATGGATGTGCATTGTTTTGGAACGTGTGGGAAATTTTCTAAACCATTTGGTTCCTATCAGCGTATTCCCTGAATTTCATGTTGTAAACAACATTCACGCTCGAAGATCTTCTAAACTCGTTTGCTATTCCAAACAAGGTATTCCATGATCCTCTTATTGGTGCAAGTGCTAGTTATATGGTAGAACTAATTTTAGGGTTTCACTTGTCCCTCACTATAAGCTATAACTTCAAATCTTTAAAATAATGATGTTAAGTGATTTTTATAGCACTAACAACTCTTTGTATTGCAGCTTAAGTGCAAACTATTGAAGACTATTGAAGGCTAGTGTATTTATTGCCTTCTATATTTGCTTCTTGTCAGACCATCAAGAACCAAGTTTTAATTGCCAGGGTGCCCATTTCTAGCCTTAGGAGGTTGTATCAATCAACCATTTTGTCAAGTTCACCATAAATCTTGAAGTATAATTATAAATCTTCAGATATAATAAAAAATCACTTACTTTGTAACTTCCATTTTATGCAATGTAATTATTAAATTTTCTTCAATTTTCAACATTCATTGTAAATATTACAAAATTGTCAACTCTAACTTAAACCAAAAAATTCACAAATTTCAAGATTATTATAGAGTTATTATATTATCAACATTGTTGTTAAAACTAAACAAACACAACAAATTAAAACAAAACAAGACTGTTCATGAACATTTTGGCAGAAACTTGGCTGCTTTGTAGCTCTTGTTAAATATAGATATGCTAGTTAACTAATAAATAAGGTCAAATGTGCTCCTAAACCCTCATTATTTATTTAATTACTAATAAATAAGGTCAAAACATATTTGAGTTTGTCTATTATTAGCATTTCTGTTTCACAAGTATACTATTTTAACCACCATTTTTTAAATATTTATTATTCTAAAAATTTTCTATCCAAAACAAATATTTATTGCTTGCAAAGTAAATATGTTTTTGCTATTTGAAAGAAAGTAAAACAAATATTAAAACAAACTATGTTTTTACAAAGTAAATATATGAAAAGTGAAATCCTTACTATTTGAAAGAAAGTAAAATTTTTCTATGCAAAACAAAAATATGTTTTTGCTATTTGAACAAAAGTAAAACAAATATTAAAACAAACTATGTTTTTTTGGCAAAATAAATATATGAAAAGTGAAATATATAATATATAATTACAAATATTAAATTGAATTTTTAAAGAAAAAAGTATATGAAACATAAATAACAATATAGTAACTTGGATTTTTTCAACTTTAATTTATTTAGTGCACTTTCCAAAATAATTTATTTGCTGCACTTTCTTATTTGTTTTGGGCTCTCAATTTATTTCTACTTTATAATTTATGAAGTGATTTATTCATTCAAATGTCTTTTACATTGTTTTATTTGTCGGCATTTAATTGAAAAAGATAACATTTTTTATTTCTAGGTATCTCATTCTACAATTATCTATTTAAATGTTTTTTACATTTTCTTATTTCTAGGCCATTTAATTAAAAAAGTTAACATTTTTTTATTTACACGCATCTCATTCTACCCAATGTAATAATAATATAAATTTAATTAGATTAATATATAATTAAATTATATAATTATTGAATAATAATTAATAATAATAAATGGGAATGCTCATAATAATATTTAATAATTAATTATCTTAAAATAATGTGGACTCTTTCAATATCTTTTTTATTGATTTTTCTAAATATTTAAATATTATTTTTTTACTTCAAATTTTATTTTACAAATTATTATTTTCTATTGTTTATTTTCACAACAACAACAACATTGTAATATATAATAATAATAATATGTGACAAAAAATAATAATTATATATAATCATATATACTATAATAATAACACTGTAATATGAAAAAAGACGAGGATGGCGTTCACGTGCTCTGCAAGCCGAGCTAGGGCGACCGTGCCCTAGCTCGTTCTCTGTGTGTTGCTTGCTTCTACGTTGTGGGGGGGGTTTTTTGAAGCTTTCAGGGTGGTGGTGGTGGGTTTTTTTTCTTTTCTGGTGGCCTTCTTGCTGCCGTTTGGGTGGCTTGTGGGTGGAGGGGTTTTGATCCTTCCCTTGGGGTTTTATCTTTTTCCATTTCTTGCAAATGTGTCCTGAGGGTTTGCATGCCTACTGGGGTTCTTGTTTTTTGCTATGCAGGGTGGGGAAACATCTGGGGCTAGCCCCAAATTGGATTTCCGATCAGCAGTTGGTTCGAAGCCTCCGGCACATGGAGTGAATGTTTTTGATAATACGCTGTTTTCTTCAGCGATGGAGATGAATGATCTAGGATCGGTTAGTGGTTCCCGAATAACAAAGATTAATGGGTGTTTGGAAAGATGCAAAGAGTGACCGAAGTTGATTATCCCCATGGAAATGCTTGCAGATGATATTGAATACTATTCAAGGCACTCTTTTTATTGCAAGTTCATGGGTTTGAGAGTCTCGCTACAATTTTTGGAATCTTGGGCTCAGCGGAATTGGATGCCAGAGGGGGAGATGGAGATTAGGCTCCTTACGAACAACTTTTTTATGGTCTCTTTTGATTGCATGGCAGATCGGAATAAAGTCTTCGAGGGCAGCCCCTATTTTTATAACCAGGTGGGTTTGTTTATCAAGCCATGGCATGCTGGCTTCAACCCGACTGAGGCACTACCAAGTCGGATCCCAGTTTGGGTTCGGTTGCCGTGGTTTCCAGTGGAGTGTTGGCGGGATGACGTGTTGCATTTGGTGGCTTCAATGTTCGGTAAACCTGTTGGGTCTTCAGAACAGACATAGTATAAAAAGGTAATGACTTTTGCTCGTATCTGTGTAGAAATTGATTTAAGCAAGCCACTACTAGATTCTATTGAAGTGAGTGCTGGATCATATACTTGGGTGCAACAGCTAGATTACGAAACCCTACCTTTTCGGTGTCGTCTTTGTCATGAATATGGTCACTTGCAGCATAGGTGCCCTAGGGCTAAGCCTGTGGTGCCCCAACCTTCTCAGCCTTCTCGTAATCCACCTAGGGCTGATAATGGTAAGGAGCCTATTTCGGGTGATGGTAATGGAGATGATGGCTATGTCCCTGTCAAGGCTCGCAATAGGAATCGGGGCCAGAAGCGGACCTTGAGGGAGAGGCAGGTTTATGAAACTTTTAATAGGTTTGAGGTGCTGGATGATCTCAGCCAGGGGGAAGTGAATCCAGGGTTGCTAAACTTGGATCAGGGAACTTTGGGTACAGGACAGGATGGGCCACCATTGGAGGCCATGCAGGTTGTGCAAGAGATTGGGGTTGGAGAAATGGATACGGATCAATAATTGATTGTCCAGACTGAACAAGAATCTTCTATTGGAGCTTTGAAGAATGGTGGAGGTGGTTCCCCATTGCCCCTGAAAGGAGGCAAGAATGTGGGGAAGAGCTCTTTGGCCTCCCCTCTTTTGGGTATTCAGCAAATTGAACTGAAGAAAGGGATTAGTGATAGGACTTCCAAGTTGGGAAGGAAGAAGGATATGGAGAAGATTAAATTAACTGGGGAAACTTTGGTGGAGTCAGGGTTAGTCAAGACTCTGGATTCACATTTTTCATGCCCCCAGAAATGATTGTTCTCTCATGGAATGTAAGGGGCTTGAACAATGGCCCTCGACAAAAAGCTGTTCGTGATTTGGTTAGGAATCATTCTCCGGATGTTCTTTTTCTTCAGGAGACTAAATTATCTATAGATAATATGTTGGCCATGGCTCCTAAGTTGTGGAAATATGGTGAATGCCAGTGTATGGGGGCTCTTGGTGCTTCTGGAGGGGTGGCTTGTTTTTGGAACCCTCGGAAGATTTTCCCTCTCTGGTGGATGTCCTCTAGATCCTCTATATCCCTAGTCGCCTCTTGGTATGAGACTGGTGAGTGTATTCTCCTCTCTAATGTGTATGCTCCTGTGGAGTTTCCGGGTAAACAACTTCTTTGGCCCCATCTTCGTTTTGTCCGTAGCTTAGCTCCTTACCATCCGTGGGTTATGGCTGGCGATTTTAATGCTATTGTGGAGTTGTCTGAGAAAAGAGGTGGTATTCCTAGGTTGGAGCCTTCTGCTCTATTATTCAGAGATAGCATTTCTGAATTAAATCTTATTGATGTTCTGCCAAGTAATGGTTGCTTCACTTGGAATAATAGGAGAATTGGTGAGAGTTGTGTTGCTGAGAGGCTTGATCGATTCTTGGTTTCTTGTTATTGGGTTGGAGACTTATGGTCCACCCGATCTGAAATTCTTGATTGGAGAGGCTCTAATCATTGGCCTATTAAGCTTAGCATTATCTCTGCTCGGAGGCCTCATTCTCCCTCATTCAAGTTCCAGATTATGTGGTTACGGGATCCTACTCTTCATGAACTTGTGGCTGAGTGGTGGCGGATTGGTAGACCAACTTTTGGTACGGCAATGTACACATTCTCCAAGCTTCTTCAGTTTGTCAAATATCAGCTTAAAAGGTGGAATCGGCGATGTTTTGGTAATATCTTTCATGCTAAGGTTGCTTCCCAGGAGGAGTTGAATAATATTACACAGTTGATTCGTGAGAATGGGGCCTCTGAGGATCTTCTAAGGGAGGAGGCTAAGACTTTGAAAGTGGTTGAGGAATTTGAATTGCGGGAAGAAATCTATTGGAAGCAAAAGGCCCGGGTTGAATGGTTACAGGAAGGTGATGAAAACACCGCCTTCTTCTTCAATTCTGTGAAGGATAGGAGGTATGGTAATTCCATTCCTTTTTTGGTGAATGATAGGGGTGAACGTCTTGCCTCGTTTCAGGAAATCTCTGCTGAGGCATCTCAGTATTTTGCTACTTTATTTAGGGAGGATTCTCGTGGGGGCTCTGTTGAGGAAGCACAGGTTCTTTCTTGTATTCCTCAGTTGGTCTCTAGGGAGGCGAATGAGTATCTGATGAAAGATATCTCTCTTGATGAGTTGGAGGGGATTGTGTTTCAGATGAAGAAGGGTAAAGCTCCCGGTCCCGATGGTTTCCCAATTGAATTTTTTCAGGAATCCTGGGATATCATAAAGTTGGATCTTCTTGCGGTTGTCCTTGAATCCTAGAGGAATAAGCAGATGCTTCATGCTCTGAATTCCACCTTCCTTGCTCTCATACCCAAGTGTGAAGGGGCTGATAGGTTATCTCAATTCTGGCCTATTTCTCTTTGCAATGTGGCTTACAAAATTATTTCTAAGTTATTGGATGAGAGATTGAAGAAGTGGCTTAAAGTGTTGATTTCAGAGGAACAGAGTGGATTTGTGGCGGGTCGACAGATTCTTGACAGGGTTGTCATTGCTACAGAGACCATCCACTCCATGGACAACTCCCATGAGAAGGCTATGTTCATTAAGCTAGATATGGCTAAGGCTTATGACAGGGTTAGATGGTCTTTTTTACAGAAGATCCTTGTTTCTTTTGGCTTTGGTGAGGAGTGGATCCAATGGGTCATGAGCTGTGTCATGTCTGTTTCCTTCTCAGTTTTGATAAATGGAGATCATTCTGAACTTTTTTGTGCCTCAAGGGGCTTGCGCCAAGGGGATCCTCTTTCTCCGTATCTTTTTCTGCTTCTTGTGGAAGGCCTTGGACGTCTGTTGAAAAGAAGGGTGGAGCTTGGCACCATTTAGGGTTGGCGATGGGGTGGAGACTTGCCTCCGCAATCTCATTTACAGTTTGTTGATGATACTGCCTTGATGGGGATGGCTACTGTTAGGGAAGCTACTAACTTGAGGCAGGTGTTGGACATATATCTTGTTGCTTCAGGACAATTGATTAATGAGGAGAAGTCATCCATATTCTTCTTCAATACGCCGACCCCCATTCAGAGAAGAATTGCTAATATCTTGAGGTTTCAGATAGGGGTTCTCCCTTTGACGTATCTGGGTTTCCCAATTTCTATTCGCCCTCTTCCCAAGGGTTCTTGGCAGAATATTATTGATAAGCTCCGTGCGAAAGTTAATCATTGGACCCACAGATGGTTGTCTTTTGCGGGGCGGGTTCAGCTTCTCAAGTCGGTGGTGCAGGCTCTCCCTACCTACCGATGTATGCTTCAGGTGGCTCCAATGGGTTTTCTGAGGGAGTTGGATTCTCTTGCGAGGTAGTTCTTATGGGCGGGAAGTTTGTCATCCTCCAAGTGGAGCCTGGTCAGGTGGGATGTTGTGTGTAGCCCAAAGCAATTTGGTGGTCTTGGTCTTCGACAGTCTGCGTTATCTGGAGTGGCTGTGGCTGCTAAGCTATTTTGGAGATGGTGTGTGGAACTGGATCAACCATGGGCTAGGATATTATCTCATAAGTATTTCCCGGGGATTCCACGGCAGGATCTCCCTCGTTACCCTCTTGAGGGGAAAGGTTCAGTGATTTGAAATACTCTTCAAAAGGGTGCTAAGCTTATCAAGGAAGGTTTATTTTGGATTTGTAGACGGGGAACTGAAGCTCTCTTCTGGTCGGATTCTTGGGATGGATTCCCTCCACTTACATCTCAGTTCCCCAACCTTCTTCCTTTGTGCCAAAGATTTCTCGAGGCTGGCTGGGCTAGGGTGAGTGACTTCAAGTCTGTTACTTCTTTTGGTCAGTTGGAGGTAGCTCATTGGAAGGATCCCGCAGTGTGGCCAGATTTGGGACTTGTGGAAGATAGTGCTGAGCTTCACAAGATTCTTCATAGTAGGAGTTGTAGTTCTCTTCTGGAATAAACTCTCGTGGCCTAAATGCAATTGCTTTGTTTGGACTTTGGCTTGGAATAGGTGTTTGACCTGGGATAACATTCGTAAACGGGGATTTCAAGGACCTTCAATTTGTGTTTTGTGTGGGGGAGTAGAAGAGGATTCTTCGCATTTATTCTTCCGGTGCCCCTTTGTTGTGCAGCTTTGGCATTGGTGGTGGGAGGTATGGAAGCTTCCTTGTATTCATGTGTGCTCTTTGGTTGAATTCTGGGATAGTATGGGAAGACCTCCTTCTATGGCTTCCTTTTTGCAGGAAGTTTGGTTCGTGGGTCCTACCTTTCTGCTTTGGCAGATTTGGCTGGAGCGGAATCGCCGAATTTTTCGTGATCAGAAGTTGGTGGGTCGGCAAGTTTGGCTGCGTATGCTAGGAATGGTGCAGGAGTCAGTTTCAGCTAATTGTGATTTGGTTTTCCCCTTGGAGAGAGGTGATGATGAGTTGGTGGCCAGACTGGGTCTTCAAGAAATTCATTCTTCTTTTGTCAGTTCCAGGAACTGTAGGCATGGAAAAAAGAGGGTTCAACGGGTTGGAAGGTGGTTACTTCCTCCCAATAGATTTTTAAAGATCAATACTGACGGTTCTTCTAGGGGCAATCCTGGGCCTACTAGAATTGGTGGAGTTGGTAGAGACTCAGCTGGGTCGGTGATTTTTCTGTTCTCTATACATGAGGGGGTGAAGACTGTTAACTTCATGGAGGGTCTGGCAATTCTGCATGCTATTGAGAGGGCCCTTGCTTTGGGCTGGAGAAAAGTTATATGTGAAGCTGATTCACAGATTTTGATTAATCTCTTGAATGAGCGAAAGATATCTGATATTAATTGGCAGTTGGCTTCGGTGGTTCAGCGGATTCTTCAGGTTAGTTCTCGGTTGGAGGAGGCATCCTTTGTTCACATCCCAAGGGAGTGGAATCGAGTTGCTGACTGCTTGGCCAAATGGGCCTCTGAGCATGATAGTGGTTGGAAAGTTGAGGATTGGGATCAGGTTAACCCTGAGCTGCATCTGGATTTAGACCGGTTCTTGGCGGAGGATAGGAGGATACATGAGGATAGTTGATGTTGTTTATGCTATGGGGTTTTCGCCTTGTTTTCTGGGGCTGGGTCCCTTTGTTATTATTGTAATGCTCTTTTCTGATTTCTAATAAAGTTTTTACCCCTTCGTTTTTTTTTTTAAAAAAAACACTGTAATATATTATAATAATTATTAAATATAATATAATATTAATTTATTTATTTATAATAATTAAAATTATATAATATATTATATAATAATTCTAAATATAATTATATTATATATTATAATTTAGAATTATTGTTAGGGTTAGCATTAGTTATTGTTTAGGTTAGAATTAGAGTTTCAATTAATCTATTTATTATAATTAGGGTAAGAGTTAACATTAGTGTTAAGATTAATTTCTCAAATTAAGGTTCAAATTATGTTTGGGATTAGGGTTAGTGTTATTATTAAAGTTATAGTCAAAATTATGGTTAAAATTATGTTAAATAAGAATACGGTAATAAATATTATTATATTTAATAATGTTATAGGATATAATTATATATTAATTTAATCATTGTCTTATTATACATATAATTATATATTAATTTTATTAACTTTTTATAATAATATAAATTTAATTATTATATTTATCTTCTTAGGGAAAACCATAGAACAGAGTTGATGTGCCTCAGTACATGCCACTCCATTGTCCTCAGCTTTGAATAGCTCTTCATAGAAATTCTCGAACAATCCTTTGATGTCATTCAATTCTGTGAAGACCTTATCATTTTCTACTATAGAGTCAATGTTTTATTGTCTAAACTTTCTTTTTAAGAGACTAAAGAAGTACTTGGAGCCTTTGTCTCCTCCCTTTATCCAATTCAATTTGGCTATGTGTTTAGCCTTTTGAGCTCTAAAATTCTCAAACCACTAAAGCATATGCTTAGTGGCATTCAGTGCTTCAGATAGCTCATTATCAAAAGGAGCATCCTAAATCTTCTTTTTAAATTCTATGAATTGCTTCTGAAGCTCTTTTTCCTATCTCCTTCTATCCAAGGCATACTTTTTACCATAGATCTGAAAAATGTTTTGGCATGCACCTATTAGATCATACCAATAATTTATAGCACTGACATGAGAGTGGGTGTGTTTGATGAGGTTTCTGACTATCAAAATACTTTGTCTACAATCTTCAAAGTCTAAAAGCATGGTATTAAGTTTGAAAGGGGTAGCCATTTTAGTCTTGGAAGCAGAATCTTGATCAATAAATGAAATGTCTACAAAAATTGGATGGTGGTCAGATAGGGAACTGGGAATCACTCTAATTGCATTGTCACCTTTGGAAGGAATAAACCTGAAAAAATCTTTGTTTACATAGTACCTGTCTAGCCTATAATAAATTCTCCTTTTACCAGCTTGAGCATTACACCAAGAGAACTGTATGCCTTTGTTCTTACTCTTTTCCCCCTCTAATGGGTGCCAAAGCCTTAAAGATTTCTTAAAGCTAGTCCAAAAGAACTTCTCATTACCTTTCCATTCTATATTCAAACCCCCAATTTTGTCTTCTCTACTCTCAATTATATTGAAGTCTCCGGCAAATATCCAATGAACCTTAGGGAGATAGATAGAGAGTCATTCCCAAAGTCCCTCCCTCTCTCTCTCTATAGTCATTAGGGGCATAGAGGGAGCATAATCCAAATTTGTACCCTTTGTAGTCAAAGCAAGCCCAGACAGCTCTATTACAAGGTGAGGATCCAAATTAGGAAAGGTACTGATCCCAACCTGGCCTTAACAACATAGCTGCTCCTCCCTTACCCTTTTGGTGCTTGGTAGATAGTTTAAATCAATCCTTCCATATGAATCTAAGGACATTATCTAGCTGAAAGTCGATGGCCTTAACTTCTTGGATCAAGAGAAAGTCAAGGTCTTTGTGTTTGTTAACCAAGTCTCTCATGAGGTATTTTCTATCTGGGGACTCAAGTCCCCTCACATTCCAACTAATGAACTTCATAGGATAAAAGGACTAAAGATCTTTGAACTATACTTATACCTTAGCTTTGGAGATCCCCATGTTATCAAAGCATTTAGGGAGATTGCCACCCTTGACTCTTTTACATTTGAGGGTCTTCCTCCTAACATATTTTCTTTTTTTCTAAACATCTTCTCCACTAGGAACAACTTCTACACCCTCTATAGGTTCCTCTTCAAGCCTAACATCCTCAGCCTTCAGTTCACGGGGCTCAAAATCAATCAAATTTGGTCCAAGGGGGGGCCAAGGAGCCCAACCTCTTGAACCACCTCACACATTTTTCTAGCCAAAATTTCTTCTCTGATCTTCATCAGAGCAAGTAGTTGAACAGTCTTTTTAGGGGGGATAATAAGTAATGGAGATTCAACTAATTTTCTCCCCAAATCCATATCAGATTCAATCAAACTTTTAGAAATAGGATTATTGTCCCCTTTTAGGACCGAGTCCCAAACATCCTTATTCTCACCAGCTAGAGGACTAACTGGGGCTGAGGGAACCATAATAGTAGAGTTTAATGGAGACAAAGACTCTAAAGGAGGATATGAGGGGGGCATAATAGAGGATCCTCCAAATGTCAAATTTTTCTTCCCCACACCTGATAGAGGACTCGGGTGGACTTAACAATTTCCACAGTGTCTGTAGCTTCAATAGATGAGGGGGCTACATCAAACCTCAATTTCTCAAAACTATTCCGAACCTCTCTAATAGAGTCCTTCAGAGATTTAGCACCATGTAGGGCAAGGAGAGAGCATGGTGAAGCCTCGCCCAAGGGAGGAGTAAGATTTTTAGCAACACCGACCGGGGCCCCACTATGACAACCCCCCCCCCCCCGCCCCGACACAGGGGGACCCTTAGAGCCCACCAAATTAGATTCAAATTTCATGTTCTCATTCTTTTTAATCAATAGTAGGCACTCCTTTTTTATGGCCATCATTTTTATAGAAAAAACATGAATTTAGACCACCAAGGCATGCGAGTTCACATTCAACCATGTTATTATCCAGTTGAACTTGAATCAATTCAGGAATGGAAGCGTCGAGCATGATAGAAATTGAAACTTGAGCATCCATATGAGGGACTGTAACCCTTGATTCTTCCAATTTCAACATTTTGCCAAGCAGCTCAAGGATTTTGGGTAAAAAGGCCCAAAATTGCATGGTTAAGTTCCTAATTAAGAGCCATCTGGATATGGATTAGAATTTGATTTCATGCAATGAAGCCATAGGGCTCCAGTAAAATGCCTTAAACAAGGAATTCCCCACATTCCACATTTCTTTGTTCAGAATTTTTTTTGCATATTATGGTTCTTCAAGATTATGACAAAAATCCCTTTTGAAACCATTCTACAAAATGAAATGTGAACCGCCAGTTTCTTTCCCTATACTGTATTTAACCAATTATCGAAAAAGCCCTTACAAGAAATGCATTAACATCCAGGCAAACAAAGAATAGGGCAACATTTATAAGCCTATTTTCTTCATCAGCAATTGCAGACTTCATACTAGGATTAGGACATAGAACCAACTCCCTTAACACTTTAGGGTTCTTACCTACTACACTCAAGCCTTCCTAGACTTCAGACATGCCACACCCGCTAGTTCCATCGCCCGCTTCTCTCTCTTCCACCACCTGAAAGAACGCATTTTTGGGTGGAGGGGCAACATTACTCATGTCAAGGCTTCAACAAAAGTCTTACTTGTGGATAACTGCCCTGGTTTGTTTCCAACACCAGCATTAATGTCCTTCTAATTTCTAATTAACTCTTCCAACCAAGGAGCCTCTGCCTCAGCCGACATCGCATAGAAGGAGAATCCTCTCACATGTGCCAAGGGTAACCCTCAACCCCAACTCCCCCAGTGGGAAAAAAATACAAACTATGAAAAGACAGTTAATTAAAAACAACTATGTAGGGATAAACAACTATATAAAACCTCAAATAAAATAGACTCACACCACCATTACACTAAGGTCTTACAAATATTGCAAAACCAAAAGGACAAAGCAAACCAATGGCATCTTAGAGAAAACCCTACAACTTGTACAGAGAGGGGAACCAGAGCCCTCGAACAAGTTGCAGAGCCTCCTCCTCAATTCCTCCACAACACACACCTAGTGTTTAAGTTTTCTTTTATTAACTTTTATAATAATGTAATAATAATATAAATTTAATTATTATATTTAATGTTATGCTATATAATTTTGATAATAATTAGTACTATTTTATAATAATTAATATTATATTAATAATATTATTATTAATATATAATATAATATATAATTATATTATATCATATAGTATATAATAATATATATTATTATTATTATGTAATAATATAAATAAATATTATTATATTTAATAATGTTATATAACTAGTATATCTATATTTAAAAAATATATCTAAAATATGCCGAGAGATAGAGGTGCCTATTGATTAAAAAATAGGTTTGGGTGTATTTTAGATGCAAATAATTTTAACAAAACATATTTGCAAAATGATTTTTCTTCAATCTAATTGGCAGAAAACTTTCAGCTAGCGATTATTGCAGATCATCAAGGTTTATATTATAAAGTTTTGTGATAGATAATATCCTTAATCTATGATAATAATATACTAATACTTAAAACTATTAAGTTTCTAGTTTGAGACTTTATGGGTAAAATATTAGGCAGTAAAGTTTTTTTTAGCATCTCACCTATTAACCGATTTAAATATATTATAACTAAAATAAAAATAAAAATATTAAGAACCATGTATTTAAATTCCTATTAATATTAATATTATAATATTATTAGACAATAAAAATATTATAGCTATATAAAATTCCTATTACTAATCAATATTAATAGTAATAGAAATTTAAATACAAATATAATTTATAAGTTTATCCCAAATTTATATATATGTCTTGAATAATTAATAATAATAATAATAATAATAATAATAATATCATTTACATAGATAATATCCTTAATCTATGATAATAATATACTAATACATCAAAATTTTAAAATATATATTAATGCATAGATAGGAAAAATTGACCAGTGATCAATTCCATAAGTCCTCCCTTCCTTCACATGAAATTTAATTAATTTTAATTAATTAATTAAATTTCCATTAATCCCTAATCTACCTTTAATCATAAGATTTAATTAATTTTAATTAATTAATTAAATCTTTCCTCTATAAATAAAAATTAAAATTAAGGAATTTAATTTATTATTTGCAAACCTAAAAACCTAATCAAAACCTATTCGTAACAAATTGAAAATATTAAAAATCCGTGCAATTCACCTAACCATTACAGTTCAACTACCAAACCGTTTTTATGCCAAAATTTTATAAATACCCTACATTTCCTAAATCAAATTTATGATAGGACAATTTACGGAGTTATGCAACTTTTGGTACATTTCTGGAGATATCTCGAGGTATTGCAAAACTAGAAAAATTTAAATTATTTTTTAGTTCACGGGCTTCAATTGATTTGGGTTCTTGCAGTAGTTGTTATTTCTGTGATTGGCTCAACAGTTTCTTTTATTATCTGATCTGAAACTGAGGGAAGATATTCCCTTTGCTGCGTGCTATCAACTATCACATTCTAATATCTTCTTTGCAAAGTCATCTTCATATTTTGAGTTGCAGAAAACTATTTGTATTTTGTAGTCTCATCATTTAATATGTGAATGACATGGATGTGCATTGTTTTGGAACGTGTGGGAAATTTTCTAAACCATTTGGTTCCTATCAGCGTATTCCCTGAATTTCATGTTGTAAACAACATTCACGCTCGAAGATCTTCTAAACTCGTTTGCTATTCCAAACAAGGTATTCCATGATCCTCTTATTGGTGCAAGTGCTAGTTATATGGTAGAACTAATTTTAGGGTTTCACTTGTCCCTCACTATAAGCTATAACTTTAAATCTTTAAAATAATGATGTTAAGTGATTTTTATAGCACTAACAACTCTTTGTATTGCAGCTTAAGTGCAAACTATTGAAGGCTAGTGTATTTATCGCCTTCTATATTTGCTTCTTGTCAGACCATCAAGAACCAAGTTTTAATTGCCAGGGTGCCCATTTCTAGCCTTTGGAGGCTGTATCAATCAAATAATCCATTTTGTCAAGTTCACCATAAATCTTGAAGTATAATTATAAATCTCAGATATAATAAAAAATCAATTACTTTGTAACTTCCATTTTATGCAATGTAATTATTAAATTTTCTTCAATTTTCAACATTCATTGTAAATATTACAAAACTGTCAACTCTAACTTAAACCAAAAAATTCACAAATAGAGTTATTATATTATCAACATTGTTGTTAAAACTAAACAAACACAACAAATTAAAACAAAACAAGACTATTCATGAACATTTTGGCAGAAACTTGGCTGCTTTGCAAGTCTTGTTAAATATAGATATGCTAGTTAACTAATAAATAAGGTCAAATGTGCTCCTAAACCCTCATTATTTATTTTATGCATTTCTGTTTCACAAGTATACTATTTTAACCACCATTTTTTAAATATTTATTATTCTAAAAATTTTCTATCCAAAACAAATATTAATTGCTTGCAAAGTAAATATGTTTTTGCTATTTGAAAGAAAGTAAAACAAATATTAAAACAAACTATGTTTTTACAAAGTAAATATATGAAAAGTGAAATCCTTACTATTTGAAAGAAAGTAAAATTTTTCTATGCAAAACAAAAATATGTTTTTGCTATTTGAACAAAAGTAAAACAAATATTAAAACAAACTATGTTTTTTTGGCAAAATAAATATATGAAAAGTGAAATATATAATATATAATTACAAATATTAAATTGAATTTTTAAAGAAAAAAGTATATGAAACATAAATAACAATATAGTAACTTGGATTTTTTCAACTTTAATTTATTTAGTGCACTTTCCAAAATAATTTATTTGCTACACTTTCTTATTTGTTTTGGGCTCTCAATTTATTTCTACTTTATAATTTATGAAGCGATTTATTCATTCAAATGTCTTTTACATTGTTTTATTTGTCGGCATTTAATTGAAAAAGAACATTTTTTATTTATAGGCATCTCATTCTACAATTATCTATTTAAATGTTTTTTACATTTTCTTATTTGTAGGCCATTTAATTAAAAAAGTTAACATTTTTTTATTTACACGCATCTCATTCTACCCTGTAGGTTACGCCTTTCGGCATAATAATGTAATAATGATATAAATTTAATTAGATTAATATATAATTAAATTATATAATTATTGAATAATAATTAATAATAATAAATGGGAATGCTCATAATAATATTTAATAATTAATTATCTTAAAATAATGTGGACTCTTTCAATATCTTTTTTATTGATTTTTCTAAATATTTAAATATTATTTTTTTACTTCAAATTTTATTTTACAAATTATTATTTTCTATTGTTTATTTTCACAACAACAACATTGTAATATATAATAATAATAATATGTGACAAAAAATAATAATTATATATAATCATATATACTATAATAATAACACTATAATATATTATAATAATTATTAAATATAATATAATATTAATTTATTTATTTATAATAATTAAAATTATATAATATATTATATAATAATTCTAAATGTAATTATATTATATATTATAATTTAGAATTATTGTTAGGGTTAGCATTAGTTATTGTTTAGGTTAGAATTAGAGTTTCAATTAATCTATTTATTATAATTAGGGTAAGGGTTAACATTAGTGTTAAGATTAATTTCTCAAATTAAGGTTCAAATTATGTTTGGGATTAGAGTTAGTGTTATTATTAAAGTTATAGTCAAAATTATGATTAAAATTATGTTAAATAAGAATACGGTAATAAATATTATTATATTTAATAATGTTATAGGATATAATTATATATTAATTTAATCATTGTCTTATTATACATATAATTATATATTAATTTTATTAACTTTTTATAATTATGCCATACGATACCGCTGTACGTGCACGGTATTTATTCTTAATATGCAGTGTACTACTTTTAACAGTACAAAGCGGGGTTGGCAAGGAAATATGGCACTGCAAAACCGTGCGCAGCAGCAAGTGTACGTGAAACCGTTATATGGGCAGTGAACTATTTTTAATTACTAATACTAACATTAAACGCTGGAGAAAAATCTCTCCATGTATTTAGATATATTTTTTAAATATAAGTACTATATATATAATTTCGTAATTTCTTAATCACTGTGCCCATTCAAAAGTACGGTGCCTTGTATTTACTTTTATCTTAAACTGATTCCTATCAATTATACTTCCAAGCATAGCACAACGACAGTTAACAGACTTTACAAATGAAAAGACACGTATACGTTAATGCTCATTGTAAATCAGTTTTGTAACGCAGACTGGAGTTATTCAGATTTTTTCTTCTGTTCTGACCATTTCACTAATGTTACATTTTTTTCATTTTCTTGTAAAGTATGTGTATGTTGCAACACTGCTGTTGGTTTTGACTTTTAAATATGCTGTGAACAGAATAATAGGAATTCCATACTGGCAAATACCACAAGCTATTTGAAGGAATTAAAGCTTCGCGTTGCTGAGCTTGAACAACAGTGTCAAATTTTGCAGGGATCAATTCCCACAAACATCTCAATTAAAGACAAAGCAAGTAGCGGGTTTAGATCACACATGCAATCATTCAATTCAGAGAGCACAGTTATTTATCATAGCAATGAAGTCACTTTGGAGCAGTGTAAAGAGAACCCCTGCCTAGTAAACATAGAAACAACCATGCAAACAGATCTGCTTACATGCCCAACTAGTGTGCTGATGAAGCAACTAGAGCAGTTGAGAAGAGAGCAAGTGGAAGTCATTTCTATCAATTCAAATACAAAGCCATCTCAGTTTCGTTCTAACATTCTCGTAACACCAAAGGTATGTATTTGTTTGTTTAAGAGTTCAAAGATTTGTCTGTCTCAGTTTACATTTTTGTAATGTACAAGCAGTAGTTGAGGACTTATGAAATGTTCCATTCGCTATATGTACAGGGCCAGGCCTGGAATATTTCCATGTGGCAAAATTTTGGCAACATGGTCAGGCAGTCTCTTCTGAAGAGCTCTCATGATGGTCATTGTAGATAAGGGGATTGTATTTGGTACCATAAACAATTTGAAGACCCAAATTATTTCAATTGAAAGGGAAGACATTTTTTAATAAACATGTAAAAATGGGGATCTTGGCTTAGTAAAATTTATACATGTAATTGCTCCTCATTACTAGCATTAAAATTTATGTAGGAATGTAGCCAAATGTAATCAAGCTTCTCTCTACAGCGCTTTAAAGGTCAACCTTTTCACCTAAATGCTTTATTTGGATTAAATAATTGAGAGCATTTCATTTAGATTAATTTCAGAGTTGAGAGTTGATAAGTTTAAATGTTATTTTGAAAATTAAACATTAATTGATAGGACATTTCACATGGAAACATTGATTAAGAAAAATGTTTATGCTATCTAAAATTTATTTGACATTGGTTTATAAATTGATATTATTAGCGTTCTCACTATTTTAAATTATGTACAAATTTAAAATTATATGTAATTTGATTTTGAGTAGCTCAAGGCTGATCTTATATGGCATGGAGCTGTCTCCTAAATCACAAGATTGATCTAGTAAATAGTGGACTTTCGAAACCAACTTCACTTTGCTTTATGGTATTTGAATTTGTACAAAGATAGGAACTATTTAGAAATACTTTAGGGAAAGCTATCAAATTGCAAGGGTGAAGTTCTCTTCAATCAAAACTTTTGTTAGACTTTTTTACAACTTTTGGTGAGTATTAGCATACATCAACCAAGTGTGCATGTGGGCTATATTTATATGCTAATTCTAATATAGATGTGTTCTTTGTAAGCTCCAAGTAGAAAATATTTTTAGAATGATATTCCTTGTAAATGAGGACCAACAAGAAAACATACTACATTAAGATATTAATATTTAAATAGTTTATTAACATGTCATCTGCAAGTGAGATAAGAGACAATATTGTACCACACTTTTTTTTTGGTAGGTCTTGGGGTCATAAAGAAATATCATGAGTTGTTAGAGTGTTAGACTGTTTACACTCTGCTAGGTATTCATGATATTTTACTAGGCTAGTATAATTGTAGTTCTTATATCTATTTATACACTCTACTTAGTTAGGCACACTTAATAGTTGTGTTATTCAGTCATATAGGTGGCATAGTTGACCATAAAGTGTATAGGCAGCAAACAAACTAGATCAACACCTCTTTGATGAACATGTATACATTATGCTAAAGCCAAATTGACTGATTACAACTATAGATCAAGTCAATACCAAAATGATAGACAATAAGCTGATCTAGATCAACACCAAAATGATAGATAATAAAATGCAAACATTGGTAGCTATGCCATCCAAACGTTGATTACAATGCAAGTACAAGAAAGTAAATAAATTTGATAGAAGACCTTCTAGATTGTTACAAATATATTTGTCTTTCTTTGGTGGAAAATCACTCAAAATATTATACAACAGAAGAGAATAAGTGTATTAGGCATCTTATCAAGTGTTCTTTCAGTCTCAACTTAATATACCAAAGATAGAGTGCATACCCAATTGAAAAAACACCTTGTATGACTGATGTAGTTGATTGTTACTAATATAAAAGGCTTTAAGTACTCAAATTATGGTGTGGCAGCCCCAAGAGACTTGGCATCTTGCATCCAAAGCTACGGTTGGGATGTGGGAATTGATAACAGCTGATAACAATCCCAAATAATCCCAACAATCATTGTGATTCTTCTTGTTTTTAGGGTACGATTGGTGTAAAATTATCTTCAACTACTACAACAACTATCAAATGGTTAAAACAACTCCTTCAACCCCTTAAATCTCAACATCCACCCTTTCTAGTGTGATTAGATGCAAATACCATTTGTGACTCCTTGGGTGGCTAGCCAAGGACCACCATGATCATTAAATAGTACAATATATTGTAGTCAAAGGTATGACCCAACTTGGATGTGGTATGGTATACTAGGTTATATATATATATATATATATATATATATATGCAAGAAAATAAGTTATTTATCAAACTAAAAAATCATACCAAAACCATAAAATCACATAACTTGGAAATCTAGAACAACATATTTCTTTTTTGGTTTTTTTGAATATATGAAATCACACCAACAAGAGTAAAACCTTCACACCAAACACGAACTAAAATTACAATGAAATAAGCTCACTAGAAATCCCTGCAATGGAATTTCTTATTAGGAATGAAGGGTTTTTGTCCTTAATCCCCATATGCCTTCATATTTTTTCGTCCTTCGGGAAACCTTTAGGGTTTTCATCCTTTAGGCAAGAAGTTGGACACAAAGCTCAAATTCAAATAATAAGTTTGTAAAAGGATGGAATCCTTCAAATGAGCTCTCATCCTCCTTTATAGGCAGAGGGAAATAAAATTATACTTTTTTACTTTTTTCCCAATATAAACTAATTTATATTACCTTTTATAATTTCCTGTTCAACTAGAAAGAATTAACATAACATTACAAAAGGCTTTATTTCCCCTCTTAGGTTGAGTGACCTTTTCACAATGCTAAGACAAATAATATTAAGACTGACTTAATTATTATTTTAATTTATTTCCCATTCTCACACTAAATTATGCAAAATACTAAAATGAGCTAAACAAATTATTTCAACATTTGAAGGCTTCTAACTAAAGCAAAGAAATAAATACAAAACCATAGAAAATGATTCTCTCCAAGGTTTGTGGACTCTTCCAAGAATTTGTTGGATTATTAATGTTTACATTAATAAAAATTAGTGACTTATGTTAGTTAGTAGTTAGTTGGAAGTTATTCCCATATGGTGGTTTGAGAAGTTATCTGGTGCAGGGCAATGTCCAGGGGCTTTGACATGCTATTGAACCAAGTAGCAAAATGAACCACACAACAATGAAACAAATATCTCTTTATTCATATGCAATAGAAAAAATTATAGTAGGAGTATAATGGTCCTCATACATGCCTTGGCCTAAGCCTTACAATCATTCCAACAGTCAAATTAGACTAACCTAGCTTTCCTGTGAAAACCCAAAACAATCTTCCAGCAGAAGCCAAAAACTCACTATGGAGAAGTCAACCCCTTTTACTATGAAATTCACATATTTATAAGTATTTGAGGTAGCCACCACACTAATCACATGAATGAGACACATGTCAATCATTAATTGGCTCTTGGATCAATCGTACAGGTGGTCAAAGACCATTTTTGTCGCTCTCTAGTCACTTTCAAGTGATAAAGCGAGAAAAAATGACCCAGCGTGATATTGTGGTAAAAAGTGACCCAACATGATATTGCAGGAAAAGGTGGCCCAACATGATATTGTGGGAAAAAGTGGCCCAAAGTGATATTGCAAGAAAAAGTGGCCAAACATGATATTGCAAGAAAAAGTGACCCAACGTGATATTACAAGAATTTTGGGGTCAACTATATATTGCGGGGATTTTGGGGTCAACTGGATATTGTGGAGATTTTGGGGTCAACTAGATATTGCAGGGATTTTTGGGTCAATTGAATATTGTGGGGATTTTGGGGTCAACTGGTTTTATCCTGTTGCAGCCCAAAGTTCTGCCTAAGTATAACTTGCTCAATTTTGCTCAAAATCTTGCAAAACTTGGAATTTTGGACACCCATTTCACTTTTTAACAATATGATATCATCACTTCAATTTTTTTGTGGGATTTCAAGAGTCATCTGCATATATCCTGATGGCAGGAAAAGTCCCACATATCTAGTTGACACTAAAAGTTCCACTTTTGCATAACTTGTCCAATTTAGCTTAGATCTTCACAAAAATTGAAATGTGAGCACCCATTTATATCTTCTCCAAGACCAGGTCAACACTTGGCAAAGAATCCATAGGAAATTCTCTAGAAATTCAATCATCAACTCCTACACTTGAGAACAATAAGGAAAACAAACAAGCAAGAAATCAAAGAAATCTTTTTGGTTGATGAGGATTGCTCATGGACCTAGAGGCTCCTACATCAGACACACCAAGTAACTAAAATGTTCCATGAGTTGGAAACTCATGAACATTTTGGCAACTTTAGAACCATAATTCCATACTTGACTAGCTATGCAGTACTCAGCCAAGAAACTTCATTTGTGGCTTTGTTCTTCCATTGGACTAGGTATTCCATGTAGTCCTTTCCTCTAGTCTTCTTAGCCACTCAAGAGTTAATCACTCTATTTACTTCATCCATCATCTTTTTAGGTAACTGATCTAACCATCCTGGTGCATCAAGTAAACGTGAGTGTGTACCCCTTTGTAAACTTGTCTCTCCGTCATGGAACTTATATAGATCAACAACATTGAAAATAGGAGATATGTATATCCCTACTAGTAACTCAATCTCATAGACATTGGATGAGAACTTCCTCAATACCTTGCATGGGCCTATCTTCTTAAATTGCAACTTATTGTATGTCCCCCATGGAAATCTTTCTTTCCTTAAATGTGCCAAAACTAAGTCTCCTACATGGAACTCTTGTTCCCTCCTATGCACATCAACATATTCCTTGTATTTGTTGGCACTTTTCTCCAAATTTTCCTTCACTTCCTTGTGAAATTCATGATTTTATTCTATAAACTCTTTCACTACAACACTCTTCCTGTTCAAATCTGTAATATCTCTCAGCTCATCAAGACCTCTTGGGTTGTACCGATGAACTATTTGGAACAGGCTCTTTCCTGCACTTCTATTCACTACATTATTGTAAGAATATTCTTCTTGTGTCAAGATAAGATCCCATTGATGTGGTTTGTCTCCCACCAAACATCTTAATAAGTTTCCCAAACTTATGTTCACAACCAAGCGGTCTGTCCATTAGTTTGGGGATTATAGGCTAAACTAAATCCTAATTCAGTGTCCATCTTTTTCCATAATGTAAGCCAAAAATGGACAAAAAACTTTGTGTCCCTATCAAAAACTATGCTCTTAGGCAATCCATGCAGCTTGACTAGCTCTTTGAAAAAAATGTAGCTATTTGGGATGCATCACTAGTTTTCTGACATGGTATGAAATAAACCATCTTTGAAAATCTATCCACTACAACAAAAATGGAATCATTACCTCTCTGTGTTTGACATAGTCCCAAAACAAAATCCATGTGCTTAGATGCTCCCATGGTCTCTCCAGTATAGACAATGGCTAATATAGTCCTATGTTTTGTTGTGATCCTTTAGCATGCTGGCAAATTTTGTAGCCTTGTACCAATCTCCTCACATATGTGCTCATTCCAAGCCAAAAATAACCTTCACTCAATTCTATCAATGTCTTATCTATTCCAAAATGTCCACTCAAGCCTCCACTATGCTTTTCTTTTATTAGATTCTCTCTCATTGAACCTCTAGGTATACACAATTTGTGTCCTTTGAACAACAAGCCATCTTGGATGAAATGCTCCAACCATGGCATCCTATCTCCCTCCACTGGACTTCTACTAAATGTCCATGTTTCCTTAAAATTAGGATCATTAGGATACAACTCCTTCATTGCATCAAATCCAACAACACTGACCCTTAACTCATTCATTAATAAACATCATCTGCTAAGTGCATATACTACCCTATTTGACTTACCACTCCTATGTTTCAAGACAAAAGAATAAATTTGCAATAACTCCAACCATTTCATATGCCTTTGGTTTAACTTACCTTGAATGTTGATGTACTACAAGGCATGGTGGTCTGTGTAGATTACAAACTCATTTGACAACAAGTAATGCCTCTACTTCTTTAAGGCCTACACTATAGAATAGAATTATTGGTCATAAACTAAGTATTTCCTCTTTGCTTCATTTAGTTTCTCACTAAAGTAGGAAATGGGTCTACCTTATTGACTTAACACTCCCCCAATTGTACTACCACTAGCATCACAATCTACTTGAAACACTTTGCCAAAGTCTGGCAATGCCAACACGAGTTGTTCTGTCACCTTCTTCTTTAACAACTGAAAGCTCTTTTTTGCTGCAGCATTCCATTGGAACTCTTTCCTAACAACCTTCATTGTCTCGTTGATTGGTGCGCATATTCCACTAACATTCTTGATGAACTTCCTATAGAAGCTTGCCAAGCCATGAAAACTTCTAGCCTCAAACATGTTTCTGGGTGAAGGCCAATCCACTATTGCCTTAACCTTCTCAGGATCCATCTTCAACCCTTATTCAGACACTACAAAACCTAGATATACTAGTTCCCTCTACATAAAACTATATTTATCCATGTTTAACAACAACTTTTCTTCTTTTAACCTCTGCTAAATTGCCTTAAGGTACAACAGGTGTTCTTTTATTTTATGAAAAATTAGAATCGCATCCAAATAAATGATAACAAATTTGCCAAGGAAAGGCTTCATTACCTCATTCATCAATCTTATAAAGGTACTGGGTGCATTTTTCAACCCCAAATGACATCACTAGCCACTCATATAGTTCATCCTTGGTCTTGAATATTGTCTTCCATTTATCCCCTTCTCTAATTCTGATTTGGTGGTGTCAACTCTTCAAATCAATCTTTCTGAAGTACTTTGCTTCACTCAAAAAATCATCAAGTCATCCATACGAGGCAATGGAAACCTATACTTAACTGTTATCTTATTTATATCCCTTGAATCAGTGCACATTCATCATTTCCCATCTTTCTTAGGTGCCAATACAGCAGGTACAATGCACAGACTAAGGCTCTTTCTAATCAATCCCTTATCCAACAACTCTTGCACTTGTTTATTCACCTCTTCATTTTTTCATAGGTGTCATTCTATATGGTGCCTTATTTGGTAGGCTTGTACCTGATATCAAGTCCATGCAGTGAATTATGCTTCTAGTTGGAGGTAACCCATCAGGTATGTCCTTCATTAGAATGTTGCCGAATTCATTCAAAATTTCTTGGACTTCTATGGGAACTTCATAATTTCTGCAACTTGAGGTAGGAAGGCATAACATACCTTTTCCTTTCTGATTTCCTTTAGGAACTATTTTTGAGTTACTAGAAAAAACCCTATTGGTTTTCTCAACTTCCTCATCCTTATCCTTCAAAGGATTCAACACATACTCAACCCCATCCTTCTTGATTTTAATACAATTACTCTTTCCATCATGAATGGCTGGCCTATCATATTGCCAAGGTCCGCCTAATAGAATGTGGCATGCATCCATTGGTATAACATCACACAGTATCTCATTTTTGTAATTCCCAATGTGAAATTTGACAAGGCATTGTTCACTTACCAATAACTGATGTCCCTTTTGCAACTAGGAAACCTTGTAGGGAATTTGGTGTTTCAACCTCTTCATTTTTAGCTTCTCCACCATCTCTTCTGATACTAAGTTGTCAGTGTTGTCACTATCCACAATGACTTTGCAGCATTTTCCTCCAAACTTGCATCTAATTCTAAATAGATTTCTTCGTTGTTCTGGTTCCTCTTATACCTTTTCTAGTGTTAGAAGAACTTTCCTCAGCATCAAGGATTCTCCATCTTTAGTTTCTTCTCCAAGTTTTGGTGAGGCTATTCTTGCCACTTTCCTCCTCAACTTGTGCTATATGGAATCTAGTCTCTTTTCCTTTTCCACTACTCTATTGTACTTGAGGACATTCAAATGCCCTATGTCCAGCATGTCCACACTAGAAACATGTTCAACTAAATCCTTTTCCTCTTCAAAAATTTCCTCTACCTCAAGAGTAATCACCCCTTCCTCTACCTCCTTAGGTACTGATCAGAGAAAAACTTGTTTCTCCTTGCTTATCCTAAGAACCACATCTAGGATTTGGATGTCCTCTTCCTTTAGAGGATTTACCTCTTCCCCCAGAGCTATTCTACCTTCTAGAGATATTTTCTTCTGCATTCAATGCAAATTGATAGGCTTCTTCTATGATGGTAATTCTGACCATGCTAATTTCATCTTAGATAGAATAATGTAAGCCATTTACATATCCAAAGACCTTCTTCGCATCATCTTCAATGTGACCAGCCCTGATGTTCAATCTATAAAACTCTTCAATATAGTCTTGCACACTTTTCTCCCTTTACTTGAGGTTCTGCAGCATCTTACACATGGTGATTTGATGGTTTACAAGTAGAAAATTTTCCTTCAATTTAGTTAACATCCTCTCCCAGGTTTTAATCTTTTCCTTTCCTTTTTTATGTCTCTCAACTTGCACATGATCCAACAATAGAGATGTATGTCCCTTCATCTTTGCAGCTACAAGTTTTACCCTCTTAGGGTCTTCAATAAATTCTAACTCAAAATACTTTTCCATCTCTGAAATCCATTCTATCAACTCATCTAGTTTTAGACTACCACTGTAACTAGGTAACTCTATTTGGGGCTTAGAAACCTCCTCTCACATCTGTCTTCTCCTTCTTCTACTTCTTCTTCACTGACTTCTTCCCCATTATCACTCACATCCTCTATAGGTACTCCTTTGTGTTGTGTTCTTTTCATTGCATCTAGCCTAGTTGTGATGCCTCTCAGCATCTCTACCAATGCTACAACTCCAGCTCTTGGAGAAGATCATCTTCTTCATCTTGGTTAGTGTGCCATGTCTATAGACCCTCTATAGTTGTAGGTTTTTCTCTTCACTCTGCCTACAACAATCTCCTCAAGTTCCCTTGCATAGCAATCCCACAGCCTCAAGGAATTCCAAACCTAGGCTCTGATACCACTTGGTTTAGGTCAAGGTCCAGAGGCTTTGACAAGATACTGAACCAGGTAGCAAAATGAACCACACACAACAATAAAACAAATATCTCTTTATTCATATGCAATAGAAAATATTACAATAAGAGTACAATAGTCTTCATGCATGCCTTGGCCTAAGCCTTATAATCATTCCAATAGTCAGATTAGACTAACCTAGCTTTTCTGTGAAAACCTAAAATAATCTTCCAGCAGAAGCCAAAAAATCACTACGGAGAAGTCAACCCCTTTTACTATGAAATTTCCCTATTTATAGGCATTTGAGGTGGCCACCACACTCATCATGTGAATGAGACATGTGTCAGTCATTAATTGGCTCTTGGATCAGCCGTACAGGCAGTCAAAAACCATTTTTGTCGCTTTCTGGGCACTTTCAATCGATAAAGCAGGAAAAAATGACCCAACATGATATTGTGGGAAAAATTAACCCAACATGATATTGTGGGAAAAAGTGACCCAACATGATATTGCAGGAAAAAGTGACCCAACGTGATATTGTAGGAAAAAGTGGCCCAACATGATATTGCGGGAAAAAGTGACCCAATGTGATATACAAGAATTTTGGGGTTGTAACATACACCCCTATTATATGTTTTCTCTGAATGTGTTTTTGTGTTTTTCCTGAAGGTTTTTGGTTTAGGTTTTCAATGCATGTTTTTGCATGTATATTTTTGCAACATTGGCATAGTAAATGCAACATATATAGAAAACCCAGAAAAATTAGAATAGATATCAACAAAATAACACTAACCCAGATTGTATTAAGACAAAATATGAATTATGAGTACATACCCATCTCATAGTTTACAACTTTGTCTGGATCCTGTAGCCAGACCAGCAATAAAGCCTCCATGAAATGCTTACAACTCTGTGGAATGGAAAGATATGGCAATGCAAATACTAATGACTGATCTATAGCTACTAGATGCCTAAGGAATGATAAATAAAGGTTACTAAATTGTTGTTTTGTCCTCCTTTAAATCCTCATGACTATCCTACAAATATACGGCCTCACAAGTGATGAACAACAACACAAAATGCCATCAAATCTCCTCTATAAACCTCAAATATGGTCTGAAATGGTTGCTAATGCTAGGTGACATGATGCAAGTGATAAACTCTCAAGAAAAACTCCTCAACACTCCACAATGTCTTCAGCAATGGGTACAGCCTACAAGTACAGCAGTACGGCCTACCTAAAAGGTTTTATTGCTACCACAAACTCCTCCAAAAATGCACCAATCTGCCACTTATAACTCTGTTCTCCTCTATAGATTATAAATGCCAGCAAATGTAGTCATTCATGCTTGAACCATCTCCAAAATGTCTTTTCTAAATGCATAAATGAATCCTCTGTATGAACTCAAATAACCTCTCCTGATACAATCTTCCACGCATGAGGAAAGGGGTCAATGAAGGGGTTTTCATCCCAACACTGTCACAATCAAAACCCTAGAGCCAAGTTCAAAATGCCAAAGCACAAGAAACTCACAATTGAGAGCAAATCCAATATTTTCGCATAGTGAAAAATGAGAGCACTTTTCCCTTTTTGTTTCCCTCTTTCCTCAATGCCCAAGATGAGGGAATTTCTATTAATTTTTAATTCATAAAGTAACCCCTTGTCTCACCATGAGGGCATCCATCCCTAGGAGTGTCACTTTTAAGTTATAACTTGAATTCATAAAGTGACATTATAACATAACTTAAAGTTATATTACATCTTATAAAGTCATAAGTTAAATCATTAATTTAACTTATATTGTATCCATTAGTGCTCTAGACATCTTGAAACCATGAGTTTGTTGGCAAGAGACACTGCTAGGCATGATATATGTTGTCATTGATGGCAACTAAGATCATTCAAATCATCCGCATAACACAATTTGTGCTTACTGGAAGTCAGATTCAGAATTTGTCTAAGTCTAGACAATTAGGAATAGAGTAGCAATAGGGTTTGGTATTCTAGTCTAGATCTCTCCAATGGGAAGTCATGATTAGTTGTGGATCTAGGAGACTCATGTACATTGTCAACATAGTATAATCCAGATTTTTGTCCTCCAGTGATGAAGAATTCAAAAGATATTAGCCTCTATGTACTGGGTTCCAGTTTGTTAGAGCAGACAGAAGAACATGCCAACCTTGAAGAAGATCCTGATTCCAGATGTATGGAAGTTGTTTGTTGGACAAATGATAATGATCAATGACAATGGCCGACATGAGTAACGATTTTCAAGAGCAAGTTTTGGTCGAGACCTCAAGCTATGCATAGATCTAGCTGATATAGCAAAGCATTCATAAAAGTTCTAAGTGTTGTTGAAGCCAACTGGTAGAATGATTGTAGATCATATTGCAGATATATATCACCAATGAAATTGGATGATTCAGTGTGTGAAGGATGTGTGAACAAGGTGAATGTGTGAAGAGCAGAAATCTAAATTGTGAATGAAGGCAAAATAGTAAGAAGAGTAAAGCAAAGATGAAATGTGTAAGATTAGTTTTTGCACTTAACTGCAACTAAAATTAATGCATAAGTAGATGCTATTAATCAATTCAAATCTCTCTTATTCTCTTGTAATGTTTCCATAGGTAGTGAGCCTTCTACTTGAGCAGTGAGCCCGAATGCATGTGCATTCCCATTTGTAAGAATACTTTTTAACATGGTATTAATATTTGTGGGTTAACACCCACCATGGTTTTTCCCTTAATTGGGTTTCCACGTCAAAATCATAGTGTCAACTATGTTATTTATGTTTTCTGTTCACATGTTATTGATTGATACTGAAATGTTTATATCATTAAATTGATTAAAAAGAAAAAGGATTAGAAATGTATGATAACTAATTCACCCCCCCTCTTAGTTGTCTAGACGTAAACCAACAATTGGTATCTGTAACGTCAAAAAATGTCCCCTTGGAGGCTTTTCCCTCATAAGGTTTAGCTCTAGGGTCTTTAGAGTGCATTTAGGACATTTTGGTTCATATTTTAGCATCCCAAAGGAATGAGACCTAAGTCCCATGACAAATAGGACCTAGGAGGACCCCTTGAGCTATATCCTACCTAAAATAGGGGTGAGGACTTGGAAGCCCACGCCCTAGTCCTGCCCTATTTTAGGGCAGCCTTAATTTCTGAGTGTCAGTTTATGACCATTAGGTGGTTATTTTGCCGACACAGTAAAGTTTGATTTTTAAACTCTTGGCAGGAATGCTCGTAGGTGCATATATAAGCATGTGTAGGCATTCATTTGTAAACTAGATTGTTATTGTGAACTCTAGGCATTCTCAAGGTGATTCAAGGCTTTCTATTGTGTTGTAAGAGCAAACTTGTATGTTGTGTGTGTTGATATTTGCATATTTGAGCATCAATTCCTTCATGACATGAACAACATCTTCCTCCATGAAAGATTCACTACAAGGTGTCATATCATTGTGTTTTTATCATTGATTCCTTTGGTTTTGGCCTCTTCCTCACAAGGGCATGCCCTCTTTATCTGACAATGGTGTTTGGAGACTTAAGTGTCCTTCGAGGTTTGACTGAGGCAAACCTCTAAACACCACAACCCCCAAACTAAGTCTTGTGATTATAGGTTACAGGTGTCACATCTGGGAAAAGTGGAGTTGCAGGAAGGCTGGAAAGACATCAGGGATTCAAGATCTGAAGAAAAGATGGACAAAGGAGCACTTCTGGGTATGGGCGCTCACTCTAGTGTCCTCTGCAGACTGATTCTAGAAAATAAAAGTTACAGGGCTAATTAGTGTCTGAAGGAGGTCCAGATTCCCTGAAAAAGTAGGTACCTTGGACTTGGGCGCCTACTCCTGTGTCCCCGACTATTCCACTTCAGAACCCCGAAAATAGGTATTATGTAATTTGGTATTTTACTCTCGTCTGTAAGAGCTTTTTCTGTAATTTGATAATTTGTTGTCATATTTGCATAATTAGGGTTTTAATGGTCAATTGAGCATAGGAGAAGGAAAATTGATAATTAATTCCTTAATCCAAGCTTCTCCTTATTTGCAAGTTACTCTAGGGTATGATAGTGCTCGCCACTCGACCCTAGATCCTTCAATGTTAGGGTGAAAGGAGGATTTTAGCATCTAAACCACAAAAGATCAACAAATCCAATTTTACTCTAAATAGTATCAGAGCGAGGTTCCTTAAAAATTGCTTAACAGCTTAAGGTAAGATCTTAGAAGAAGTTTTTCAATGGGTTCACTCAAGGATCAACTTCAGTTGGCTCTAAAAGATCTTGATCAGTCCAAAGCAGAAATCTATAATTTGAAAAATGAAATCAAGGATGTTGATAACACCATTGAAATATTAAAAGACAAATTAAAGAAATATTTAGGAAGGAATAAGGAGCTACTTCTACAATTATCCAATGTTTTTGAAGAAAATAACATGAATGAAGCCTTGGAAGAAAAAACAAAGGAGTGTGATAAGCTATCAAAAGAAGCTGCTATTTTAAAAGTAGAGATGGAATCTGGGGTAATGAGGTTTACCAAAGAAATTGAGCAAAGGAAGAAGACTGAAGAAGATTTAAATCAAACTCTAAAAGAAAGAACTGATGAATGTTACAGATTGGATAGTATTGCTGGTCATCTAAAATCTAATCTACATAACAGCAAAGACAATGAATGAGATCTTGAAAGACAAATTGTCATTCTTAGACATGATCTAGAAGTTGCAAATGAATATAAGGAGAAGTTCAAGATAAGTTCAGCCAAACTTGAAGAAATACTTGAGGGTCAGAAAAGAGTTGAAGACAAGCATGGTCATGGATATGAAAAAGGTGAAAGCTCTAGATCTGGACAAAGAAACTTTTAACCAAGGAATGAGAGAAATAGACCTAGAAGACCTCCGATAAGACAGCCTAATGCTCAAAGGTATCCATCTTTGAATGGAAACTATCTCAAGTGAAATAAATTTGGTCACAAAGCCATTCAATGTAGAAGTAGAATAAATCAAAATAATCCATTCTTCTCTAGTCAATGCTTCAATTGTAAGAAGTATGGTTATAAATCTAATGAATGTAGAGGTATGATAATGAATGATAGAGGAAATAGAAAATATTTCAATGGAAAATGTTTTGCATGCAATAGATTTGGACATATGGAAAATTAGTGTAGATCAAGAGGAAATCAATCAAATGGGTAAAGAAATATTGTGTGCTTCCATTGTAACCGATCCGGTCATTTTGCAAGATTCTGTAGAAGCAAGACCAATGAAGGAAGAGGTCTAGTAAACAGAAAACCAAATGAACAAAGACAAGACAAGGGCAAAAGAAAAATTGAAGAGAATGAGATCTAGAATGAAACAAGTGAGACATGGGTGAAGAAATCAACTGTGAACCAGAGTGATGGGTCCGCACTAGAATTCGGTGCAAATAATTCTTTAGGCAATTAAATTAGGAACTATGGTTTAGGGGGAACTGCATAAAAAATAAAAAATCCCCCAGCCAGTAGTTGAGTGTTTGGTTCTGGCACAATGAGAAAAGGTACCTTGAATTGACTTAGAACATTTGGAAGAATTTCTAGAAGAAAGGAAGTGATTATGGCAAATTGGGAGTGATACATGAGAGACTGTTCAAAAACAGAGCAAACAGATGTGCTAGGGTAGAACATTTATTACAAAGGAAAATTAGGTGATGCAAATCTTAAAAGGGTCATTCATTCCTCATTTGAAACACTTTGCATCTGGAGAAAATAAGAAGAAAGAAGTGGACGAACTTAGAGCAGAGAATTCTCAAGATTTGGAAGTGAGAAAAAGATTCCCAAGTGATGCAGTGAGGGGTTGTTAGGCCATTCAATAAACTCAAATTTGTGTGACTCAAACAACCTTCAAACCTCCAAGTATCAATCTTCACACATTTCACATTCCAATCAAACTAGGCTAGTAGAACAACAAACCCTGTTTTTAGGCTTTTTCTCACAAACTTTCCAAAACACTTTAGAAACCAAATAGAGATTTAGATACCCATTACCAAGTTACACAACATGCTTCAAAGTCAACATAGACTCCTTTGGACCATATGCATAAAAAATGGCCTTCTATGTTGTCCTAAAAGGGCTAATTAGTCCCAAATTACAAAGGAACATACCTTTAAACTTTCCACATACCCCTAAACATGTTTTGGCAGCATTCACCATGTGACAAAACCTCCAATTTTCCACCTTTCTTTCAAGAACTCACCTTTTAGGATCCCATTTCACAAAACCCTCTTTTTGCCCAATTTAGGTAAGGGTTTATTGAAAAACCCACTTGCAGACCCTACCAGACCTTGAGACTAGTTCAAACACCTTCCATTATGCTTGCATATGGTTAAAAATTCAAGAAATATCTCTACCCCCAAAGATTTCATCAAACCCTAGTCAAAACCCACTACTTTCATGCTCTTCCTCACTCAAGTTCAACAGGGACAACAAGTTAAACTCCACCAATCCTTTCTCTTTTCACAAAACCTTCATCCTACCATATAAACCTAACCTACAAGACTCATTCCTATGATCCAAGAGTTAAATAATGAGTCATGTTTTTCCATTGAGGACCTCAAAACCCCCAAAATAGGATTTTTTGAACTAGTTTCAGAAAAAACATGATAACTTCTAGAATTTTTTTTTTCCTCAAACTATGTGCAAAATGAAGTTAGTTCATTCCTCTTTCAAATTCAAGTCATTTCAGGTCATGAATGTTTCGTACAAGAGAGTACTATGGCGTGGAACAACAAAATTTCTGGAAAATTTTAGAAAAAACAAAGTTTGTATTGCTATTTCCCTCATCAAAATTTGTGCCACCACTTGTACCTTTGTGTGGAGGCTTATTACATCCTTTTACAACTTTTTTCTAACTAATCCAACCCTATTTGGAAGATATAAACATGGGTTTTCCTTTAAAATGGACAAAACAAAGTAGTTTGCATAAATAACACTATGACAACTTAACAATACTTAAGCACTTGACCCCCTAACAAACTCTAAAACAAAGAAATGGTCTTTTCTAGACCTTATTACATGAAAAATAGTCATAATGACCTTATTACCTCACTTTAGAGACTCAAAACATCAAAATTCATTTTATGATCCTACATACCCAAAAATGACCTTGGTGCTCCTGCACCACCAAGCAAAAACCCTAATCTGCGTAACAAGATATTTCATGTTTCCTGTGAAATCTTTTGAGATCTCAATTTATGCATATGGCTAGTCCTCTATTTGTTGATATAATTGAAAGGCCTTGACTAATATTCAAGAAGCATCCACACAAATCAGTTGAAGTTGAACCATTGGGTGCATTCTCTGAGATTCCACATGGTGTACTACATATTGAGGATATTAGGGCATACATCCACTATAACATAGATGAATTTGTAGACCTGAAACTCTTGGATTTGCTTAACAACTACTTAACGGATGATAGCCACAAATTGAAACCAGAATACAAGGCCCTAGAAAGAAAACATTTTCTGCAAGTCATTAGGTTTCCAACATTTGATGAAAATGAATGGGTTTGATATATTTTAAACCGAATACATGATGAGTTCATATGGTTATTGAAACCATTCAAGATCACAAAGGATGTCATCAAGATTGTAAATGGATTAAATTCAACCAGTGGATTGCCCTTGCTGACAGCCGTGAAAAACTAGACAGTGACTGATGCTATCGGTGCCAAGTTTGACAAAAGGGCAATGACTATCAATGATATTATAGAACCGGATGTCAAATTTGCCTCCGTGGTGATTGGGTATAAAATTTACCACTCCAGTAGAGAAAACTCTGTCTCCGGAACTGGAATATATGCAGTCTATCAAATGTTGAAAGAAAATGTTGATTATGATCTTTGTGAAGTACTACAAAATCAATTGATTGAGAATTTGAGAAAGATAAAGAAAGATAAGAAAAATTCCTTAAAATATGGTTCCCTGATTATATTCTTGTTTTTCTATTTTATGAATGAAATACTGGGAATTCAAGGTGTGCAGTGGACAACTGACAGACTAGTAGCATGGCAAATAAGAGACCACCTTCTCAACCTTGGTGACTCCCAAGCCAACATGACTACCATTTGGGGCTACTTCAAAAACTTCTAGAGTTTAATGCAAGCAAGGGAGAGAATCCCTAAAACAATTGTGGATAAGTATAAAAATGACATATGTTTCATGGTTGACACAGACAAGTGCTTGATGGAAGCTGTAGAACCAAACATAGTTTGGATAATGCCTATGGGTTATGAGGTGGATGAAAGAGTTTTATATATGTATGCTCAACATCTTTTAAACACACCTAAAGATACCTCTGTGGAAAGGTTCTGAACATACAGGGAACTAAGTTTAAAATTGCATGTAGAACTCAGACAACCTAAGACCAAAAGGAAAGTGCAGAGACAAGTTGAAAGGTATACTAAGAGCATTAGCCTAACCAAGGAGGTAGTAAAGTAGAAAAAAGAAAGAATTGAAAAGATGAAGAAAATCAATGAGCAAAATACAAAAGAAAAAGAAGAAAGTGAGCCGGCAGTCACTCTGAAAATCCCACCAAGCTCCTCAAGGAAGACAGGGAGTTTTGTAACTCTTGCTAAGAAACTCAAGTCCACTTCCACTAAAAAGTCTAAAGCCACTCCATCTGATGATGGAGGAAAAAGAAAGAAAACCAAGGCCACAAGAACCCACAAGAGCACAAAATATGATGAAGAGACAGAGACAGATGAAGAAGTGAAAGAAATAAGATCCAAGAAAGCCAAAACTTCAAAGATTTATGAAGACTAGCCTTCTGGAAGCAACGAGGACAGTAAAAAGTCAGTCACTGTTAAGGTCGCTATGACTATTGATGAAATTGTAAAGACAATCACTATTCAAGGAAATTTAAAGCCTGTCAGAGTTTACTATGATAATTTTAATCAAGTAAATAAGAAAATCTTGGAAGATGCCATCATCACATATTTGAATAAATTCAATAGAGCTTTGTTGAAAATTTTACAAGAACTCCCTAGTAGCTTAAGGAAAGTCCTAGAAATGAGGAAAGAAGTAGCTAAGGATAAAGACATGGAACTCAAAGAGTATGTTCTCTCCACTTTGTGCCCTGTGATGACTAGAAAAGAAGTAGACAAAATTCTCAGAGAAGTCAAAAATAAATTTAGACGCAAAGTCCAGATGAACAAACTTATGCTTGGTGAAACTAAGGAAATTGCAAAAGAAACAGAGGAAATTTTGAGAAAGGTCATAGACAAGAACAAGTAATTTATTATTTCAGAGAAACAAGTTGAAGAAGAAAATTCTCTAGTTCCAGAATTGGAAGCTCAAGATGAAGAGATTAACAAGAGAATTGATGATCAAAGTGTTAACTTAGATCCTCTGGAGTTAATCTGTGGAGAGACTAATGTTGGATTTGACTCGTCAAATCTAAAAATTGGAGAAGTCTAGGAAGAGGAACAAGTCAATCAAGAGGACATAGAAATGGTAGACAAAATATTTGATGCAGGGGTAACCTCTCCACTTGATCACTCTGGAAAAGAAGAGGTCATTGTGACCACACAGAACCCTTTGGATCAGGTAGCAAGTGCTAAGAAAATAGAAAAGAGTCCCTCTGAAGAAAACACAAAAAAGAGTAAAATAGAGAAAGAGGAAGAAAAAAGAAAGAAGGACAAGGTCGAAGAAGATGGTGCAAATGTTGAAACACCTAAAGTAGATACTGAGAAATTAGGAGAATAAAAGGATTATTATGAAATGGTTGCAAGAGACATTGTAAATGCAGTAAAAAGTCTTCTTGAAAAAGAAATGATTGAACTTGATGAGCCTGAGCTACTCCAAGGCCTATCCAATCCAGATGCTCTCTCTCCAATTCAATTGATGAAAATAACATCATTCACCCAAGTAAATGTTAGAGAAAAGATGTTAAAGTCCCACATGGAGGACAATGAGCTACTAGGACTTGCAACTATAATTTTGGAGAAATTAATGCCAACCTATCAGAAGAATCAAAATGATTCCCCCTCTGGACATCTAAAAAATCTTGTCAGTTCAATAAACTCACACTTTGAGTCTTTTGAAAATTATGCAGAGGCAAAAGTTTAGAAAGAACTTCTAAACAAGAAATTCAGTCAAGTTAAGAATCTGATAAGGAGTGATAGGTTGATACTAGGTATTAGCATAAAGAACATTCAGAATGCCTTAAGTGATGGAGGAGATATATACAAGTTTTGCCTATCATGGTCTAAAGTCAATGAGGATATTGAAAAGAAGATAAAGGAATAAGAACAAAAAATATCAATTCTATTTCAAAATTTTGATCCTCTAACTGCCTCTCCTATAAGTCAAGAATGTCAAGTTATTAGCTTGACAGATGAAATAAAAGGACTTGAAAAAGTGAAAGGCAATACTATGAAGAGGATGTGCGAACTCTAGGGATTGATTGCCCCCAAGTTAGAATCTATGCATAATGTCTTTTCCCAAGCCCTAAATGCATTTCAGACAAGTGATCCTCTAGATCTGGTAAAAGAAGAAGCATATGCATTTTTGTTGAGTGGGTACATCTCTATTTTGGATGGAATGAAGAGTACTTGGGCCTCTGAACTTACACAAATAAAAACCAACTTTGCAGACATTCTCAAGTTCATGTAAATAAGACCTAATGATTATTTGTACATATGCGATAGTATATACAAAAATTTTGGAGAGTTTTGGCTTGTTGACCCCACCCCTTTCCATTGATGTCAAAGAGGGAGTGAAGGTCGGTCAAAAATGAAGTATTTAGAAAAGGGGGAGCACCGAAATAAGTGAAGTACACGAGTGTACAAAGGGGGAGTTGCACTAGACACTTAATCTTTTTTCACTAAGTGTTGCCATTAATGCCAAAGGGTGAGATTGTTGGCAAGAGACACTGCTAGGCATGATATATGTTGTGATTGATGGCAACTAAGATCATACCAATCATCTGCATAACACAATTTGTGCTTACCAGAAGTTAGATTCAGAATTTGTCTAAGTCTAGATAGTTAGGAACAGAGAAGCAATAGGGTCTGGTATTCTGATCCGGATCTCTGAGGTGGGAAGTCATGATTAGATGCGGATCTAGGAGAGTCGTGTGCATTGTCAAGATAGTCTAAACCCATATTTTTGTCCTCTGGTGATGAAGGATTCAAAAGATATTAGCCTCTGTGTACTAGGTTCTAGTTTTTTAGAGCAGACAGAAGAAGAACAGGTTGACCTTGAAGAAGATCTTGATTCTGGATGTATGGAAGTTGTTTGTTGGACAAATGATAATGATCAGTGATAGTGGCTGACATAAGTAATGATTTTCAAGAGCAAGTTTTGGTCTGCACCTCAAGCTATGCATAGATCTAGCCGACAGAGCAGAGCATTCATAAAAGTTCTAAGTGTTGTTGAAGTCGACTGGTAGAATGATTGTAGATCATATCGCGGATATATATAGCCAATGAAATTGGATGATTCAGTGTGTGAAGGATGTGTGAACAAGGCGAATGTGTGAATAGCAGAAATCCAAAGTGCAAATGAAGGCAAAACAGTAAGAAGAGCAGAGCAAAGATGAAATGTGTAAGATCAGTTTTTGCACTTAACCGCAACTAAAATTCTTGCATAAGTAGATGCTATTAATCAGTTTAAATCTCTATTATTCTCTTGTAATGTTTCCATAGGTAGTGAGCCTTCTACTTGAGCAGTGAGCTCTAGGCAGTGAGCCCAAATGCATGTGCATTCCCATTTGTAAAAATACTTTTAACAGGGTATTAATATTTGTGGGTTATCCCCCACCATGGTTTTTCCCTTAACCACCTTTCCACATCAAAATCCTAGTGTCAACTGTGTTATTTATGTTTTTTGTTCACATGTTATTGATTGATATTGAAATGTTTATATCATTTAATTGATTAAAAAGAAAAAGAACTAAAAATGTGTGACAACTGATTCACCCCCCTCGCAGTTGTCTAGACCTAAAGCAACAGAGTTATGTGCCAAGGACCATCCATGACTGCTCTGCTAAGAGTAGTAACTACTCAGCTCATTACTTACTATAAATAGTAAGTCCTTGGAATGACTTCATAAACTCCTTCAATTAGCCTACGGAAGTCAAATTATAAACTAACCCTAGTCCACTAGTGCAATGAGCTAGATGGGGGACATTACAGCCCACCCTTCCCAAGATTGCTTGTCCTCAAGCAACCTCAACTTAGGATGCTGCAATATCTGCTCACTCTCCTAGGTGGCATCCTCCACTAGTAAGTTCTTCCACTTGACCAAGTACTCTCTAATAACCTATTTCCTCAAGTGTCTCTCCCAGGTATCAATGATAGCCTCTGGTACTAAGATCAACTTCCCTTCCTCATCCAATGGTGCAAGCTCAGCTGAAGGAATTATGTTATGGCCAAGAGCTTTCTTCAATCTGGAAACATGGAACACATTATGCATCCTATTGTCTGATGGTAGCTCAAGCTCGTATACCACTCCACCCACTCTTCTAATAATCCTAAAGGGACCATAAACTGTGGGTTTCAACTTCTCTGCTCCACTCTTCTTGAGAGTGGAGTCTTGTAAGGTTGGAGCCTCAAATACACCATGTCTCCAACCTCAAAACTCCTCTCCACTGAGTGCTGATTAGTATACAACTTCTACTAATTCTGTGCCTGTTGTATATTCTCCTTGAGTTCCCTTAAGATGTCCTAGCTATCTTGTAAAAGATCTTTTGCCTTAGGCACTCGACTATCACCAAGCAAGAGATCTGTAAAGCATGGGACATCATAACCATACAGAACCTTGAAAGGAGTCATCTAAATAGATATGTGATGAGTAGTATTGTAACAATACTCCCCTAGGTGCAACCATCTGATCCAAGCCTTCTACTACCCTAAAACATAGTTGCGTAGGTACCCCTCTAACCATTTGTTCACCACCTCTGTTTGGCCATCTATCTGCGGGTGGTAGCTGGTGCTAGGAGTCAACTCTGTACCACACAATTTGAATAACTCCTGCCAAAATAAACTCAAGAACTTGTTATCCCTATCACTGACTATGATTTTGGGTACCCCATCTAACCTAAATATCTCCTTGAAGAACAAATCAGCCACCTAAGCAATTGTAAAGGTTGTTGAAATGGCAAAGAAGTGTGCAAATTTGGTGAGTCTATCAACCACCACATATATACAGTCCTTCCCATGCACCTTAGGCAACCTTGTAATGGAGTCCATTGAGATACATTCCCATTTTTGATTGGAAATAGGTAATGGATGTAAAAGACCCACAGGAAAGGTATGCTCATGCTTATTTTGCTAGAAAATGGGACACTCACGAACATACTTATGTACTTCATCCTTCAATCTTTTCCATGTGAACCTCTCCCAAATCTATGTATATGTCTTGAGGAATCTAGGATGGCCAGCCATTGGTGTATCATGGAAAGTTTTTATCACCTTATGTTTGAACTATGAATTAGGAACCAAGAATATTATGTCTTTGTATATAATCAAGTCATTCACCACTGAATATCTCTCATCCTTATTAGTGCCCTCAATGACTCCTGCTGCCCAAGAGTCCTTAGTATACTCTGCTATAATCAACTCTCTCCAATTAGCAGAGATCTCCCCAACTAAGCACAAGTGAGGTCGATGTGATAAGGCATCTGCAACTATGTTCTTCTTTCCCTTGACATACTCGATGTGAAAATCATATGCCTGTAACCTTCTCACCCACTTTTGTTGCCTATCATTCAAGTCCTTTTAGTTCATAAAATATTTGATGCTATTGTGGTCAGTCCTTATTATAAAATTTCCCCCAACCAAATAAGGCCTAAATTTGGCCAATGCATGCATGATGGCCAACATTTCTCAGTCATACACCGAGTAGCTCCTCTCTACACCCCATATTTTTCTACTTTCGAAGGCTATCAGGTGCTTCTCCTACATGAGTACTACCCCAATCCCCTCTCCAGAAGCATCACACTACAACTCAAATGGTTTGCTGAAGTTTGGGATTGCTAGCATTGGGCATGTAAGCATTAAGTGCTTGAACTTGTCAAAGCACTACTAGGTTGTGTCACTCCACTCAAAGGCTCCCTTCTTTGTCAAGTTAGTCAGAGGTGCTACTATCTATGAGAATCCCTTCACAAATTGTCTATAGAAACCACAAAGTCCAAAGAAGCCCAATCTATGTGATGTTCATGGGTGGAGGCTAGTCAACAATTGCCTTTATCTTCTCTAGATCCACTCTGACCCCATCTGCATTGATAATATAGCCAAGGTAAAGAAACTCTGTCATGCCAAAATTGCATTTGGATTCCTTGGCATAAAGTGACTTACTCTCCAGAATGCTCAATACCTCCTCAAGGTGTCTCATGTGGTCCTCCCAAGTTTTGCTGAAAATCAATATGTCATCAAAGAAGATCAAAACAAATTTCTTGAGCTGCTATCTATATATCTGATTCATACAACTCTGGAAAGTCGCAGGTGCATTGGTTAACCCAAAAGGCATCACTAGAAACTTGAAGTGACCATAATGACACCTGAAGGATGTCTTTTCTATGTCCTTAGCCCTCATGTGAATCTGATGGTGTCTAGACCTCAAATCAATTTTGGAAAAATAACAGGCACCATGTAGCTTGTCTATCAGCTCATCTATCCTCAGAATAGGATACTTGTTCTTAATAGTCTTCTTGTTTAATGCCCTATAGTCGATACACATCCTGATTGTCCCATCCTACTTTTTGACAAGAACAACCACAGAAGCAAATGGGCTCTTACTGGGCCGAAAGTGTCCCATCTCTTGTAGCTCCTTAATCATTTTCTTAATTTCATCCTTTAGCCTCTTTGGATGATGGTAAGGAGTGATCATGATGGGCTTGGTCCCAACCTCTAGCTCAATAACATGCTCTATGCCTTTATCAGGAGGCACTCCTAGTGGTATATCTCCAAACACCTTACTATGCTTGGATAAAAGCATCTGAATATCAGGATGATAGCTGCCCTTCTGTCGTGGTGGGGACTTTGGCATAATAAGGCACTCTCCTACCCACTCTACCTAGTCATGTCTCAATAGCCTCTCCATCCTCTTCAGTGAGACCACCTGAGATCCACCATCTAATATGCCTCTCAAGCATATTTTCTTCCCATTGAATTCAAATCTCATCTCCATCTTTTTTACATTCATGGTGAACTCTTCTAACTAGCTCATCCAATGCATGTCAAGTACCATATCTATATCCCCAATGCCAATAACATAGAAGTCATCTACCAACTCATACTCTGACATGATGATTTTCAATCCTGATATCATCCTATTGCACTGTATTTTGAATCCATTGGTTACCATTACCTTGAAAGCTTCAAATTCCTCTGTCTTCAACCCCCTGCAAGCTACCAATCCCTCGTCAATAAAATTTTATGTAGCTCATGTATCAATGAGGGTAATAATATGTTGTCCATCGAGTACATCACGCACCCTGAAAGAACCAACCTTCTGGAAATTGGATAGTGTTGATAACTGAGAGGGGGGGTGAATCAGTTATCCTAATTATTTCTTCTTTCTGAACTTTCTTATTAAACAATGCAGCATTAATTCAAACAAGCAAACATTACCATGAAATGGAAAAACACATGACACAGTAATTTTGACATGGAAACCCTATTAAGGGAGAAAACCACGGGGTGATTAACCCAAAGATTATTCTCTGTTAGAAGAATAAGGAATTACAAAATGGCATTTGCCAATTAGGGCTCACTGCCCGAGCACACTGCTCACAAGTTTCATTTCTTGAGAGAGAAAGTAAATGAAAATGAAGTCAAGTTGGAGTTTGTGCCTTCCAAAGATCAGATGGCAAACATCTTCACCAAGCCTCTTCCCAAGGATACTTTTGATTATCTCAGAGACAAGTTAGGGGTTATTACCCCTCCTAAATAGAACTAAGATGCATTAAGGTGCATTAGTCTGGTGGGATTCATATCCATATCTTGTGATCCAGATTGATGTTAAAGAGGTACTACTGAAAGAGGGAGTAGTCAATATACAAATTTTGGGATTAGTCTAAAACAAAAAGGGAGAAAAGATAGCAAATATGTGCCCCTTGCCATTGATGTCAAAGGGGGAGGGAAGTCATGTGAAAAACTAGTTGTTGAAGTGAGGGGGAGCACTAAAGAAAGTAATTGCAAAAGTGAGAAGAGAAAGGGGGAGAAGTTTTTGTCTTGATGGTTAGATTTAGTTTTTCACATCACATATTACCATCAATGACAAAGGGGGAGATTGTTGCAAATATGTGCCTAAGTGGTGTTGTTATTGATGTCAACAAATTCTTGTTTCCCTTAGTGTCAATTGTATCTTATTTGGTTGTCTGTGTAGAAGACCAGATTGTTGAGGATATTGAGAAAATTAATAACAAATAATGCATGTGGATCATGTGGACATGTAGAGGATTGTCAGAGGTTGCTCCAGTCAAGATTTGAGAAGTTCACATGAAGATTTCAAGGAGTTATGGCCATCTAAATAGAACCGGTTCTTGCAAGAATTAGGAAAGATAGAGTGACAGGAAATGGGTCTAGATTGCTTTGGTAATATAAGATTTTGATCTATGGATCTGAAGGCATGTTTGGGAAGTCAATGTCTATCATCAACTCCAGTGGATTGTGGTTTGGAGGTCCACAAGCTATCCTTCCAGTTTAACAGTCATGGCAGAGTGTGTTCTTGCAGTTCTGAAGGAAGATTCAAATGTTTCTGATAATATGGTTTAGAGTGAATGTTATTAGTGATTCCAATGTGCTTGTGGAGGTCTCTGGATCATGTAGCTACTATGTTGGAGGTCCACATTAAAGTTTGAGCTTCTTGATTGAAGATTTCTTCTTGAGGGTAATGTTCTTCCCAGTCTTGGCTGATAGGATGTTACTAACCTGTTGCGGATACCTTAAATACATTTTTATGAAGAGTGGAGTGGTTGTAGTAGTAGATTCAACTCTTAGTTGTATTAGGCTGACAGTGTGATGATCTACGTCAAGTTTAGCTGACCTTGTTGATCATTCCAAGGTTGATGAATTGTATAAATACTTGTTGGAGAAGTACCAAAATTATCCTTGTGCAAAAATAGATAAAATCCAAAGGAAGGATCAGGAGTAGAGTAGAGAAGGAAATGAACAAGAACAATGCAGAGCATGAAGAAAAGTTTGAGGTAATGCGAAAGTTCTTGAGCATTCATTGAAACTGAATCAGGCATGAAATAGATGCTAATTCTTAGTTAATTATTTCTAATTAAATTTTGTAGGTAGTGAGCCTCTTCTTTTCAGCAGTGAGCTCTGGGTAGTGTGCCTGAAGGCATGTGCCTTCTAATTTTCTAAGTACTTTTAACAGAATATGCATTTTGTGGGTTAAACCCCACCGTGGTCTTTCCCTTAACCGGGCTTACACGTCAAAATCTTGGTGTCAAATGTGTTGATTATACTTCTACTCTTATGTTGTTGATTCATGCTTAAATACTTGCATTACTAATTTTATAATAAGATAATAAAGAAGACTAAAGGCAAAAAAAAATTTATGGGACAACTGATTCACCCCCCCTCTCAGTTGTCTAGTTCCTATTAGATTTAGAGTAGACAACTGAGAGGGGGGGTGAATCAGTTGTACAAAACCTTCTTCTAATTAAACACTTAACTTTACTTTGCAATTCAGCAGCATAATAATAAATCAATCATGGAAACATAATGCAATGAATCAAGAGTAGAAACATATTAACACATGAGACACCAAGATTTTGACGTGGAAAACCTTGTTAAGGGAAAAACCATAAGGTGATTAACCCAAGATTGTATTCTATGTTAGAAGAATAGAAAGAACAAATGGCACATGCCAATTAGGGCTCACTGCCTGAACACACTGCTCACAAGAGCCCCACTACCTACAAGAGACACACTGTCTACAAAAATAAGTATAACATACTTGAACTGGAGAATAGCATCTTCACCATGCTTGAATCAGTTCCATTTAAGCCCAATACTTCTGCTCTGCCTTTCACTCTCCTCCTTGCTACCACACACTCATCTCCACAAGGATACCCTTGAAATGACTTCGCAATCCCTTACTTATACAAAACATCAACTTAGGAATGATCATCTAAGTCAGCAAACATCAACAAGAACATCCACAGGATGTGTAACTCATCTGGTCGGCCAATCACAAGAAGAACACCATCATCTGGAAGTTATTCCTCAATTGTGAGCTCTAACTTCAATGCGGGCCACTAACACAAACTAGACACCATCCAAAGACCTCCACAAGCTTCCCTGAATCACCAAGAACATCCAAACTTCATCTACTTACTGAATTCCTTCTCCCTTTCATCTGAAACCTCAAGAACATAGTCTATCATTACTGTCATAAAGGAATACATGCTTACAGACCTTCAAACCATGAACTAATTGAGTTGATACTTCATGAAGACTTCCTCAACATTCCCTCAAATCCCCAGAATAGGATACTGCATTTCTGGATCTCACCAGACCTATTTGTATCACTTTGTCACCACTGAACATCTGCCAGAACCGGTTTTACTTGAGTGGCCACAACTTCTTTCGATCTTCATGGGGACCTCTGAAATCTCTACTGGACCACCTTAAGATGCATATCTACAAACCCTTTAAACCACATCCTCTGATCCTCATCCTATCTTGGACTTTTACCTTATTGCCATCACTGTTCTTCACTGTTCCTGATTGAGACTAATTTTCTCAATATCCTCAGCACATAGCTCATCCAAATCTTATCATTAATGCAATAGGAGTATGTTGACATCAATGACAACACCGGTTAGGCCCATACTTGCAATAGTCTCAACATGTCCTACCTCTCAACCTTGCCTATATAAGGAAGGTATCTCATTGTACATTTCATGCAATGTAGTGTGTATAAAGTCAAGTTTTGCATCTTGTATATTTTATGCATCATTATTTTCTTGACAATATAAAGCATTGTTATTGCTTTTCTCTCTTGTTGTGGAAGGTTGTTTTGGTTGCAGGTGATCCTAGGATGTCTTGAATCCATTAACAACTCTTACAGATACTAAATCAAATAACTATTTACTTAATAGGTAAACTTACTAAACTCAATTCCAACCTTGTTCAACTAAATCAATTACCTAGTTTATGGGATGGAGTTTAGGGGATGACTTAAGGGGGCATGCAATTGGTTACTAATTTACTAAGGGGATGATACTAATTCAATTAACTATTTACTTAATCCTAAACTTACTAAACTAAATCCCAAACTTATTAAATGATATTGATTACTTGATTTATGGAACATAGTTAAGAGATCGCTTAAGGGGACTGTAATAACATAGTCCTAAAATTTTTTGAAATCAACACTTCTGAGATGGAATGCAACAATTAGAATCTTCCACACCTTTTTGATCACCCAATTCCTGATACGGGCAAGGTGAGAACATACGAGTGTTTTAGAATAAACAAATAAATTATTGTTGCAGCAATAACAACATCCACTTATTTAGTGGGAAATACTAAAAGAAAGCAAAAGCACATCCACTTATTTGATAGTAAGCCTTTATAATGAAACCACTTGCTCAGTGGGGTAAGTAACATGAACAAGAAATACGTAGACAATCTCACTGGTGGTTACACCGTCCAAGGAGTTACATGGAATGTTTTTGCAACTTTGTAAATGCAATTACAATGTCATATAAATCTGCAATAGTCATTTTAAATAATATTTCATATTGTTCTATAATGTTGTAGCATCAAAACATGAAGGAATATTGTTGACCTGGCATATATGAAACCATGAAACAATCATGACCAAAGGAAGAAGTAGTTGTAGTTGATGAAGGAGGTTCAAAATATCACTGTAAAACTTCTAAACCCACTACAACAACAAACTACTAAACTGATAAATAGCAACAACAAATTGGAGTTGCATAGAAACCCTACAAATCCACCCAAATCTCCTCATAAACTTAGATATTCATTGCTAAACACTAGCCAAATGATTTATAGAAGCTAGGCACCATCAAATAGGTCAAATAGAAATAGAAAAGGGGGGTAAACAACCCTTAAACCCTCACGTCCCTTCCTAAAATTGTACAGCCTGCAAAGAATCCATATTCAAGTTTAAATCTGTAAACTACAATCTAAAAATTAGCTTCAAAATCAGGGGATCAACATTGGGAAATAAGTGGGGTGCATTTAGGGTCTTCACAAATAAAAATCACCATTGATCTCCTCCAGAAACCCTTACACTATCATGGAAAGGTGCACTAGCATGAAACCCCTTAAATCAACATTAACTCATCAATAGATCTCAAAATATTTCATTATTCCCCTGAAATTGCACTCCAAAACTAAATATTAGATCTATGCACTTCAGAATACATCAAAAGTAAACAAATTCATTGCAATACAAGTGTGATCCCTGGATGAAATCACTATTATCGGCTAGGGAGGATCTCCCACCACCAAAATTGATCTTCTTGAAGAGGGATTTTGTCCTCAAGAAGCCTTGGAAGAACATGCAGGTTCAATCTAGCAGCATAACAATATGTAATCTTCAGCATCCCTCAACAATGATCTCTCAATCCCCTTATATACACACTTTTAGGTTACATGGGAATACATCTCTTTTTTTGAAAATAATTAACTCTTCAATAATTCCCCTTTTTCCCTTGTCCAGGTGCTCACTTCAATGTGCCTAATCAATTAATAAATCAAATTACCTTTCCAATGACCTATTACACTTAAGTCATCTTTAAATATTTACAACTTTACATAACTTAAGTGAAATTACTAATTAAGTAGCTCAATGACTCACCCAGCTTACATAAAATCCCCAAATGAGGTGAATTGCAATTTAGACCATACCAACATAATCATGAAGGTTTGAGATGAAGAATGATGCCAACTAGGTGACTTACTATAAATAGATGGCTTCTCCAAGAAGTTTGGAGAGCAAACCGGGAAGCCAAAAATGCTTCTTAAAACACCATTGTGATCCTAAACACCAATTGAGCTCAATACCATAGAAAGGAATCAAAAATAACTAAACTTGTGCTCTCCAAGAAACATGTAGTCTGCTAAACAAACCAAATAGCCTATGACAACTCAAGAAATAGACCATTGGTCACACAACTATCTAGGCCTAAGAAGGAGACATTATAGGGACATGCAATTATTTACTAATTTGCTAAGGGGGTGATACTAAATCAATTAACTATTTACTTAATTCTAAACTTATTAAATTAAAACCCAAACTTATTAAACTAAATCAGTTCCATAATTTATGAAACGTAGTTAGGGGATGGCTTAAGGGGGCATGTAATTAGTTACTAATTTGCTAAGGGAATGATACTAAATCAATTAACTATTTACTTAATCCTGAACTTACTAAACTAAATCCTAAACTTATTAAACTAAATTGATTACCTAATTTATGGAACATAGTTAGGGGATGGCTTAATGGTACATGTAATTAGTTACTAATTTCCTAAGGGGGTGATACTAAATCAATTAACTATTTACTTAATCCTAAACTTATTAAACTAAATTCCAAACTTTTTAAACTAAATTGATTACCCAATTTATGGAGTGTACTTATGGGATGGCATAAGGAGACTTAAAGGGATGTTACTAAATCAGTTAACTATTTACAGAATCCTAAACTTATTAAACTATATCTCAAACTTATTAAACTAGCAATCGATTACGTACTATATGGAGCATAGTTAGGGGATGGCTTAAGAGAGCCTAAGAGGACTTGCAATTAGTTACTAATTTTCTAAGGGGGTGATATTAAATCAATTAAATAAGGGAATAAGATTCTCTTTTCTTTTAGATTAAATATATTCTCTACTGATAGGACTAACCATGTGAAGGTGGAAGCTCGCTTAACCCTACATTGGAGGGATTTTGAAGAAAAATATACAAGTGTATGTTTATATTTTTAAATATCTCTAATGTCTACCTACATTGAGATACATTAGTAGTAGTAGATTAAAAAATAATTAAGTAGATATAACTTACCTAAAAAACAAATATTAAAAGTTTAGTTCTGCATACTTACAAACCATTTAAAACTTACTCCATTGTACCATCTTCATCCTCTCTTCTTCATTTAACACATCTATAATAGACTTATGCTCTTCCATAGAAAGCATCCACAACTTTTGTAACAACTTACCCTTGATGTCTCACTAATTGTATATTTGTTTCCACAACCAAATGTGAGTAGTGCATTATAATTCTCTTATTGTTTAATAATATTTAAATATAGTAAAACCATTCTTCCTTGTCAAATATTTCAATAGTCAAGTAACAATGACAACCATAAAAACTATTAGATACTCAAAGTTATCATCATCTACACTAGGCTCTAACAATTTATGTTTTATCTCAACACATCAAGAAAACCAATACTCCATCAAGTTTTTCAAAAATAAATTTGTTATAATCCCTCTAATTGTTGTAGGTGGTAGACTGATACCACATAATTTGGTTAGAATTCAAATTAGAATGTATATATGGAAAAACCTAATAATAATAATGGAATTACAAATGAGATTTACAACAAGTGATTCATCATTTATTGATTTTCACTTTACATTTCTTAAATAACCTTTGACTTATGCTAGATGTTAAAATTGAATCATCGCATATTTTATTATATAATTCTATTTGACTCAAGTCTAATAAATGTCTTAGATGAGGATCATGTTTTATTGACCCCACATTTAATTTCAAAACATCTCTAGTATTAGATGACACCCTTGCATTATCATGCCAATAGTTTTTAATCACACACCTGGTCTCATTATTTAAATGCCAAACCTTGAGAGTCTATTTCTAAAATCCCAACACTATTTAATTAGACCATCTTCAATACTTACTCTTCTCTTTAGTACTCTTCTCAAAGTTTTAGAATTTACATTTAAATTTTGACTTGTTTCAATTATCATTATTTTTTTAAAAATGATTTATTATCAAAGTAGTTGTTATTATTTATTGTGTCACATTACTATCTTTGGATTGAGTCTTCATTATAATAGCATGAACAACACCAATAGGACTAGAGATTATTTTTTTAATTGAAACATTTTTTTTTTTATGAATATGCCTATTTTATCATTACATTTTACATTTTTGACATTCTAATTAATTGCATTACTTGTTGGCATTGAAATATTAGACTTTTCTTTTTTTAAAATTATTTATACAATTTAGATGCATTATTTCAAACTATTCTCCAAGTTTTCTTACCATGAAGATTAGCTAACACATTTCTTTCATTTTTAATAAAAACATTTTCATGTTCACTTCATCTATAAGGTACATTTCAATATCAACATGTTCATATTTGTCTACATTAATGTTTAAATTATGGTAAACATGCTCAATTCTCTCTACATTCATGTTTAAATCATTGTTCATGTTAAATTAAAATCTATAGTTTGTTTTTAGTATTTTAACATCAATATATCCACATTCTTTTAACACACTATTGTTAATTTCCTCATCGAGTGCATTTGAAGACTTACCTTGACTCATTTCCATATTATCCTCTTCTACATTCACCATTTCCATATTCTCCTCTTCCACTTTCACCTCTTCCATGTTCATCTCTTCAATGTTCTCCTGTTTAATGCTCACCTCTTCCACAATCACCACCAAATTGGATGCTTCAAAATTCTTCATTTATCAAATACTATATCCTATCTCTTTGTCATGTTTCATCCTTCTCTTGATGTGCTTCCATTTCTTTAGGTATCAAGACATTCCTTTTCATCCCATAATTACCAAATAATCTTGATAAAGATCAAAAATTGAATGACAAGGAGATCTCTAAAATAGATCCATTCCTTAAGCTCTCTAAAATACAAAATAGATCTAGATCCTTTTTTTAATATCCCTACTCAAAATGGTTGTTGAAAACGCCTTTTAAAATTTTGGTGCTTGAAATCATTTAAATAATGGTGATTGTGCTTGAAGATCCCTTTTGAAAATGGTGCTTGTTCCTGAATATCCTTTTCGCAAATTCTTCTTGAAGATCTCTTTTGAAAATGGTGTTTGTGGTTGATTGCTTTTGAAATAATTTGGTTCTTGTGCTTCAATATCCTTTTTGAAAATGGTGCTTGTGATTGGATCCCTTTTAAGATTGATCTTTAGCTGCTTCAATATGCCTTCTATCATTGGCGATTGAAAAAGACCTACAAAAAATTAATAGAATAGTGCTTGAAAAAGACCTTCAAGAGACATTAGAATAAAAATATTCCATATACAATCACTATCGGTTCGCAGTTAGAAAAAAAACTTAGTACAATACTCTACCTATACTATATTATCCTAAATATAGGTGTGCAATGGCTAGATTAGATATGGGCATTTATTTCTAATGAGTATCATTAGGAATGGATATTCATTGTTTAGGTGCATATCTTATATAAATATAGTGGATATCCATTTCTATTAGATATTCATTATGTTTAAATTTTATAAAAAAAAAAAATTGCATTGGTTTTAGTCTTGGAAATCTAACTCTAAGCCTTGCACCTACAAGTACAATGTCATGGTAGCATCTATTACTAAAACAAACTTCGACAATATGGCTAATGACTTTATTTTCAATATTTTTTTACAAAATTAGAACTCATTATAGCTGAGAATGTCTAGTTTTCAAATATATAATTTTTAAAACTTTAAACCTATTTTTATTTTTATTTATTAATTTTTAAACATAAAGTCTCATAAACTTGAAATGGCATACATATTTCTACTTTTTTACAAATTTGATTATGAACTCTTCTAAAATTATATTTCATCAATCTAAACATCATTCTCTATACACTAAAAACAATTCTTGTTACAATTATTTTAGGTCAAATTATGTGGAACATACATGAGGAATTTTAAATTTATACCTAAATCCCACTAACTAATTAAAAAAATATATATTTAATAAAAAATATCCAAACCAAAATTCAACATCATATGCATCTATTCACAAAAGGACTTTGGAAAATACTATCATTTACTACTTTTAGATGGATTATACATGTGCATGTTTTGGCCTCTGGCATACTTTTTTAAAAAAGGTCACTTTTGTACATCCTTTACTTAACCAACTTTTATCATTTGGGTATTGGAATAAATTACATATTTAAAAACTAGAAACAAAATATTACATTTCATATTTTTACACCATGTTAATATTCTATCTAGAAGTGCATCAAATCTTTACCCCAAGTATAAAAAACTCTTATTTTTTAAGAAAAACATTTCCAATTTTCGGCCATTTTCTACCCCCATTACCTTGCACTTATCCTAGACATTGCTCTTGTGAATGATCCATTCATACCTATTAGTTCTTGTTTGATGTTGATTCTTCCATGAATTATTTCTAAGATATGTTTGTCATTGTTATGTCATAAAATGTCCCCCTAAGACTTTTCCCTCCTAAGTTTAGCTCCTGGGTCCCTTAATTTTGATCATGCATGTTAGAATTGAATCCTGAGAAAAAATGCCTTGAAACCCATGTCAAAATGGACTTAGGGGACATTGCAGAGCTTAACCCTATCCTAAAATTGGTCCCAGGATAAGGGCACTTGTACCTTTGCCCTGCCGTATTTTGGCGGGGTCCCAAATTTGAATGTTAGTTGGAGACCGTTAAAAGGTGTTTTTTGCTGACATCTTAAGTTTGAATTATGAAATTAAAGTAGGAATGCATATATAAGCATGTTTAGGGTTTCATTTGTAAACTAGAAGATGATTATGATATTTCAAGGTGAATTTATGATTTTAAAGCATTCAAGGCATTCATTGTGATGCAGAGCAGATTTGTGTTGTTGTTATGTTTGTTATTGCAAATTTGGCTTCATCTTCTCATGTTGTGAAAGATCTTCATCTATTTGCGAGCTACACCTTTGAGGTGATATCTATTTGTGCTTAAATCAATCATTTATCAATTTATTTTTACCTCTGTCCTGCAAGGATGCACACTTTTTATCTAACAACAGTGTTGGAAGGCTTGAATGCCATTCTGAGGCTTGACTGAGGCAAGCTCCTAAACACAACAACCCCCAACCACTCTTCTTGTGATTGCAGGTGACAAGTGTCAGATCTTGAAGAGTAGAGTTACAGAGGACTGTGGTAAAGCATAAGGAATTAGGATCTGAGGAAAAAGGTAGGAAATAGCTTAGGAAGGGCTTGGGCACCTTCTCTTTTGCCCCTTAGTTTCATGTCATTGAGAATCCCTAAAGTGGTGTAGTCAGTGTCGAAAAAGATCTCGAAGCCCTCAGAAAAAGCAGTACCTTAGGCTTGGGCACCCGCTCTCTAGCCCTCAACTTTTATGTATTCTAAAACTCAAAATCTGGTATGTATCTAATCTATATTTAGTCTATCTCTATGTGAGCATTTATCAGGTTTCATCTATTTATTTATGATTTGGCATAATTAGGGTTTTAAGATAAATTGGATTAAAATAATCACATTAATCAATCAATTCAAAATTTCCCTATCATTACAAGTGACAACAAACCTGTAGATGAATCCTCTTGCAAAAGTTGTGATTCGACTCTGTTAAATGTCCTTGAATGTGTGTAGTGAAAGGAGTATCTAGCTAAATCATTCAATCCCACCATCCCCCTTTTCTTTACATAATAGTCACCTACTTTAGTGATCATTGATCATGTTGCCATTTTTTACCACAGCTCAAAATTGGCAAAGCTGATGTGACAAGTTCATTTTTAGGGTGAAGGTTAACATTCTTCTATTATGAGTTATTTGCATAGTTATTGTGTTAATTGCAGTTCAGTTGTTTTCAAAAGAAGAAAAGATCTCAGATCATTCATTGCATTGCAAAGCATTCAAGAGAGATAAGTATTTCGTTCACCACAGTGATTATTCATTTACAAGTTGAAATACATAAAAGAATAAGCATTGCATTGAAAGAAATAATGAAATATTAAATGTCCCACACAAGCCGTGGGTATAGCTAAACATATGCAGATATAAAGAAAATACTATGCATCTAGTGATAAGAAAAGAGAGGTCATATCCATCATTACCTTGGATGTTTCCTGATCTCTGAAGCTGCCTTCTGTCCAGCTCCTGATCTTTGATATGAACCTGCAAAAATGTGGGAGGGTCCTGTTAGAGCTTTGATTATGAGATCTCTATATCCTATCAGAAGAGGCATAACACTTTGTTTATAATGCATTGATCAATGATCATCATTCACATGCAAGAGGAACTGAGAAAGCAACAATCATGGAACTTCATTGTTTTATTCTAATCTATTTGTTTCATGTGCAGGTATAGGATAAGTCATGTCGTTGTTTTGAAGACATGTCAGCATGTTGCCCCTGAGTCAAAGGGGATGAAATCAGAGTATTCAGTCATATTGTGATGAAAGGAACATGATAAAGTAAAATACTGCTATATCAACTTAGCCTATTGAGCTTCAAACTCAATGTTCACCTATGACTACTAGTCCAAAAAGTGTTGAAGTGATAATCATCAATGAATAGTGAGTTTTCTCATGTGGCTACCAATGAGGTATGAAACTGAAATATCAAAGTTACAGTGTCATAAATGGATCATTTATAATCATGATATTGGCAAAACAGTTCAAATGAAATGAACAAAATCTCACCATTCAATATGATCTGAATACAAATACATTTGATGTAATATAGTGAGTTGGATAGCAAGAAATGGTCATGCCATCATAAGGACAAGATAACTTACATCAATCATAAAGCCACACAAAGTTCAGGGGACTGTCAAAATGTCATCAGCAACCAAGACAAAGGCACATACCTCTTAAAAGATACAATCATCAAATGATGCTAAATAACAACAGATATAAGGGATAGAAAGGGTAGTTAAAAGGGATAAATTTTGTCTTATTTTATGCACTGAACCTGTGAGAAGGATCAACATTCCACAGTCAAATAAAAGAGAAAACTATGATATACACAATGAAACTGTAATGTAGGAGTCATCATAGATCAAGAAACAATAGAAATACCCATGAACAACTTGAGGCTCATAATGCAATGATAGGGTATAAGCATTGAAAAGGATATTGGGTGCAATCACAATAGTTATCTATTAGAAGAAAATGCAGTCCATAATGATAGAGGTCTGCTAAATACCTCAGATAAAACATGCCAATATTAGACATAGACCATTAGAGACCAGGTATGAAGATAACAGATGTTAAGGAGCTAGATGGTAAAGTACAATGAAAGAGAAACATAAATGCTATCCTTCACATTTAACGCACAGAGTTACCATTATCCATGGTGACCAGCGAAGGAATAACCCTCTTAAGGTTTTAAAACAATATTCAATCCTCAGTTCAAATTAGAAGTTTTCTTCAAGATGTTGAAAATCAGAGAGACCGCATTAAAGATACCATTATGCCAACCGTGGCTAAGTATACCTCATTTTCTAAAAGGTTCAATGTCCATTTTCATTTTATAGTGATAAGTTCATCTATAGGAAAGTAGAGATTTATGGCTGCAAGTTTTAGATGCTAGATCTATAGAATGTCAAAAAAAATGAAACATATAGAGGAGATGAGGGTATTGAGAAATAGTATAATTATGCAACCACGACCTCTTGTAGGAATATATACAGAAATAAAAGTGCATTTTTCATAGGAAGTTACTTCCTGGAGGTCATTGTCACAAAACCCCCTCAGTGTCTTAAGTCCAAAGCCAAACACAAAGGTCGCTCTCCATTTTGGGTTTAAGTGCTCAAAACAATACAGAGTTCCATAGCAGATCGTGGCCATCAAACTAGAGAAGGTTTCATTTTAAAGTTGCAAGGAGGCATGTATTGTCATAAGTTCAAATTAAGCTTGCTTGTGCAGGAATCATGAAGCCATACGAAGTTGGAAGCCGTGAGCAAGAGGAGAAATATCAATGGAATTCAGAGACAGGAATACATCAAATGTATTGTACAGGCCACAGCCTTTTGTTGAAGAACAGATACAGAAATAAAGTGTTCTGAGCATGTGCTATTCAAATGACAGGGGTTTATTTCAAAATGCTAAAATATGAAACAATGGTGGCCGAAGTAGGTTTTGCTCAAACCCACTAAGGATGGTAAGAGAAAATACAAGATATACAGAGAGGAAAGAAACTTTAAGATGTGTAAAGCTTAGAAACAACGCCAAATGCATAGATGCGGCCACGCACACACACAAAGATGCCATCATGCCAGATAAAACCCTAGGATGTTTTCTTTCTTTGAGAGTTAAAAAACCAATTTCATTTTTAGTGGTAAACCCAGCTACAGAATGCCATGAAAATGATAAATACAGTAACTAATAGGAGTGTTACCTTGTTAAGGAAAAGTGCATAATGTTACAGAGCCAAAGTCTTCTTTTTGCTTCGTTTTCCTCTCTTAGGAATGAAATAATAGTAGCCAGAGTATAGAAAGGAAATGACTAAAGAATAAATGCAAAGCGTCCATTAGATATAATGCTACAGTCGTGGCTCAAAGCCATTTTTCACTTTAGAAAAGGGAAGAAATTAGGGAATAAAGAAACATATCTGCATCAAGAAATAGTTTACTTTTAAAATGTGCTAGACCAGTGGTGGAATATGCTTAGAAGGACCTGAAGGCCGAAGATTTCCAAGGAGAAACCCTAGCTCCAGTGGTGGCCGTTTGTATAGGAGTCTCCAAAAACTCAAAGTTAAAATGATGCGAGAAAATAGGGCAAGCTTGTTTTGTCATTAGGGTTGCAAGTGAAGCCCTAATCGAAAGTGGGATTTTGTCACATTTTATTCTTTTTTTTAATATCCCACTAATTCCATCATGTGTATGTGCCCATATGAATACTTGCCTAGGCATTTTATTGCCTTAGTGATATTGTGAAGGCTTATGCATAAAAGGCAAATTATCAACTTTATGCCTTGGAGATATTTTTGGAAAGGCTAATGTTATGCCTTAGGCCCCTTGGAGATTGAGATGGGCTCACATGCCCTTGGTGCAAATTGCAAAAACATTTGAAGTGTGAGCATGCCTTTAGAGTCATTTTGTAGCAACAAATAGGAAAAAGGCCTTATAGGTCTTATTTTTGCAAAAAACCATATAGATGCCATCATATCTTTTTATGATTTTGAAAGAAATCAAAGGCTAGATAAGGTATGAAATACTTGATGCCACATAAAAGTCTTGTATTATTCTTTTTGTAAAACCAAATCGGGTAGATTATGAATAAAACTGCAATCTAATGTAAGGCTTTGTTTTAAAGCAATAAATTATAAATTGCTTTAAAAATGAATGCTATTTTAATGCAGTTAAAGAAAAATAAAACAAAGCAGATGAAATCTTACTTTCTTTTGATTTGCTTTCTTCTAGGCGAGTTAGGCAGAAAAGGACAAAATTAGAAGCTTTTATGGGTCAAAATGAGTTTGTTTTAAAGCAAATTTGGTGGGGCCACCTGAGGGGACAATTTGGTATAATCTATTTGTAGTTTGGAGGCAGATTGAGGGCTTTATTTTCATCTTTTTTATGGAGCACGAAAATGGATTGCTATGTCTATTTTTAGGGGGCTTTTTCTAGCTTTCAGGGAGAGATCTTTTATAGGATATATAACATAGTTACACTTCTTTTTCAGCAGTTCTAGTTAGAGTTTTAGATATCAGAGTGTAGAGATACCAAAGTCTTCCTCTCACATCGAGAGTGTTGTACTCATTTTCATTATACTCATTATTGCTTCAGTTATTGCGCAGCAACTTTCCTTCACATTTTGTCCAATTATTTGCAAGTTAATCTGATGTTGCATTGTGATGAATGTTTATCCTTTTCCTTGTCTTAGCTTGTGATATTTTTGCAATATCTTTGTTATGTTGTGTCTACCAAACCTTCATGTGAAATATCTGAGTTAAATGATCAGAGTGTTGTGAAGGCCAAAGTCCAATAATCTGTTTGTGAGTAAGATCTATTAGGTAATACAATCTTAAGGATTAAATTAGAATTCATTTATTTTAGCATATCCTTCTATCCCTTTTCCCCTACAAGTCAATAGTTTAGGAAATCATAAGGAGAACCAGCTCACTCTGGAGATTCCCTCTCGACATAGATCACCCATAATCTGAGAGGGTTTCCATGTTTCAACAGGATAGTCAAGCCTGACTTGGCTAATGGCACAATCTTGATTGACAACAGATCCAATACTAAATTATTTTATGTTGCTGTCTACATATCCTATTTTGGAGTGGGCATATTTTTACCATACACATCTTTGCATATTTCTTCCTAAGGGAAGACATGTAGTTTGATGCAAGTGGACATTCTTGAACCTTTTGTGCATGTTCATCTTCATCATTCTTTGACTGTTTGTTAGGATAAGATGATATTAGCCTTACAATCCTATGTACTAATGTCAGATCTCCAACATCTTGGAATAGGTACTTAGATGCCTATGTAAGTGTTTGAGAGATATTATTATTTTATTATTTCTCCTTGTAACTTAGAATATTAATTATAGTAGCATTAAGAGGGGATATTAATTATGACGGTGGTAGTTACAAAGTGATTTGAATTCATTTGCACCACTTTATTGATTCTAGGTGCTAAGAGAGAGAGTGGGGCATCTATTCATTATTGGGTGCATCCCTCATACATAATGGATCCTATTTTTTACTGTCATTTTGGGATAACTGTGCAATTGATTGTGAGTAGTCAAAGATGCATGTATGAGTGGTGCTACTTATGGTGCATTGATTATTTGTCACATGTGAGCATTGGATTTTTTCCATACCTTGGCTTCTCGGTAGTTAGTTTTGGTGAATCTACTTGTGATTTAATCTCTCCAATTCTCTATAAATTGGATGCAATAGATAGTCATCTCATAAGTCTTTTGTAGATTAAGCACTATTACACTACTAGAATGTTATTAGATTGAAGAGAGAAAGCTAGATGTATTTATTTAATACTTCTATTTGTTAGTAGAGATATCATCTTTAATGGTGTACCACTTTTTAAGAAAGAGTTTCTCCATGTACATACAATGTTGTATTTATTTATATGTGCTTGTTAATTTTAATTTTATATTTTGAATTTTTGCATGCTTCTCCAAGTTCTGTTTCAAACTTATAATGATCTAAATCATGATCTAAATTGGATTTGAACATTTAATTTTATACTGTCACTACATTTGTTCATGTGTTTAATCAACTTTTGGTATTAGATCCTATATTTGTGATCAAAGAGGGACATGTTTCTAGAAGTGTTGTGAGGTGTTTTGTTTTAGTGAGAGTATTTAATTTAGAAAGATTTTGTAGATTCATATAGAGTTGTATCCATGTCATGATCTACTTCTTATTTAGAAATTGAGAAGTTTAATGGTTACTGGTATGAGTTGTGGAAGATAAAGATGGAGGATCTCTTAGAAGAAAGGGATCAATGGAAAGTAGAGGAAAAGGAAGGAAAACTTGATGGTATGTCTGATCAAGATTGAAAAAAGTTAGACAGGGAACCATTTGTTTCAGTTTTGCATATTTTATCCTCTTGAAAAAATAAGACAAGACCACTACATTCGCACTATATGGAAGAGGATAGGTGACATTTATCAAGCTAAAAATTTAACTAATAAGTTATATCTCAAAAGGTATTTGTATTATTTAAAAATTAAGGAAGGTGGTTTTGTTGTAGAGCATTTGAATACCTTTAATTTGATTTTGAGTCGGCTAGGTTTAGTAGATGTTAAAATTTATGAGGAAGGTAAATGTATCTTGTTTATTTGCTCTTTCTCATGATTTTGGGAGAACTTAATTGTTTCTAATAGTGGTAGTTCTATAGAGCCAAAAAATGATCTCCCTTATTGTTATTTTGTGTAGTGAATATATGATGAGAAAGTCCAGTGATAAAGGTTGTAAGGATGCCTTGCATTGTTCATGCAGGAGCATCCCTAGTTCAAGAGCAATCTTGCATCAACTAAAAACATTTGCATTTTAGTTTGTTTCCTTTCATTTTCTAGTTTAGTTTAGTCAATAGCAGTTTTTATATTTTGGTCTGCATTCTACTGTAGCTGCATTTTAGACCTTATAGAGCCAGACTTAGCATCTAGACATGTTCATCTACGTCATATCTATAATTAAAAGCATTTGGATTAGGTACCGGAAAGATATCGCCCTCAGAAGATCAATTGTTTTCTCATAACAGAGCATTCCTAACACTCTCAGATAATCAGCTAAGGGAGAAGACTTGCAGAGCATTTCCTGATCTGCAAAGCCTAATGACACATCACTGGATGATCTTTTCTTTGTTACCAACCTTCCACAAGATCCGTACATCACTCCATTCATTTGTAAAAGGACTCTATTCATTTAAGCTCAACCTATCCATGTACACACGTTGCAGCTCTTCATCAGAGTTTGTAATGATCCTTGGCCTATGCAAAGGAACCTTTGGTTCCAAAGATGATATAAATTGATGTAATAGATCCTTAGGATTCAAGCATTCCTCCCAATTTAGAAGATAGATAGTTTAAATTATGTGTGAAGGAGTTTAAAAGCTATATCTTGTGGATATCTCGATATTCTATAATCAGGCTTGTGAGCCCTAATTGTAAGCTCGCATGTTGTTGGTTGATTGTATATGAATTCTATGATATACTGAATGATTCAATCTACATTTGTTTCATATCTTTGAGTTATTTATGTTGTATTTACTCTTGTTGCATGGTCTGGATAGTTCATTCTGTTAACCCTCCTACCATGACTACACCAAGTGGTATCAGAGTGAAAGTTTGAATCTTTGGGAGTGAATTGAGTGAAGTTAGCAAAGGAATTCTGTAAGATCTTGTTGTGGATAGATCATTGATCTAAGGCAGCTTACTTGTGTTGCAACTAATCACCGATTGTGAGGCAGTTGTCACCTTGTAGTCCGATCATCAAATTGAGGCAGTTGGCACTTGATCCTAGGAAGAATGCCACCGAGGAGAATCCCTACTATTGGAACAATAGCTGGTAGAATGGACGAGATGATGGAAATGATGAAAATAATGAGAAATTGATTAGATGTTGTTGAGGAAGATAGGCAAAGAGAATTAACACCGAAACCTAATGTCGAAAGTGATGATGAAGAGGAATTTCAATCTGTTGAACAAATTGGTGAAACTCTAGGAGGTGATGAAGAAGAAGAAGCAGATCAAGTAAAGATATTGCAAGCCATTTCAAAGATTGGGAAGAGACCTAGAGTTGATGTACTGAACTATACTGGCAATTTGAACCCTAAAGAGTTGATTGACTGGATAAATGACATGAAAGAATACTTTGAGTATGAAGAAGTTGAAGATCTAGAGAAGGTGAAATTTGCAAAGACAAAGTTGAAAGGACATGCTGCTATATGGTGGAAATAAGTATAGTTGGATAGAAATAGAAGAGGAAAAGAAAAGATTACAAAATGGGATAGGATGATGACAAAATTAAAGAATCAGTTTATACCTACTGACTATGAGTTGGAATTATTGAAGAGATCATGAAACTTGAAATTAAAGGAGAAATCTGTGAAGGGATACACTGAAGAATTTCATAAGATGACCATAAGGATAGGACATAGTGAAGCAAGCAAGGAGAAAGTGGCTAGACACATCAATGGACTGAGATTGAACATTCAAGAAGAACTAAGCTTGGTAAAGATGACATCTTTGGATGAAGCATATCAGTTTGCCCTGAAAGTTGAAGAGCAGTTGAACAAGAGGCATGATCAGAGATAGAAAGGTAGAGGAGGTAAATTTTAGAAAGGCAGAACATTTTTTAGAGAGAGATCATATGTAGAGTAGAACAGACAAGAGAACACATTCAAGAAGGAGGATAGAGATAACAATGCATACCGAAGAAATGATAGAATTTTCTACCACAGAGGAAACCCTAGTCTGTACCAGAGTGAAGGATACAAAAGAGAAGGAAGAAGACCTAATAGGAGAACATTCAAAGGAACCTATTTCAAGTGTGGAGGTGAAGGACATAAAGCATTTGAATGTAATCAGTGGAGTACAAGCAAGAGGATAGAAAACAGTGGAAGAGCAGCCTATGTGGAAGAAGAACCTATTGGATCACCTAGTTCAGTTGGAAAACCTAAAAAAGGAGAATCACTTGTCATGAGGAGAGCACTATTTTAGGCATAGACAAATGAGGAACCACCGTAGAGGAAAAGTTTGTTCAGAACCAGATGCAAATCCAAAGGTAAATGTTGTAAAGTTGTTATTGATAGTGGTAGTTCAAATAACCTAGTTTTAAAGGAGATGGTGACTAAGCTAAATTTGGAAAGATTGAAACACCCTAAGCAGTATCAGATAGCATGGATTCAGGATGATCATAAGGTACTGGTGAGTGAACAATGTTTGGTGAAATTTCATATTGGATATTATCATGATGAAGTCTTGTGTGATATTATGCCTATGGATGTTTGTCATGTCTTGTTGGGTAGACCTTGGCAGTATGATAGAAAAGATATACATGATGGGAGGAAGAATACATACACTATAACATCAAATGGGAAGAAAATTACCTTGATTCCTTTGGAGGATGATCCTAAGAGTGAAGTATGTGGGAATGCTAGAATCACAGACTCTAGAGAAATAAACAAGATCACAGTTAAGTATAGATTTCATTTACCTAGGATGGATGATATTATGGATTGTTTGAGTGGAGGAAGATATTTCAAAAATATAGAATTAAAGAGTGGATACCATCAGATCATAATCAAAGAAGAAGATGAATGGAAGATTGCTCTTAAAAGACAAATGAAGGATTGTATCAGTGGTTAGTGATGCCTTTTGGATTGATAAATGCACCTAGTACTTTCATGAGATTGATGAATGAAGTTTTGAAGAAATTCTTGGGTAAGTTTGTTACTGTATATTTGGATGATCTACTGATTTTTTTAGTAAGAGAAAGGAAGAACATTTGTAGCATCTGAGACAAGTATTGCAGAGACTGAGAGAAAAGAAATTGTTGATAAACATCAAGAAGTGTAGTTTCATGGAGGAAGAGTTGGTTTATTTGGGATTTTTGATTTATGTGGAAGGATTGAAGATGGGCCCCAAGAAAGTAAGAGCAATTGTTGAATGGCCTACACCAGAGAGCATTGGAGAAGTCAGATCATTTCATGGATTGGCTAGTTTCTACAGGAAGTTCATAAAAAATTTTAGTTTAGTTTGTAACCCTATGACAGAGACAATGAGAGGTGACATAAAATATTTCAAGTGGACAATAGGAGCAGATAAGAGTTTTGAATTGTTGAAATAGAAAGTAATAGAGCAACCTGTTTTGGCATTGCCGAATTTCAATAAGGTATTTCAAGTGGACTGTGATGCAAGTGGGAATGCAATTGGAGCCGTGTTAAGTTAGGAAGATAGACTTGTAGCATATTTCAGTGAAAAGTTGAATGATGCAAGGAGGAGATATCTGGTTTATGATCAAGAGTTCTATGCCATAATTCAAGCCTTGAAGAAGTGGAGACATTACTTGTTGCCTAAGGAGTTTGTGTTGTATACAAATCATCAAGCTTTGCAATATTTGAATAGTCAAGGTAAGTTGAATCAGAGACAAATGAGATGGGTAGAGTTCATGCAGAGTTATACATTTGTGTTGAAGCATAGGAGTGGAAAATCAAACAAAGTTGCAGATGCATTGAGAAGGAGAAGAAACTTGCTGACAGAGATGAGAGTTGAAGTGATAGGATTTGATGAATTGAAGAACATGTATGAGGGAGACACTGATTTTGTAGACCCTTGGAAAGCATGTAAGGAACCTGTTGTGACAGATAGGAGTAAGTGGTTGGACTATTTTATTCAAGAGGAAATGTTGTTTAGAATAAATCAACTATGCATACCTATAAGTACAATGAGAGATAATTTGATCAAGAAGGAACATAGTGGTGTATTGGAAAGACATTTTGGCATAGGTAAGATAGTGGCTTTGGTGAGTGAAAACTAATTTTGGCCTCAGATACATAAGTATGTTAGGAAGTTTGTGCAGAGTTGCAGAGTTTGTCAAGTTGCAAAAGGGAGTAGTCAGAATATTGGATTGTACAAACTTTTGACAGTACCGAAGAGACCTTGGGAAGACATAAGTATGGATTTTGTAATGGGATTGCCTAAGATGCAAAGAGGAGATGATTCAATATTTGTAGTGGTGGACAAATTTTCAAAGATGGCACATTTCATACCTTCTAAGAAGACAACTAATGCAGTGCATGTAGCTAACCTATTTTTCAAGGAGATTGTGAGATTGCATGGATTACCTAAGAGTATAGTTTCAAACAGAGATACAAAGTTTGTTGGATACTTTTGGAAGACACTTTGGATGAAGATAAAGATAGATTTGAAGTTTAGTTCAATACTTCATCCACAAACTGCTAGACAAACGAAGGTAGAGAATAGGAATTTGGGAGACTTGTTGAGATGTTTGGTTGGAGAGAAGATAGGAAGTTGGGATTTGATTCTTTCACAAGAAAAGTTTGCGCACAATAATTCAGTAAATAGGAGTACCAAAAGAACACCTTTTGAGATTGTTACTGGAGTAAACCCTAGAGGAGTTGTAGAGCTGAGAGCTATCAGCATGGCAGAAAAGAGAAGTGCAGAAGCAGAAGAATTTGCAGAAAATATGGAGACAGTGCATAATCAGGTGAAGAAGCATTTGGAGGCTATGAAAGGGCAAAGAAAATGCTCCAAAGATACAAATTTTTCTGGTTCTAGTTCTGCTCCTCCCCATTCTTCTTCTATGGATGATAAAGGTAAAGCACCTATGCAAGGGGTGGTGGTAGGTAAAGATGGGTTTGTGCCAGTTAAGTTGCATAATAAAAGTCAAGGTCAAAAGAGGACTCTCAGAGATAGGTAGGAAGAGGAGACATTTAATAAATTTGATGCTCTAGATGAGTTAGCCCATGAGGAGGGATCTTCCCTCAATATGCAAGTTGAGGTTTCCCCCTTAGTTGAGTAGCATATTTCCTCTCAACCAGATGTTACTTCATCTTTCGTTCCTTTGGAAGATCCTGGGGCATTGATGGTTTCTAGTGCCATCTCCCCTGTGGTTGTGCTTGGGGATTCTGGTGTGCTGGTGGATGTTTCGAGTGTTGATCTTTCTAGTGGGACAAGTTTTGAAGAAACAGGTAAAAATAAAACTTCCTCTTCTTCTCCTATTTTGGGTTTGTAGTAAAAAACCCTAAAAAAGGGTGTTCCTGAAAATCCTCTGAAGGTAGGTAGAAAGAAGGATTATGAAAAGGTAAAGTTGGCTGGTGAGATGTTGGTTGAGTTTGGTTTAGTGAGGACACTGGATTCTCATTTATCCCACCCTTCACGATGATTGTGTTATCATGGAATGTAAGGGGTATGAATAGCATCCCTAGACAAAAGGCTATTCATGATTTGGTTTGTGTTCACTCTTTGGATATGGTCTTCTTCTAGGAGACCAAGTTGTCGGTTGATGGTATGATGTAGTGTGCTTCTAGGATTTGGAATAGAGGGCTATGCCAATGCATGGGTGCACAAGGTAACTCTGGTGGTCTTTCTTTCTTATGGGATCCTTAGTAGTTAGGGGTAGGGTTAGAATTAGGGTTAATGCTATAATTATGTTAGGGTTATAATTAGGTTTAGGGTTGGAATTGTAATTAGAATCAGGGTTAGAGTTGCAATTAGAATTAGGGTTAGAATTACAATTAGAGTTAGGGTTACCATTTGAAAAAGGTCGACACTTAGAATGAGAATTACAAATAGTGTTAGAACTAGGGTTGCATTAGACTTATGATTAGGGTAAGAATTGAAGTTAGGTTTAGAGTTAGAATTAGGGTTAGGGTTAGGGTTAGGGTCGGGGCTAGAATTAGGGTTAGAATTTGAGTTACTATTAGGATTTAAATCATAGTTAGAATTAGGATTAAGGTAAAGGTTAGAATTAGGGTTATGGCTAGATTTAAAATTAAGTTTATAGTTAGGGTAGAATCAGGGTTATGATTAGAATTAGGGTTAGGGTTAGGGTTAGACTTAGGATTGGGGTTCGTATTAGAATTAGGGTTAGAATTAAGTTATGTTACTATTAGAATTAGGGTAAGAATTAGAGTTACAATTAGGGTTAGGGTTTAAATTAGAGTCAGCTTTAGAGTTCAATTAGGGTTAAGGTTAGTATTAAGGTTAGGGTTAGGGTTTGAATTATAGTCAGGCTTAAGATTAGAGTTAGGGTTAGGGTCCAACATTGATTTTAAAATATTCTTTGAAAATAGGTGCCTTAATTCTAAATCTAACCCTAACCCTAATGATATTTCTAATCGTAATTCTAATCTAAACACTAACCCTAACCCTAATTTTAACCCCTAACTTTAATCCTAAATATAATATATAATATAATTAGAATTAAAATTATTATATAATATAATATATAATTTTAATTATTATATATTATATAATAATATATCTAATCTATATTATAATATTATATTTTATAATTATAATAATTCTTATAATTATATAATATAGTTAGAATTAAGTTTACATACCTATATTTAAAATATATATTTAAAGTATGCCAAGAGATATCTTTCCAGTAGTGACTATGCAGCCATCAAAATGGCATGTCTACCCTGATGGCACGCCCATGTAATAGTTTCACGTACACTTGCTGTTGTACCCACTGCATATTAAGAATAAATACCGTGCACGTATAGCGGTATCGTATGGTGTTCCTATGTAAGGTCTGAATTCCAACTTTAAAAAATATACTAAGTAACAACATCCTTTGTATTTTGTGAGGGCTCCATTTTTTTTTCTGCCAATGCCACATCATCCTTTGGAGAATATGAACGGTCCCACTTTTAAGATGCCCATTGCTAACATTTTCATTTTTAAATTATAAACCTTAAAATACGTTTAATTAATAATTTATGTTTTGTATTACCTAAATTTCACAAATAATTTGTGTTTTGTATTACCTAAATTTCACAAATAGATTCAATCCCATGGCAATGATGAGCATTCCCATTTATTATTATTATTAAATAATTTAATAATAATATTTAATTATATATTAATTTAATTAAATCTATGCCGATGACGGCGTGGTTCGGTGGTTAAGTCACTCAGTTGTAGTGGTGGCCACCAAAGTTCAAACCCCTGCTAGGCCAACGAGCTCGCAGGTTTGAAGTGTTCTTGCTAGGGGATGAGGTCCCCCATATTGTGGCCTCACCGGTTCATTGCTCTGGGCAAAAGCATTCATGTGGAGCCGGAGGGCGTGTCGCACCAACGTCACCGGTCACATTAAATTTGAAGTGTTCTTGCTAGGGGATGAGGTCCCCCATATTGTGGCGTCACCGGTTCATTGCTCCGGGCAAAAGCATTCATGTGGAGCCGGAGGGCGTGTCGCACCAATGTCACCGGTCACGTTAAAAAGTTTACCAGGCGCATTTTTTTTTTAAAAAAAAAATTAATTAAATCTATATTATTATTACATTATTATATAAAATTATTAAATATAATAATATTTATTTATATTATTATATACTATATAATTATATTATATTATACATTAGTAACAATATTAATTATTATAAAATAATACTAATTATTATAAAATAATATTAATTATTAAAAACCCTAATAATTTTAAATCAAAATTATATAACATAACATTATTAAATATAATAATTAAATTTATATTATTATTATATTATTATAAAAAGTTAATAAAATTAATATATAATTATATCCTATAACATTATTAAATATAATAATATTTATTACCTATTTCAAGATCTAACCTTATTTAACATAATTTTAATCATAATTTTGACTTAACTCTAATAATAACACTAACCCTAATGCCAAGCATAATTTGAACCCTAATTTGAATCCTAATTATATTTCTAACCCTAACCCAAACCCTAACGTTAATCCTAACACTAATCCTCACCCTAATTATAATAAATAGATTAATTATTAGATTAATTGAAACTCTAATTCTAACCTAAACAGTAACTAATGCTAACCCTAACAATAATTCTAAATTATAATATATAATATAATTATATTTAGAATTATTATATAATTTTAATTATTATAAATAAATAAAATAATATTATATTATATTATATTATATTTAATAATTATTATAATATATTACACTATTATTATTATTATATATTACAATGGTGGTGTTGTTGTTGTTATGTGAAAATAAACAATAGAAAATAATATTTTGTAAAATAAAATTTGAAGTAAAAAAATAATATTTAAATATTTAGAAAAATCAATAAAAAAGATATTGAAAGAGTCCACATTATTTTAAGATAATTGATATTTATATATTTAAAACATCCTATTTTATATATTTAGAAAATGGATGCCTACCATACCTACAATTAAATGGGATGCTTTAAATATATAAATATTAATTATATTAAGATAATGTGGACACTTTCAATATCTTTTTTATTGGTTTTTTTGAATATTTAAATATTATCTTTTTCACTTTGAGTTTTATTTTACAAAAAACAATAATAATATGTGACAAAAAATAATTATTATATATAATCATATATACTATAATAATATATAATAATAATAACAATCCAATATATTATACTAATTATTAAATATAATATAATATTAATTTATTTATTTATAATAATTAAAATTATATAATATATTATTTAATAATTCTAAATATAATTTATATTATATATTATATTTAGAATTATTGTTAGAGGTTAAAATTAGGGTTAGCGTTAGTTAGTGTTTAGATTAGAGTTAGAGTTACAATTAATCTATTTATTGTAATTAGACTTAGGGTTAGCATTAGTGTTAGGATTAAGGTTAGGATTGAGGTTAGGGTTAGAAATATAATTAGGGTTCAAATTAGGATTGGGATTATGCTTGGCATTAGGGTTAATGTTATTATTAGAGTTATAGCTAAAATTATGGTTAAAATTATGTTAAATAGAGTTAGATTTTAAATACAATAATAAATATTATTATATTTAATAATGTTATAAAATATAATTATATATTAATTTAATCATTGTCTTATTATACATATAATTATATATTAATTTTATTATTTCTTTTTTTTTATTGAAGATAGTGCATTCATATTACCAAAAAAAGGAGGAGCCAAAGTGTTACATACTATGTGGCCAAGATGGCCACCCACCTAGGATTCACAAGTTAATAGAGAGGTACATATAATTCATATGATTACAGTTTCAAGCATGTAAAACCAAAAAAGAGTGCAACAGAAGTTCTGGAAGAAAATAATCCACAAAACTTATTTAGGATCAGCGTCTTTCATTGGCACATCCCTATCTTTTTCCTTCTCTAAAAGCTCTAGTTCCATGTCTGATTCAAGGTCTAGAAAGTGATCAAACTCTATGTCTAATTCTGTGTCTGCTTCCACATCATTTGTTGGTTCAACATGTATATGAGGTACTCCATCCTAATCAATAAAGAGCCTTGGAGACTCATCCAAACTGGGAGCAACTGTAGGTAACCCTAGATCCTAGGTGTCTCTGTGAGCCATATCTAGTTCCTCTACCTCATCCAAATGTAGGTCTTTAAATTTACTATGCAGCTCCTCCAGCCTGCTACTGAAAGAGCTGAATATCTTAATCTTATCTTGTGGTCCCCTCTTGGGCAGGTTACAGCCATCTTCAAACTATGTATGGTGTCCAATATCTCCCTCCTCTACTCTAGAATCTAATTGAGTTTCCATAGAGGCAGCAACCTATAGAAAAATATCAGATAGAGGGAGTCCAAAATCATACTCAGTAAGAACCCTTAGTTTGTTTTGGAAGTGATTTTTGTTCCTCTTTTTCCACAATATCCATAAAACCTCAATAGTAAGAGCTAGCCAGAGTCTATTGGTTTTTGAATCAAAACTGGAAAAGTAACCAAACAAGATGCCAAGCTTACATTTAGGAACACCAAAAGACCAGTTAGGCAAAAAGCCCATAAATATATCCCACACTTTACATGCAAAAGGATAATGAAAAAAGATGTGATCACAAGTCTCAACAATGTTACAAACACTACAGATATAACTATTGAAACCCACTGGTAACTTCATTAGACCAAGTAACCACCTAAAACAGCCCTTCTTAGGTTCTAGATTACCTGACCAAAAGGAGAGAAGGATAACTTTAGGCTTTTATGACTCAAGTTACAATTCCAAACCCTGGCACAATGCTTGAAGATCTCGTCTAAGTCCTTTAGGAGTTTATAAATCCTCTTGGGTTCACAGTGATTCAAATTGAGTCTATTTTTCCATTTAAGCTTACTCAGCCATTCAAACTCACACAATAATGTTGTCTGGATAGGAATGGTAGAGAAAGTTGAGCACAGGTCAAAATAGGTCCTCTTCTATGACTCCTTGAGTCCAAATTCACCTTTAAGAGTCCCAGTCTTTAATGCCATTAGAAGTGTAGAGGTCTCAGAATGAAGATAGCTCCATTTTGTGTCACTTGAGACCAAAACAACCCTGGATGTGAGCCAAATGTCTTCCCTTGTGCTTCAAAGACCACAAAGGAGATAAGTGTTCACCCCAATGAAGAGAAGGCAAGCCCAAATCAGATTTAGAGATAAGAGCTCTGCAAACCTCCCAAGCCTTCCAAATGGAGGCGAAGACAACTGGTGCAGGAGCACCTAGAAAATCATGTTTTCTTTCGTAATAAGGTCCATTGACCAATGCATGTCATTTCAGTTTGTATCTAGGTTCATTTTGTAAGTTTCAAGTGACTTAGGGCACATTTGTCAAATTGTAACTGCATAATGCCAAAATAGGGTAGTAGGGCAGTTGGAGGCTGTTTAGACAGTCATCTCCTAGCTGTTTGGATTGGTCTCCCAACTGCTTGGAGTCAGTTTGGTATTCCTTAGGGCGAGTTGATAAATACCCAAAGGAATGAACCAAATGATCATGGTAATCAGATTAAAGAAGGGTGTGAATTTAATTGTGTATTGTGCTTGAAAGAAATAGAGCTATTATGTCCTGTCAATTTGATTTCCATTTCTTGTAACTGCAAATTGTGTAACTGTAGGTCTCCATTCTTTACGTCCTTTCCATTGTTGCCGTATGTTGTCTGAAGCATTCTGCTAGTACGATTTCTATCAAAATCAGTGGAATGGATTCGTTGTACCAATATTTGTTTTGCTTCTTATTTTGTTGTGTCGGCAGAGTAGAGGATCCAAGCCAAGCATTTCGTACAATAGGTTGACCTAGTATCTCCATGTGCTAGGGTTCAAGAGAAGCAAATTGTGCATCAGTGTATCAGCATAGCAAACCCTAAGGTGCCCGATGGTAAATGTCTCACCGATGAGTGAAGGTTTGAAGTGACATCAGAGTGATCAGCTTATCAGTAGCCTAGGAGAAAGTCCCACTAAGAGTGAAAGTCTCACTGAGGATGTTGTTTCATCGTCGCATCGACTAGAGCCTACAAGTGTTCAGCGACGAGGAAGGTCACACCGAAGGTAAATGCCATCAGGAAGAGTTACTATATCAGGAGACAAGATAAAAGCTACGTCGATGGGAAGAGTCATACCGGCGCGGTTATGTTTAATCGACGTGGGAGCTGTCATGGTTAAGGAGAGGAGGAACTTAACCACCATCAGGGTATCGGTAGAAAGACGGAAGACTTAGCTGATAGAGGAAGTCTCATCGATGATGGAGAGTTGAATGACTCAGTGTGAGTCCTATGTTATCTCACCGAAGATAAGGTGAAGTGGAGTTATCGGTGTAAGATAGACCAATGGAGAGACTTTAGTAAGTCATTCTGACTAACAGTTGTCTAGCTGATGGAATTGAATCAGCGGCTCCTTTCTTAGGTCTTGCCGACTGAGAGGTAATTAGGACCTGTTCTACATTTTTCATTATGCGCTCCCCATCAACAACCAACCCAAAAGGTTTCACTTTAAAATCCCCAAAGAGGAGGTGATGAGGATGCAGACTTTTCCAACCTGAGGTAGATCTTGGCCTCAAACTAATATTGTTCCTAACCAAAATTTTCTAAGGTTCATTACCATCCAAAGCCTTGATAATCCATTTAGCCACCAAAGCCTCTCCTTGCAATTTTAGATCCTTCAACCCTAGACCACCATAGTCTCTACCAATGCAGCACCAACTCTAATTGACATAGTGTCTTTTCCTAGCCCCTTTGCCATCAAACCATAGAAAGGTTCTAATAACCTTTTGGATACTGTCAATTTGCAAGTAAGAGAAGAGCCACATGGAGTGATAGTACAGAGTGTATCCTGACAAATTTTTTTGACAAAATTGAAATCTACTAGCTAGAGATAAAGCTTTCTTATTCTAGCTTCTAAGTTTAACATCTATTTTGGAGAAGAGCCAATCCCACATCTACCTAAGGGAGGGATCAAGAGAAAAGGGAATGCCAAAGAATCTAACCAACTTTTTAGGGCCACCCCACTGCCACTCACTAGGGCCAAGCCAATCAGGAGCAGATTCAGACCATCCAAGGAGGACATATTTGTGAAAAGATATTTTGGCCCCTGATGCCAAACCAAATTTGTTCAATCTTAGTTTCAAGTTCTCAAGATTCACCTTTTAATGACAAGATAGATGGCAGTGTCATCTGCAAATTACATGTTGAGCAAGGAGCTATTATTAGGGAGCACAATTCCTTCAAATTTTCCTGGTAGCAAATCTATCCTCAACAGATAAAAGAGAGCTTCAAAAGCTATAACAAATAAGGTCAAGACCAAAGGACACCCCTACCTTATAGATCTTCCCATTGGGAAAGAGTCAGTGAGAACTCCATTTATGTCCACTTGGGTAGATGTATCATTAAATAGCATGCTAACCATCTTTATAAATTCATTCAGGAAACCAAAGGCATCAAAATGTAAATAATAAATGACCATTCAACCTTTTCATAGGATTTTTCAAAGTCTAAAAGTAGGATCCCTATGTTCTGCACTAATTCTTTTACCTAATTTGTAGCCTCCCAACTAGTTAAGAGGTTTTCCAAGATGTATCTACCCTTGATAAATCCTATCTGAGTAACACTAATTATAGAGGGTAGAATATCTACCAACCTCCTTGCTAGAACTTTAGCAATGATCTTATAAGAGACATTAAGCAAGGTGATGGGCCTCCAATTCCTCAAATTGGTCTTGTCCCCCCCCCCCTTAGGTAGAAGTTTGATTATCCCTCCATTGATATCATTTCCCAAAGAACCATTAACAATGGCTTCCTGATAAACCTCATACAGATCGTCAACAACCAAATCAAGATTGGTCTTATAAAACTCTACTGGTAGCCCATCATGGCTAGGAGACTTACAGTTACTCATAGAAAGAATGGTAGCTCTAATTTCATCTTCAGAAATAGTTTGTCTCATATTCTCAGCCATAACATTATTTATCTTCTTAGGGAAAACCATAGAACAGAGTTGATGTGCCTCAGTACATGCCACTCCATTGTCCTCAGCTTTGAATAGCTCTTCATAGAAATTCTCGAACAATCCTTTGATGTCATTCAATTCTGTGAAGACCTTATCATTTTCTACTATAGAGTCAATGTTTTATTGTCTAAACTTTCTTTTTAAGAGACTAAAGAAGTACTTGGAGCCTTTGTCTCCTCCCTTTATCCAATTCAATTTGGCTATGTGTTTAGCCTTTTGAGCTCTAAAATTCTCAAACCACTAAAGCATATGCTTAGTGGCATTCAGTGCTTCAGATAGCTCATTATCAAAAGGAGCATCCTAAATCTTCTTTTTAAATTCTATGAATTGCTTCTGAAGCTCTTTTTCCTATCTCCTTCTATCCAAGGCATACTTTTTACCATAGATCTGAAAAATGTTTTGGCATGCACCTATTAGATCATACCAATAATTTATAGCACTGACATGAGAGTGGGTGTGTTTGATGAGGTTTCTGACTATCAAAATACTTTGTCTACAATCTTCAAAGTCTAAAAGCATGGTATTAAGTTTGAAAGGGGTAGCCATTTTAGTCTTGGAAGCAGAATCTTGATCAATAAATGAAATGTCTACAAAAATTGGATGGTGGTCAGATAGGGAACTGGGAATCACTCTAATTGCATTGTCACCTTTGGAAGGAATAAACCTGAAAAAATCTTTGTTTACATAGTACCTGTCTAGCCTATAATAAATTCTCCTTTTACCAGCTTGAGCATTACACCAAGAGAACTGTATGCCTTTGTTCTTACTCTTTTCCCCCTCTAATGGGTGCCAAAGCCTTAAAGATTTCTTAAAGCTAGTCCAAAAGAACTTCTCATTACCTTTCCATTCTATATTCAAACCCCCAATTTTGTCTTCTCTACTCTCAATTATATTGAAGTCTCCGGCAAATATCCAATGAACCTTAGGGAGATAGATAGAGAGTCATTCCCAAAGTCCCTCCCTCTCTCTCTCTATAGTCATTAGGGGCATAGAGGGAGCATAATCCAAATTTGTACCCTTTGTAGTCAAAGCAAGCCCAGACAGCTCTATTACAAGGTGAGGATCCAAATTAGGAAAGGTACTGATCCCAACCTGGCCTTAACAACATAGCTGCTCCTCCCTTACCCTTTTGGTGCTTGGTAGATAGTTTAAATCAATCCTTCCATATGAATCTAAGGACATTATCTAGCTGAAAGTCGATGGCCTTAACTTCTTGGATCAAGAGAAAGTCAAGGTCTTTGTGTTTGTTAACCAAGTCTCTCATGAGGTATTTTCTATCTGGGGACTCAAGTCCCCTCACATTCCAACTAATGAACTTCATAGGATAAAAGGACTAAAGATCTTTGAACTATACTTATACCTTAGCTTTGGAGATCCCCATGTTATCAAAGCATTTAGGGAGATTGCCACCCTTGACTCTTTTACATTTGAGGGTCTTCCTCCTAACATATTTTCTTTTTTTCTAAACATCTTCTCCACTAGGAACAACTTCTACACCCTCTATAGGTTCCTCTTCAAGCCTAACATCCTCAGCCTTCAGTTCACGGGGCTCAAAATCAATCAAATTTGGTCCAAGGGGGGGCCAAGGAGCCCAACCTCTTGAACCACCTCACACATTTTTCTAGCCAAAATTTCTTCTCTGATCTTCATCAGAGCAAGTAGTTGAACAGTCTTTTTAGGGGGGATAATAAGTAATGGAGATTCAACTAATTTTCTCCCCAAATCCATATCAGATTCAATCAAACTTTTAGAAATAGGATTATTGTCCCCTTTTAGGACCGAGTCCCAAACATCCTTATTCTCACCAGCTAGAGGACTAACTGGGGCTGAGGGAACCATAATAGTAGAGTTTAATGGAGACAAAGACTCTAAAGGAGGATATGAGGGGGGCATAATAGAGGATCCTCCAAATGTCAAATTTTTCTTCCCCACACCTGATAGAGGACTCGGGTGGACTTAACAATTTCCACAGTGTCTGTAGCTTCAATAGATGAGGGGGCTACATCAAACCTCAATTTCTCAAAACTATTCCGAACCTCTCTAATAGAGTCCTTCAGAGATTTAGCACCATGTAGGGCAAGGAGAGAGCATGGTGAAGCCTCGCCCAAGGGAGGAGTAAGATTTTTAGCAACACCGACCGGGGCCCCACTATGACAACCCCCCCCCCCCCCCCCGCCCCGACACAGGGGGACCCTTAGAGCCCACCAAATTAGATTCAAATTTCATGTTCTCATTCTTTTTAATCAATAGTAGGCACTCCTTTTTTATGGCCATCATTTTTATAGAAAAAACATGAATTTAGACCACCAAGGCATGCGAGTTCACATTCAACCATGTTATTATCCAGTTGAACTTGAATCAATTCAGGAATGGAAGCGTCGAGCATGATAGAAATTGAAACCTGAGCATCCATATGAGGGACTGTAACCCTTGATTCTTCCAATTTCAACATTTTGCCAAGCAGCTCAAGGATTTTGGGTAAAAAGGCCCAAAATTGCATGGTTAAGTTCCTAATTAAGAGCCATCTGGATATGGATTAGAATTTGATTTCATGCAATGAAGCCATAGGGCTCCAGTAAAATGCCTTAAACAAGGAATTCCCCACATTCCACATTTCTTTGTTCAGAATTTTTTTTGCATATTATGGTTCTTCAAGATTATGACAAAAATCCCTTTTGAAACCATTCTACAAAATGAAATGTGAACCGCCAGTTTCTTTCCCTATACTGTATTTAACCAATTATCGAAAAAGCCCTTACAAGAAATGCATTAACATCCAGGCAAACAAAGAATAGGGCAACATTTATAAGCCTATTTTCTTCATCAGCAATTGCAGACTTCATACTAGGATTAGGACATAGAACCAACTCCCTTAACACTTTAGGGTTCTTACCTACTACACTCAAGCCTTCCTAGACTTCAGACATGCCACACCCGCTAGTTCCATCGCCCGCTTCTCTCTCTTCCACCACCTGAAAGAACGCATTTTTGGGTGGAGGGGCAACATTACTCATGTCAAGGCTTCAACAAAAGTCTTACTTGTGGATAACTGCCCTGGTTTGTTTCCAACACCAGCATTAATGTCCTTCTAATTTCTAATTAACTCTTCCAACCAAGGAGCCTCTGCCTCAGCCGACATCGCATAGAAGGAGAATCCTCTCACATGTGCCAAGGGTAACCCTCAACCCCAACTCCCCCAGTGGGAAAAAAATACAAACTATGAAAAGACAGTTAATTAAAAACAACTATGTAGGGATAAACAACTATATAAAACCTCAAATAAAATAGACTCACACCACCATTACACTAAGGTCTTACAAATATTGCAAAACCAAAAGGACAAAGCAAACCAATGGCATCTTAGAGAAAACCCTACAACTTGTACAGAGAGGGGAACCAGAGCCCTCGAACAAGTTGCAGAGCCTCCTCCTCAATTCCTCCACAACACACACCTAGTGTTTAAGTTTTCTTTTATTAACTTTTATAATAATGTAATAATAATATAAATTTAATTATTATATTTAATGTTATGCTATATAATTTTGATAATAATTAGTACTATTTTATAATAATTAATATTATATTAATAATATTATTATTAATATATAATATAATATATAATTATATTATATCATATAGTATATAATAATATATATTATTATTATTATGTAATAATATAAATAAATATTATTATATTTAATAATGTTATATAACTAGTATATCTATATTTAAAAAATATATCTAAAATATGCCGAGAGATAGAGGTGCCTATTGATTAAAAAATAGGTTTGGGTGTATTTTAGATGCAAATAATTTTAACAAAACATATTTGCAAAATGATTTTTCTTCAATCTAATTGGCAGAAAACTTTCAGCTAGCGATTATTGCAGATCATCAAGGTTTATATTATAAAGTTTTGTGATAGATAATATCCTTAATCTATGATAATAATATACTAATACTTAAAACTATTAAGTTTCTAGTTTGAGACTTTATGGGTAAAATATTAGGCAGTAAAGTTTTTTTTAGCATCTCACCTATTAACCGATTTAAATATATTATAACTAAAATAAAAATAAAAATATTAAGAACCATGTATTTAAATTCCTATTAATATTAATATTATAATATTATTAGACAATAAAAATATTATAGCTATATAAAATTCCTATTACTAATCAATATTAATAGTAATAGAAATTTAAATACAAATATAATTTATAAGTTTATCCCAAATTTATATATATGTCTTGAATAATTAATAATAATAATAATAATAATAATAATAATATCATTTACATAGATAATATCCTTAATCTATGATAATAATATACTAATACATCAAAATTTTAAAATATATATTAATGCATAGATAGGAAAAATTGACCAGTGATCAATTCCATAAGTCCTCCCTTCCTTCACATGAAATTTAATTAATTTTAATTAATTAATTAAATTTCCATTAATCCCTAATCTACCTTTAATCATAAGATTTAATTAATTTTAATTAATTAATTAAATCTTTCCTCTATAAATAAAAATTAAAATTAAGGAATTTAATTTATTATTTGCAAACCTAAAAACCTAATCAAAACCTATTCGTAACAAATTGAAAATATTAAAAATCCGTGCAATTCACCTAACCATTACAGTTCAACTACCAAACCGTTTTTATGCCAAAATTTTATAAATACCCTACATTTCCTAAATCAAATTTATGATAGGACAATTTACGGAGTTATGCAACTTTTGGTACATTTCTGGAGATATCTCGAGGTATTGCAAAACTAGAAAAATTTAAATTATTTTTTAGTTCACGGGCTTCAATTGATTTGGGTTCTTGCAGTAGTTGTTATTTCTGTGATTGGCTCAACAGTTTCTTTTATTATCTGATCTGAAACTGAGGGAAGATATTCCCTTTGCTGCGTGCTATCAACTATCACATTCTAATATCTTCTTTGCAAAGTCATCTTCATATTTTGAGTTGCAGAAAACTATTTGTATTTTGTAGTCTCATCATTTAATATGTGAATGACATGGATGTGCATTGTTTTGGAACGTGTGGGAAATTTTCTAAACCATTTGGTTCCTATCAGCGTATTCCCTGAATTTCATGTTGTAAACAACATTCACGCTCGAAGATCTTCTAAACTCGTTTGCTATTCCAAACAAGGTATTCCATGATCCTCTTATTGGTGCAAGTGCTAGTTATATGGTAGAACTAATTTTAGGGTTTCACTTGTCCCTCACTATAAGCTATAACTTTAAATCTTTAAAATAATGATGTTAAGTGATTTTTATAGCACTAACAACTCTTTGTATTGCAGCTTAAGTGCAAACTATTGAAGGCTAGTGTATTTATCGCCTTCTATATTTGCTTCTTGTCAGACCATCAAGAACCAAGTTTTAATTGCCAGGGTGCCCATTTCTAGCCTTTGGAGGCTGTATCAATCAAATAATCCATTTTGTCAAGTTCACCATAAATCTTGAAGTATAATTATAAATCTCATATATAATAAAAAATCAATTACTTTGTAACTTCCATTTTATGCAATGTAATTATTAAATTTTCTTCAATTTTCAACATTCATTGTAAATATTACAAAACTGTCAACTCTAACTTAAACCAAAAAATTCACAAATAGAGTTATTATATTATCAACATTGTTGTTAAAACTAAACAAACACAACAAATTAAAACAAAACAAGACTATTCATGAACATTTTGGCAGAAACTTGGCTGCTTTGCAAGTCTTGTTAAATATAGATATGCTAGTTAACTAATAAATAAGGTCAAATGTGCTCCTAAACCCTCATTATTTATTTTATGCATTTCTGTTTCACAAGTATACTATTTTAACCACCATTTTTTAAATATTTATTATTCTAAAAATTTTCTATCCAAAACAAATATTAATTGCTTGCAAAGTAAATATGTTTTTGCTATTTGAAAGAAAGTAAAACAAATATTAAAACAAACTATGTTTTTACAAAGTAAATATATGAAAAGTGAAATCCTTACTATTTGAAAGAAAGTAAAATTTTTCTATGCAAAACAAAAATATGTTTTTGCTATTTGAACAAAAGTAAAACAAATATTAAAACAAACTATGTTTTTTTGGCAAAATAAATATATGAAAAGTGAAATATATAATATATAATTACAAATATTAAATTGAATTTTTAAAGAAAAAAGTATATGAAACATAAATAACAATATAGTAACTTGGATTTTTTCAACTTTAATTTATTTAGTGCACTTTCCAAAATAATTTATTTGCTACACTTTCTTATTTGTTTTGGGCTCTCAATTTATTTCTACTTTATAATTTATGAAGCGATTTATTCATTCAAATGTCTTTTACATTGTTTTATTTGTCGGCATTTAATTGAAAAAGAACATTTTTTATTTATAGGCATCTCATTCTACAATTATCTATTTAAATGTTTTTTACATTTTCTTATTTGTAGGCCATTTAATTAAAAAAGTTAACATTTTTTTATTTACACGCATCTCATTCTACCCTGTAGGTTACGCCTTTCGGCATAATAATGTAATAATGATATAAATTTAATTAGATTAATATATAATTAAATTATATAATTATTGAATAATAATTAATAATAATAAATGGGAATGCTCATAATAATATTTAATAATTAATTATCTTAAAATAATGTGGACTCTTTCAATATCTTTTTTATTGATTTTTCTAAATATTTAAATATTATTTTTTTACTTCAAATTTTATTTTACAAATTATTATTTTCTATTGTTTATTTTCACAACAACAACAACATTGTAATATATAATAATAATAATATGTGACAAAAAATAATAATTATATATAATCATATATACTATAATAATAACACTATAATATATTATAATAATTATTAAATATAATATAATATTAATTTATTTATTTATAATAATTAAAATTATATAATATATTATATAATAATTCTAAATGTAATTATATTATATATTATAATTTAGAATTATTGTTAGGGTTAGCATTAGTTATTGTTTAGGTTAGAATTAGAGTTTCAATTAATCTATTTATTATAATTAGGGTAAGGGTTAACATTAGTGTTAAGATTAATTTCTCAAATTAAGGTTCAAATTATGTTTGGGATTAGAGTTAGTGTTATTATTAAAGTTATAGTCAAAATTATGATTAAAATTATGTTAAATAAGAATACGGTAATAAATATTATTATATTTAATAATGTTATAGGATATAATTATATATTAATTTAATCATTGTCTTATTATACATATAATTATATATTAATTTTATTAACTTTTTATAATTATGCCATACGATACCGCTGTACGTGCACGGTATTTATTCTTAATATGCAGTGTACTACTTTTAACAGTACAAAGCGGGGTTGGCAAGGAAATATGGCACTGCAAAACCGTGCGCAGCAGCAAGTGTACGTGAAACCGTTATATGGGCAGTGAACTATTTTTAATTACTAATACTAACATTAAACGCTGGAGAAAAATCTCTCCATGTATTTAGATATATTTTTTAAATATAAGTACTATATATATAATTTCGTAATTTCTTAATCACTGTGCCCATTCAAAAGTACGGTGCCTTGTATTTACTTTTATCTTAAACTGATTCCTATCAATTATACTTCCAAGCATAGCACAACGACAGTTAACAGACTTTACAAATGAAAAGACACGTATACGTTAATGCTCATTGTAAATCAGTTTTGTAACGCAGACTGGAGTTATTCAGATTTTTTCTTCTGTTCTGACCATTTCACTAATGTTACATTTTTTTCATTTTCTTGTAAAGTATGTGTATGTTGCAACACTGCTGTTGGTTTTGACTTTTAAATATGCTGTGAACAGAATAATAGGAATTCCATACTGGCAAATACCACAAGCTATTTGAAGGAATTAAAGCTTCGCGTTGCTGAGCTTGAACAACAGTGTCAAATTTTGCAGGGATCAATTCCCACAAACATCTCAATTAAAGACAAAGCAAGTAGCGGGTTTAGATCACACATGCAATCATTCAATTCAGAGAGCACAGTTATTTATCATAGCAATGAAGTCACTTTGGAGCAGTGTAAAGAGAACCCCTGCCTAGTAAACATAGAAACAACCATGCAAACAGATCTGCTTACATGCCCAACTAGTGTGCTGATGAAGCAACTAGAGCAGTTGAGAAGAGAGCAAGTGGAAGTCATTTCTATCAATTCAAATACAAAGCCATCTCAGTTTCGTTCTAACATTCTCGTAACACCAAAGGTATGTATTTGTTTGTTTAAGAGTTCAAAGATTTGTCTGTCTCAGTTTACATTTTTGTAATGTACAAGCAGTAGTTGAGGACTTATGAAATGTTCCATTCGCTATATGTACAGGGCCAGGCCTGGAATATTTCCATGTGGCAAAATTTTGGCAACATGGTCAGGCAGTCTCTTCTGAAGAGCTCTCATGATGGTCATTGTAGATAAGGGGATTGTATTTGGTACCATAAACAATTTGAAGACCCAAATTATTTCAATTGAAAGGGAAGACATTTTTTAATAAACATGTAAAAATGGGGATCTTGGCTTAGTAAAATTTATACATGTAATTGCTCCTCATTACTAGCATTAAAATTTATGTAGGAATGTAGCCAAATGTAATCAAGCTTCTCTCTACAGCGCTTTAAAGGTCAACCTTTTCACCTAAATGCTTTATTTGGATTAAATAATTGAGAGCATTTCATTTAGATTAATTTCAGAGTTGAGAGTTGATAAGTTTAAATGTTATTTTGAAAATTAAACATTAATTGATAGGACATTTCACATGGAAACATTGATTAAGAAAAATGTTTATGCTATCTAAAATTTATTTGACATTGGTTTATAAATTGATATTATTAGCGTTCTCACTATTTTAAATTATGTACAAATTTAAAATTATATGTAATTTGATTTTGAGTAGCTCAAGGCTGATCTTATATGGCATGGAGCTGTCTCCTAAATCACAAGATTGATCTAGTAAATAGTGGACTTTCGAAACCAACTTCACTTTGCTTTATGGTATTTGAATTTGTACAAAGATAGGAACTATTTAGAAATACTTTAGGGAAAGCTATCAAATTGCAAGGGTGAAGTTCTCTTCAATCAAAACTTTTGTTAGACTTTTTTACAACTTTGGGTGAGTATTAGCATACATCAACCAAGTGTGCATGTGGGCTATATTTATATGCTAATTCTAATATAGATGTGTTCTTTGTAAGCTCCAAGTAGAAAATATTTTTAGAATGATATTCCTTGTAAATGAGGACCAACAAGAAAACATACTACATTAAGATATTAATATTTAAATAGTTTATTAACATGTCATCTGCAAGTGAGATAAGAGACAATATTGTACCACACTTTTTTTTTGGTAGGTCTTGGGGTCATAAAGAAATATCATGAGTTGTTAGAGTGTTAGACTGTTTACACTCTGCTAGGTATTCATGATATTTTACTAGGCTAGTATAATTGTAGTTCTTATATCTATTTATACACTCTACTTAGTTAGGCACACTTAATAGTTGTGTTATTCAGTCATATAGGTGGCATAGTTGACCATAAAGTGTATAGGCAGCAAACAAACTAGATCAACACCTCTTTGATGAACATGTATACATTATGCTAAAGCCAAATTGACTGATTACAACTATAGATCAAGTCAATACCAAAATGATAGACAATAATCTGATCTAGATCAACACCAAAATGATAGATAATAAAATGCAAACATTGGTAGCTATGCCATCCAAACGTTGATTACAATGCAAGTACAAGAAAGTAAATAAATTTGATAGAAGACCTTCTAGATTGTTACAAATATATTTGTCTTTCTTTGGTGGAAAATCACTCAAAATATTATACAACAGAAGAGAATAAGTGTATTAGGCATCTTATCAAGTGTTCTTTCAGTCTCAACTTAATATACCAAAGATAGAGTGCATACCCAATTGAAAAAACACCTTGTATGACTGATGTAGTTGATTGTTACTAATATAAAAGGCTTTAAGTACTCAAATTATGGTGTGGCAGCCCCAAGAGACTTGGCATCTTGCATCCAAAGCTACGGTTGGGATGTGGGAAGTGATAACAGCTGATAACAATCCCAAATAATCCCAACAATCATTGTGATTCTTCTTGTTTTTAGGGTACGATTGGTGTAAAATTATCTTCAACTACTACAACAACTATCAAATGGTTAAAACAACTCCTTCAACCCCTTAAATCTCAACATCCACCCTTTCTAGTGTGATTAGATGCAAATACCATTTGTGACTCCTTGGGTGGCTAGCCAAGGACCACCATGATCATTAAATAGTACAATATATTGTAGTCAAAGGTATGACCCAACTTGGATGTGGTATGGTATACTAGGTTATATATATATATATATGTGCAAGAAAATAAGTTATTTATCAAACTAAAAAATCATACCAAAACCATAAAATCACATAACTTGGAAATCTAGAACAACATATTTCTTTTTTGGTTTTTTTGAATATATGAAATCACACCAACAAGAGTAAAACCTTCACACCAAACACGAACTAAAATTACAATGAAATAAGCTCACTAGAAATCCCTGCAATGGAATTTCTTATTAGGAATGAAGGGTTTTTGTCCTTAATCCCCATATGCCTTCATATTTTTTTGTCCTTCGGGAAACCTTTAGGGTTTTCATCCTTTAGGCAAGAAGTTGGACACAAAGCTCAAATTCAAATAATAAGTTTGTAAAAGGATGGAATCCTTCAAATGAGCTCTCATCCTCCTTTATAGGCAGAGGGAAATAAAATTATACTTTTTTACTTTTTTCCCAATATAAACTAATTTATATTACCTTTTATAATTTCCTGTTCAACTAGAAAGAATTAACATAACATTACAAAAGGCTTTATTTCCCCTCTTAGGTTGAGTGACCTTTTCACAATGCTAAGACAAATAATATTAAGACTGACTTAATTATTATTTTAATTTATTTCCCATTCTCACACTAAATTATGCAAAATACTAAAATGAGCTAAACAAATTATTTCAACATTTGAAGGCTTCTAACTAAAGCAAAGAAATAAATACAAAACCATAGAAAATGATTCTCTCCAAGGTTTGTGGACTCTTCCAAGAATTTGTTGGATTATTAATGTTTACATTAATAAAACTTAGTGACTTATGTTAGTTAGTAGTTAGTTGGAAGTTATTCCCATATGGTGGTTTGAGAAGTTATCTGGTGCAGGGCAATGTCCAGGGGCTTTGACATGCTATTGAACCAAGTAGCAAAATGAACCACACAACAATGAAACAAATATCTCTTTATTCATATGCAATAGAAAAAATTATAGTAGGAGTATAATGGTCCTCATACATGCCTTGGCCTAAGCCTTACAATCATTCCAACAGTCAAATTAGACTAACCTAGCTTTCCTGTGAAAACCCAAAACAATCTTCCAGCAGAAGCCAAAAACTCACTATGGAGAAGTCAACCCCTTTTACTATGAAATTCACATATTTATAAGTATTTGAGGTAGCCACCACAATAATCACATGAATGAGACACATGTCAATCATTAATTGGCTCTTGGATCAGTCGTACAGGTGGTCAAAGACCATTTTTATCGCTCTCTGGTCACTTTCAAGTGATAAAGCGAGAAAAAATGACCCAGCATGATATTGTGGTAAAAAGTGACCCAACACGATATTGTAGGAAAAGGTGGCCCAACATGATATTGCGGGAAAAAGTGGCCCAAAGTGATATTGCAAGAAAAAGTGGCCAAACATGATATTGCAAGAAAAAGTGACCTAACGTGATATTACAAGAATTTTGGGGTCAACTATATATTGCGGGGATTTTGGGGTCAACTGGATATTGTGGAGATTTTGGGGTCAACTAGATATTGCAGGGATTTTTGGGTCAATTGAATATTGTGGGGATTTTGGGGTCAACTGGTTTTATCCTGTTGCAGACCAAAGTTCTGCCTAAGTATAACTTGCTCAATTTTGCTCAAAATCTTGCAAAACTTGGAATTTTGGACACCCATTTCACTTTTTAACAATATGATATCATCACTTCAATTTTTTTGTCGGATTTCAAGGGTCATCTGCATATATCCTGATGGCAGGAAAAGTCCCACATATCTAGTTGACACTAAAAGTTCCACTTTTGCATAACTTGTCCAATTTAGCTTAGATCTTCACCAAAATTGAAATGTGAGCACCCATTTATATCTTCTTCAAGACCAGGGCAACACTTGGCAAAGAATCCTTATGAAATTCTCTAGAAATTCAATCAACTCCTGCACTTGAGAACAATAAGGAAAACAAACAAGCAAGAAAGCAAAGAAATCTTTTTGGTTGATGAGGATTGCTCATGGACCTAGAGGCTCCTGCATCAGACACACCAAGTAACTAAAATGTTCCATGAGTTGGAAACTCATGAACATTTTGGCAACTTTAGAACCATAATTCCATACTTGACTAGCTATGCAGTACTCAGCCAAGAAACTTCATTTGTGGCTCTGTTCTTCCATTGGACTAGGTATTCCATGTAGTCCTTTCCTCTAGTCTTCTTAGCCACTCAAGAGTTAATCACTCTATTTACTTCATCCATCATCTTTTTAGGTAACTGATCTAACCATCCTTGTGCATCAAGTAAACGTGAGTGTGTACCCCCTTGTAAACTTGTCTCTCCATCATGGAACTTATATAGATCAACAACATTGAAAATAGGAGATATGTATATCCCTGCTAGTAACTCAATCTCATAGGCATTGGATGAGAACTTCCTCAATACCTTGCATGGGCCTATCTTCTTAAATTTCAAATTATTGTATGTCCCCCATGGAAATCTTTCTTTCCTTAAATGTGCCAAAACTAAGTCTCCTACATGGAACTCTTGTTCCCTCCTATGCACATCAACATATTCCTTGTATTTGTTGGCACTTTTCTCCAAATTTTCCTTCACTTCCTTGTGAAATTCATGATTGTATTCTATAAACTCTTTCACTACAACACTCTTCCTGTTCAAATCTGTAATATCTCTCAGCTCATCAAGACCTCTTGGGTTGTACCGATGAACTATTTGGAACAGGCTCTTTCCTGCACTTCTATTCACTACATTATTGTAAGAATATTCTTCTTGTGTCAAGATAAGATCCCATTGATGTGGTTTGTCTCCCACCAAACATCTTAATAAGTTTCCCAAACTTATGTTCACAACCAAGCAATCTGTCCATTAGTTTGGGGATTATAGGCTAAACTAAATCCTAATTCAGTGTCCATCTTTTTCCATAATGTAAGCCAAAAATGGACAAAAAACTTTGTGTCCCTATCAAAAACTATGCTCTTAGGCAATCCATGCAGCTTGACTAGCTCTTTGAAAAAAATGTAGCTATTTGGGATGCATCACTAGTTTTCTGACATGGTATGAAATAAAACATCTTTGAAAATCTATCCACTACAACAAAAATGGAATCATTACCTCTCTGTGTTTGACATAGTCCCAAAACAAAATCCATGTGCTTAGATGCTCCCATGGTCTCTCCAGTATAGACAATGGCTGATATAGTCCTATGTTTTGTTGTGATCCTTTAGCATGCTGGCAAATTTTGTAGCCTTGTACCAATCTCCTCACATATGTGCTCATTCCAAGCCAAAAATAACCTTCACTCAATTCTATCAATGTCTTATCTATTCCAAAATGTCCACTCAAGCCTCCACTATGCTTTTCTCTTATTAGATTCTCTCTCATTGAACCTCTAGGTATACACAATTTGTGTCCTTTGAACAACAAGCCATCTTGGATGAAATGCTCCAACCATGGCATCCTATCTCCCTCCACTGGACTTCTACTAAATGTCCATGTTTCCTTAAAATCAGGATCATTAGGATACAACTCCTTCATTACATCAAATCCAACAACACTGACCCTTAACTCATTCATTAATAAACATCATCTGCTAAGTGCATCTACTACCCTATTTGACTTACCACTCCTATGTTTCAAGACAAAAGAATAAATTTGCAATAACTCCAACCATTTCATATGCCTTTGGTTTAACTTACCTTGAATGTTGATGTACTACAAGGCATGGTGGTCTGTGTACAATACAAACTCATTTGACAACAAGTAATGCCTCTACTTCTTTAAGGCCTACACTATAGAATAGAATTATTGGTCATAAACTAAGTATTTCCTCTTTGCTTCATTTAGTTTCTCACTAAAGTAGGAAATGGGTCTACCTTATTGACTTAACACTCCCCCAATTGTACTACCACTAGCATCACAATCTACTTGAAACACTTTGCCAAAGTCTGGCAATGCCAACACGAGTTGTTCTGTCACCTTCTTCTTTAACAACTGAAGGCTCTTTTTTGCTGTAGCATTCCATTGGAACTCTTTCCTAACAACCTTCATTGTCTCGTTGATTGGTGCACATCTTCCACTAAAATTCTTGATGAACTTCCTATAGAAGCTTGCCAAGCCATGAAAACTTCTAGCCTCAAACATGTTTCTGGGTGAAGGCCAATCCACTATTGCCTTAACCTTCTCAGGATCCATCTTCAACCCTTATTCAGACACTACAAAACCTAGATATACTAGTTCCCTCTACATAAAACTATATTTATCCATGTTTAACAACAACTTTTCTTCTTTTAACCTCTGCTAAATTGCCTTAAGGTACAACAGGTGTTCTTTTATTTTACGAAAAATTAGAATCGCATCCAAATAAATGATAACAAATTTGCCAAGGAAAGGCTTCATTACCTCATTCATCAATCTTATAAAGGTACTGGGTGCATTTTTCAACCCCAAATGACATCACTAGCCACTCATATAGTTCATCCTTGGTCTTGAATATTGTCTTCCATTCATCCCCTTCTCTAATTCTGATTTGGTGGTGTCAACTCTTCAAATCAATCTTTCTGAAGTACTTTGCTTCACTCAAAAAATCATCAAGTCATCCATACGAGGCAATGGAAACCTATACTTAACTGTTATCTTATTTATATCCCTTGAATCACTGCACATTCATCATTTCCCATCTTTCTTAGGTGCCAATACAGTAGGTACAATGCACAGACTAAGGCTCTTTCTAATCAATCCCTTATCCAACAACTCTTGCACTTGTTTATTCACCTCTTCATTTTTTCATAGGTGTCATTCTATATAGTGCCTTATTTGGTAGGTTTGTACTTGATATCAAGTCCATTCAGTGAATTATGCTTCTAGTTGGAGGTAACCCATCAGGTATGTCCTTCATTAGAATGTTGCCGAATTCATTCAAAATTTCTTGGACTTCTATGGGAACTTCTACCCCTTTCTCTGCTATCATAATTTCTGCAACTTGAGGTAGGAAGGCATAACATACCTTTTCCTTTCTGATTTCCTTTAGGAACTATTTTTGAGTTACTAGAAAAAACCCTATTGGTTTTCTCAACTTCCTCATCCTTATCCTTCAAAGGATTCAACACATACTGAACCCCATCCTTCTTGATTTTAATACAATTACTCTTTCCATCATGAATGGCCAGCCTATCATATTGCCAAGGTCCACCTAACAGAATGTGGCATGCATCCATTGGTATAACATCACACAGTATCTCATTTTTGTAATTCCCAATGTGAAATTTGACAAGGCATTGTTCACTTACCAATAACTGATGTCCCTTTTACAACTAGGAAACCTTGTAGGGAATTTGGTGTTTCAACCTCTTCATTTTTAACTTCTCCACCATCTCTTCTGATACTAAGTTGTCAGTGTTGTCACTATCCATAATGACTTTGCAGCATTTTCCTCCAAACTTGCATCTAATTCTAAATAGATTTCTTCGTTGTTCTGGTTCCTCTTGTACCTTTTCTAGTGTTAGAAGAACTTTCCTCAGCATCAAGGATTCTCCATCCTTAGTTTCTTCTCCAAGTTTTGGTGAGGCTATTCTTGCCACTTTCCTCCTCAACTTGTGCTATATGGAATCTAGTCTCTTTTCCTTTTCCACTACTCTATTGTACTTGAGGACATTCAAATGCCCTATGTCCAGCATGTCCACACTAGAAACATGTTCAACTAAATCCTTTTCCTCTTCCAAAATTTCCTCTACCTCAAGAGTAATCACCCCTTCCTCTACCTCCTTAGGTACCGATCAGAGAAAAACTTGTTTCTCCTTGCTTATCCTAAGAACCACATCTAGGATTTGGATGTCCTCTTCCTTTAGAGGATTTACCTCTTCCCCCAGAGCTATTCTACCTTCTAGAGATATTTTCTTCTGCATTCAATGCAAATTGATAGGCTTCTTCTATGATGGTAATTCTGACCATGCTAATTTCATCTTAGATAGAATAATGTAAGCCATTTACATATCCAAAGACCTTCTTCACATCATCTTCAATGTGACCAGCCCTGATGTTCAATCTATAAAACTCTTCAGTATAGTCTTGCACACTTTTCTCCCTTTGCTTGAGGTTCTGCAGCATCTTAAACATGGTGATTTGATGGTTACAAGTAGAAAATTTTCCTTCCATTTAGTTAACATCCTCTCCCAGGTTTTAATCTTTTCCTTTCCTTTTTTATGTCTCTCAACTTGCACATGATCCAACAATAGAGATGCATGTCCCTTCATCTTTGCAGCTGCAAGTTTTACCCTCTTAGGGTCTTCAATAAATTCCAACTCAAAATACTTTTCCATCTCTGAAATCCATTCTATCAACTCATCTAGTTTTAGACTACCACTGTAACTAGGTAACTCTATTTGGGGTTTATTGGCAATCTTTCTCATTGCACTTAGAAACCTCCTCTCACATCTGTCTTCTCCTTCTTCTGCTTCTTCTTCACTGACTTCTTCCCCATTATCACTCACATCCTCTATAGGTACTCCTTTGTGTTGTGTTCTTTTCATTGCATCTAGCCTAGTTGTGATGCCTCTCAGCATCTCTACCAATGCTACAACTCCAGCTCTTGGAGAAGATCATCTTCTTCATCTTGGTTAGTGTGCCATGTCTATAGACCCTCTATAGTTGTAGGTTTTTCTCTTCACTCTGCCTACAACAATCTCCTCAAGTTCCCTTGCATAGCAATCCCACAGCCTCAAGGAATTCCAAACCTAGGCTCTGATACCACTTGGTGTAGGTCAAGGTCCAGAGGCTTTGACAAGATACTGAACCAAGTAGCAAAATGAACCACACACAACAATAAAACAAATATCTCTTTATTCATATGTAATAGAAAACATTACAATAAGAGTACAATAGTCTTCATGGATGCCTTGGCCTAAGCCTTATAATCATTCCAATAGTCAGATTAGACTAACCTAGCTTTTCTGTGAAAACCCAAAATAATCTTCCAGTAGAAGCCAAAAAATCACTACGGAGAAGTCAACCCCTTTTACTATGAAATTTCCCTATTTATAGGCATTTGAGGTGGCCACCACACTCATCATGTGAATGAGACATGTGTCAGTCATTAATTGGCTCTTGGATCGGCCGTACAGGCAGTCAAAAACCATTTTTGTCGCTTTTTGGGCACTTTCAATCGATAAAGCAGGAAAAAATGACCCAACATGATATTGTGGGAAAAATTAACCCAACATGATATTGTGGGAAAAAGTGACCCAACATGATATTGCAGGAAAAAGTGACCCAATGTGATATTGTAGGAAAAAGTGGCCCAACATGATATTGCGGGAAAAAGTGACCCAATGTGATATACAGGAATTTTGGGGTTGTAACATACACCCCTAGTATATGTTTTCTCTGAATGTGTTTTTGTGTTTTTCCTGAAGGTTTTTGGTTTAGGTTTTCAATGCATGTTTTTGCATGTATGATTTTTGCAACATTGGCATAGTAAATGCAACATATATAGAAAACCCAGAAAAACTAGAATAGATATCAACAAAATAACACTAACCTAGATTGTATTAAGACAAAATATGAATTATGAGTACATACCCATATCATAGTTTACAACTTTGTCCGGATCCTGTAGCCGGACCAGCAATAAAGCCTCCATGAAATGCTTACAACTCTATGGAATGGAAAGATATGGCAATGCAAATACTAATGACTGATCTATAGCTACTAGATGCCTAAGGAATGATAAATAAAGGTTACTAAATTGTTGTTTTGTCCTCCTTTAAATCCTCATGACTATCCTACAAATATACGGCCTCACAAGTGATGAACAACAACACAAAATGCCATCAAATCTCCTCTATAAACCTCAAATATGGTCTAAAATGGTTGCTAATGCTAGGTGACATGATGCAAGTGATAAACTCTCAAGAAAAACTCCTCAACACTCCACAATGTCTTCAGCAATGGGTACAGCCTACAAGTACAACAGTACGGCCTACCTGAAAGGTTTTATTGCTACCACAAACTCCTCCAAAAATGCACCAATCTACCACTTATAACTCTGTTCTCCTCTATAGATTATAAATGCCAGCAAATGTAGTCATTCATGCTCGAACCATCTCCAAAATGTCTTTTCTGAATGCACAAATGAATCCTCTGTATGAACTCAAATAACCTCTCCTGATACAATCTTCCACGCATGAGGAAAGGGGTCAATGAAGGGGTTTTCATCCCAACACTGTCACAATCAAAACCCTAGAGCCAAGCTCAAAATGCCAAAGCACAAGAAACTCACAAGTGAGAGCAAATCCAATATTTTTGCACAGTGAAAAATGAGAGCACTTTTCCCTTTTTGTTTCCCTCTTTCCTCAATGCCCAAGATGAGGGAATTTCTATTAATTTTTAATTCATAAAGTAACCCCTTGTCTCACCATGAGGGCATCCATCCCTAGGAGTGTCACTTTTAAGTTATAACTTGAATTCATAAAGTGACATTATAACATAACTTAAAGTTATATTACATCTTATAAAGTCATAAGTTAAATCATTAATTTAACTTATATTGTATCCATTAGTGCTCTAGACATCTTGAAACCATGAGTTTGTTGGCAAGAGACACTGCTAGGCATGATATATGTTGTCATTGATGGCAACTAAGATCATTCAAATCATCCGCATAACACAATTTGTGCTTACTGGAAGTCAGATTCAGAATTTGTCTAAGTCTAGACAATTAGGAATAGAGTAGCAACAGGGTCTGGTATTCTAGTCTAGATCTCTCCAGTGGGAAGTCATGATTAGTTGTGGATCTAGGAGACTCATGTACATTGTCAACATAGTCTAAATCCAGATTTTTGTCCTCCGGTGATGAAGAATTCAAAAGATATTAGCCTTTATGTACTGGGTTCTAGTTTGTTAGAGCAGACAGAAGAACATGCCGACCTTGAAGAAGATCCTGATTCCAGATGTATGGAAGTTGTTTGTTGGACAAATGATAATGATCAATGACAATGGCCGACATGAGTAATGATTTTCAAGAGCAAGTGTTGGTCCAGACCTCAAGCTATGCATAGATCTAGCTGATAGAGCAAAGCATTCATAAAAGTTTTAAGTGTTGTTGAAGCCAACTGGTAGAATGATTGTAGATCATATTGCAGATATATATCACCAATGAAATTAGATGATTCAGTGTGTGAAGGATGTGTGAACAAGGTGAATGTGTGAAGAGCAGAAATCTAAAGTGTGAATGAAGGCAAAATAGTAAGAAGAGTAAAGCAAAGATGAAATGTGTAAGATTAGTTTTTGCACTTAACTGCAACTAAAATTAATACATGAGTAGATGCTATTAATCAGTTCAAATCTCTGTTATTCTCTTGTAATGTTTCCATAGGTAGTGAGCCTTCTACTTGAGCAGTGAGCCCGAATGCATGTGCATTCCTATTTGTAAGAATACTTTTTAACACGGTATTAATATTTGTGGGTTAACACCCACCGTGGTTTTTCCCTTAATTGGGTTTCCATGTCAAAATCCTGGTGTCAACTATGTTATTTATGTTTTCTGTTCACATGTTATTGATTGATACTGAAATGTTTATATCATTAAATTGATTAAAAAGAAAAAGGACTAGAAATGTGTGATAACTGATTCACCCCCCCTCTTAGTTGTCTAGACCTAAACCAACAATTGGTATCTGTAACGTCAAAAAATGTCCCCTTGGAGGCTTTTCCCTCATAAGGTTTAGCTCCAAGGTCTTTAGAGTGCATTTAGGACATTTTGGTTCATATTTTAGCATCCCGAAGGAATGAGACCTAAGTCCCATGACAAATAGGACCTAGGAGGACCCCTTGAGCTATATCCTACCTAAAATAGGGGGGAGGACTTGGAAGCCCACGCCCTAGTCCTGCCCTATTTTAGGGCAGCCTTAATTTTTGAGTGTCAGTTTATGACCATTAGGTGGTTATTTTGCCGACACAGTAAAGTTTGATTTTTAAACTCTTGGCAGGAATGCTTGTAGGTGCATATATAAGCATGTGTAGGCATTCATTTGTAAACTAGATTGTTATTGTGAACTCTAGGCATTCTCAAGGTGATTCAAGGCTTTCTATTGTGTTGCAAGAGCAAACTTGTATGTTGTGTGTGTTGATATTTGCATATTTGAGCATCAATTCCTTCATGACATGAACAACATCTTCCTCCATGAAAGATTCACTACAAGGTGTCATATCATTGTGTTTTTATCATTGATTCCTTTGGTTTTGGCCTCTTCCTCACAAGGGCATGCCCTCTTTATCTGACAATGGTGTTTAGAGACTTAGGTGTCCTTCGAGGTTTGACTGAGGCAAACCTCTAAACACCACAACCCCCAAACTAAGTCTTGTGATTACAGGTTACAGGTGTCACATCTGGGAAAAGTGGAGTTGCAGGAAGGCTGGAAAGACATCAAGGATTCAAGATCTGAAGAAAAGATGGACAAAGGAGCACTTCTGGGTATGGGCGCTCACTCCAGTGTCCTCTGCAGACTGATTCTAGAAAATAAAAGTTACAGGGCTAATTAGTGTCCGAAGGAGGTCTAGATTCCCTGAAAAAGTAGGTACCTTGGACTTGGGTGCCTGCTCCTGTGTCCCCGACTGTTCCACTTCAGAACCCCAAAAATAGGTATTATGTAATTTGGTATTTTACTCTCATCTGTAAGAGCTTTTTCTGTAATTTGATAATTTGTTGTCATATTTGCATAATTAGGGTTTTAATGGTCAATTGAGCATAGGAGAAGGAAAAATTGATAATTAATTCCTTAATCCAAGCTTCCCCTTATTTGCAAGTGACTCTAGGGTATGATAGTGCTCGCCACTCGACCCTAGATCCTTCAATGTTAGGGTGAAAGGAGGATTTTAGCATCTAAACCAAAAAAGATCAACAAATCCAATTTTACTCTAAATAGTATGAGAGCGAGGTTCCTTAAAAATTGCTTAACAGCTTAAGGTAAGATCTTAGAAGAAGTTTTTCAATGGGTTCACTCAAGGATCAACTTCAGTTGGCTCTAAAAGATCTTGATCAGTCCAAAGCAAAAATCTATAATTTGAAAAATGAAATCAAGGGTGTTGATAACACCATTGAAATATTAAAAGACAAATTAAAGAAATATTTAGGAAGGAATAAGGAGCTACTTCTACAATTATCCAATGTTTTTGAAGAAAATAACATGAATGAAGCCTTGGAAGAAAAAACAAAGGAGTGTGATAAGCTATCAAAAGAAGCTGCTATTTTAAAAGTAGAGATGGAATCTGGGGTAATGAGGTTTACCAAAGAAATTGAGCAAAGGAAGAAGACTGAAGAATATTTAAATCAAACTCTAAAAGAAAGAACTGATGAATGTTACAGATTGGAGAGTATTGCTGGTCATCTAAAATCTAATCTACATGAAAGTAAAGACAATGAATGCGATCTTGAAAGAAAAATTGTCATTCTTAGACATGATCTAGAAGTTGCAAATGAATATAAGGAGAAGTTCAAGATAAGTTCAGCCAAACTTGAAGAAATACTTGAGGGTCAGAAAAGAGTTGAAGACAAGCATGGTCATGGATATGAAAAAGGTGAAAGCTCCAGATCTGGACAAAGAAACTTTCAACCAAGGAATGAGAGAAACAGACCTAGAAGACCTCTGATAAGATAGCCTAATGCTCAAAGGTATCCATCTTTGAATGGAAACTGTCTCAAGTGCAATAAATTTGGTCACAAAGCCACTCAATGTAGAAGTAGAATAAATCAAAATAATCCATTCTTCTCTAGTCAATGCTTCAATTGTAAGAAGTATGGTTATAAATCTAATGAATGTAGAGGTATGATAATGAATGATAGAGGAAATAGAAAATATTTCAATGGAAAATGTTTTGCATGCAATAGATTTGGACATATGGAAAATTAGTGTAGATCAAGAGGAAATCAATCAAATGGGTAAAGAAATATTGTGTGCTTCCATTGTAACCGATCCGGTCATTTTGCAAGATTCTGCAGAAGTAGGACCAATGAAGGAAGAGGTCTAGTAAACAGAAAACCAAATGAGCAAAGACAAGACAAGGGCAAAAGAAAAATTGAAGAGAATGAGATCTAGAATGAAACAAGTGAGACATGGGTGAAGAAATCAACTGTGAACCAGAGTGATGGGTCCACACTAGAATCCGGTGTAGATAATTCTTTAGGCAATTAAATTAGGAACTATGGTTCAGGGGGAACTGCATAAAAAATCAAAAATCCCCCAGCCAGTAGTTGAGTGTTTGGGTCTGGCACAATGAGAAAAGGTACCTTGAATTGACTTAGAACATTTAGAAGAATTTCTAGAAGAAAGGAAGTGATTATGGCAAATTAGGAGTGATACATGAGAGACTATTCAAAAACAAAGCAAACAGATGTGCTAGGGTAGAACATTTATTACAAAGGAAAATTAGGTGATGCAAATCTTAAAAGGGTCATTCATTCCTCATTTGAAACACTTTGCATCTGGAGAAAATAAGAAGAAAGAAGTGGACGAACTTAAAGCAGAGAATTCTCAAGATTTGGAAGTGAGAAAAAGATTCCCAAGTGATGCAATGAGGGGTTGTTAGGCCATTCAATAAACTCAAATTTGTGTGACTCAAACAACCTTCAAACCTCCAAGTATCAATCTTCACACATTTCACATTCCAATCAAACTAGGCTAGTAGAACAACAAACCCTATTTTTAGGCTTTTTCTCACAAACTTTCCAAAACACTTTAGAAACCAAATAGAGATTTAGATACCCATTACCAAGTTACACAACATGCTTCAAAGTCAACATAGACTCCTTTGGACCATATGCATCAAAAATGGCCTTCTATGTTGTCCTAAAAGGGCTAATTAGGCCCAAATTACAAAGGAACATACCTTTAAACTTTCCACATAGCCCTAAACATGTTTTGGCAGCATTCACCATGTGACAAAACCTCCAATTTTCCAACTTTCTTTCAGGAACTCACCTTTTAGGATCCCATTTCACAAAACCCTCTTTTTGCCCAATTTAGGTAAGGGTTTATTGAAAAACCCACTTGCAGACCCTACCAGACCTTGAGACTAGTTCAAACACCTTCCATTATGCTTGCATATGGTTAAAAATTCAAGAAATATCTCTACCCCCAAAGATTTCATAAAACCCTAGTCAAAACCCACTACTTTCATGCTCTTCCTCACTCAAGTTCAACAGGGACAACAAGTTAAACTCCACCAATCCTTTCTCTTTTCACAAAACCTTCATCCTACCATATAAACCTAACCTACAAGACTCATTCCTATGATCCAAGAGTTAAATAATGAGTCATGTTTTTCCATTGAGGACCTCAAAACCCCCAAAATAGGATTTTTTGAACTAGTTTCAGAAAAAACGTGATAACTTCCAGAATTTTTTTTCCTCAAACTATGTGCAAAATGAAGTTAGTTCATTCCTCCTTAGATTCAAGTGGTTTTAGGTCATGAATGTTTCGTACAAGAGAGTACTATGGCTTGGAACAACAAAATTTCTAGAAAATTTTAGAAAAAACAAAGTTTGTATTGCTATTTCCCTCATCAAAATTTGTGCCACCACTTGTACCTTTGTGTGGAGGCTTATTACATCCTTTTACAACTTTTTTCTAACTAATCCAACCCCATTTGGAAGATATAAACATGGGTTTTCCTTTAAAATGGACAAAACAAAGTAGTTTGCATAAATAACACTATGACAACTTAACAATACTTAAGCACTTGACCCCCTAACAAACTCTAAAACAAATAAATGGTCTTTTCTAGACCTTATTACATGAAAAATAGTCATAATGACCTTATTACCTCACTTTAGAGATTCAAAACATCAAAATTCACTTTATGACCCTACATACCCAAAAATGACCTTGGTGCTCCTGCACCACCAAGCAAAAACCCTAATCTGCGTAACAAGATATTTCCTGTTTCCCGTGGAATCTTTTGAGATCTCAATTTATGCATATGGCTAGTCCTCTAGTTGTTGATATAATTGAAAGGCCTTGACTAATATTCAAGAAGCATCCACACAAATCAGTTGAAGTTGAACCATTGGGTGCATCCTCTGAGATTCCACATGGTGTACTACATATTGAGGATATTAGGGCATACATCCACTATAACATAGATGAATTTGGAGACCTAAAACTCTTGGATTTGCTTAACAACTACTTAACGGATGATAGCCACAAATTGAAACCAGAATACAAGGCCCTAGAAAGAAAACATTTTCTGCAAGTCATTAGGTTTCCAACATTTGATGAAAATGAATGGGTTTGATATATTTTAAACCGAATACATGATGAGTTCATATGGTTATTGAAACCATTCAAGATCACAAAGGATGTCATCAAGATTGTAAACGAATTAAATTCAACTAGTGGATTGCCCTTGCTGACAGCCGTGAAAAACTAGACAGTGACTGATGCTATCGGTGCCAAGTTTGACAAAAGGGCAATGACTATAAATGATATTATAGAACCAGATGTCAAATTTGCCTCCCTGGTGATTGGGTACAAAATTTACCACTCCAGTAGAGAAAACTCTGTCTCCGGAACTGGAATATATGCAGTCTATCAAATGTTGAAAGAAAATGTTGATTATGATCTTTGTGAAGTACTACAAAATCAATTGATTGAGAATTTGAGAAAGATAAAGAAAGATAAGAAAAATTCCTTAAAATATGGTTCCCTGATTATATTCTTGTTCTTCTATTTTATGAATGAAATACTGGGAATTCAAGGTGTGCAGTGGACAACTGACAGACTAGTAGCATGGCGAATAAGAGACCACCTTCTCAACCTTGGTGACTCCCAAGCCAACATGACTACCATTTGGGGCTACTTCAAAAACTTCTAGAGTTTAATGCAAGCAAGGGAGAGAATCCCTAAAACAATTGTGGAGAAGTATAAAAATGACATATGTTTCATGGTTAACACAGGCAAGTGCTTGATGGAAGCTGTAGAACCAAACATAGTTTGGATAATGCCTATGGGTTATGAGGTGGATGAAAGAGTTTTATATATGTATGCTCAACATCTTTTAAACACACCTAAAGATACCTCTGTGGAAAGGTTTTGAACATACAAGGAACTAAGTCTAAAATTGCATGTAGAACTCAGACAACCTGAGACCAAAAGGAAAGTGCAGAGACAAGTCGAAAGGTATACTGAGAGAATTGGCCTAACCAAGGAGGTAGTAAAGTAGAAAAGAGAAAGAATTGAAAAGATGAAGAAAATCAATGAGCAAAATACAAAAGAAAAAGAAGAAAGTGAGCCGGCAGTCACTCTGAAAATCCCACCAAGCTCCTCAAGGAAGACAGGGAGTTTTGTAACTCTTGCTAAGAAACTCAAGTCCACTTCCACTAAAAAGTCTAAAGCCACTCCATCTGATGATGGAGGAAAAAGAAAGAAAACCAAGGCCACAAGAACCCACAAGAGCACAAAATATGATGAAGAGACAGAGACAGATGAAGAAGTGAAAGAAATAAGATCCAAGAAAGCCAAAACTTCAAAGATTTATGAAGACTAGCCTTCTGGAAGCAACGAGGACAGTAAAAAGTCAGTCACTATTAAGGTCGCTATGACTATTGATGAAATTGTAAAGACAATCACTATTCAAGGAAATTTAAAGCCTGTCAGAGTTTACTATGATAATTTTGATCAAGTAAATAAGAAAATCTTGGAAGATGCCATCATCACATATTTGAATAAATTTAATAGAGCTTTGTTGAAAATTTTACAAGAACTCCCTAAAAGCTTAAGGAAAGTCCTAGAAATGAGGAAAGAAGTAGCTAAGGATAAAGACATGGAACTCAAAGAGTATGTTCTCTCCACTTTGTGCCCTGTGATGACTAGAAAAGAAGTAGACAAAATTCTCAGAGAAGTCAAAAATAAATTTAGAAGCAAAGTCCAGATGAACAAACTTATGCTTGGTGAAACTAAGGAAATTGCAAAAGAAACAGAGGAAATTTTGAGAAAGGTCATAGACAAGAACAAGTATTTTATTATTTCAGAGAAACAAGTTGAAGAAGAAAATTCTCTAGTTCCAGAATTGGAAGCTCAAGATGAAGAGATTAACAAGAGAATTGATGATCAAAGTGTTAACTTAGATCCTCTGGAGTTAATCTGTGGAGAGACTAATGTTGGATTTGACTCATCAAATCTAAAAATTGGAGAAGTTTAGGAAGAGGAACAAGTCAATCAAGAGGACATAGAAATGGTAGACAGAATATTTGATGCAGGGGTAACCTCTCCACCTGATCACTCTGGAAAAGAAGAGGTTATTGTGACCACACAGAACCCTTTGGATCAGGTAGCAAGTGCTAAGAAAATAGAAAAGAGTCCCTCTGAAGAAAACACAAAAAAGAGTAAAATAGAGAAAGAGGAAGAAAAAAGAAAGAAGGACAAGGTAGAAGAAGATGGTGCAAATGTTGAAACACCTAAAGTACATACTGAGAAATTAGGAGAACAAAAGGATTATTATGAAATGGTTGCAAGAGACATTGTAAATGTAGTAAAAAGTCTTCTTGAAAAAGAAATGATTGAACTTGATGAGCCCGAGCTACTCCAAGGCCTATCCAATCCAGATGCTCTCTCTCCAATTCAATTGATGAAAATAACATCATTCACCCAAGTAAATGTTAGAGAAAAGATGTTAAAGTCCCACATGGAGGACAATGAGCTACTAGGACTTGCAACTATAATTTTGGAGAAATTAATGCCAACCTATCAGAAGAATCAAAATGATTCCCCCTCTGGACATCTAAAAAATCTTGTCAGTTCAATAAACTCACACTTTGAGTCTTTTGAAAATTATGCAGAGGCAAAAGTTCAGAAAGAATTTCTAAACAAGAAATTCAGTCAAGTTAAGAATCTGATAAGGAGTGATAGGTTGATACTAGGTATTAGCATAAAGAACATTCAGAATGCCTTAAGTGATAGAGGAGATATATACAAGTTTTGCCTATCATGGTCTAAAGTCAATGAGGATATTGAAAAGAAGATAAAGGAACAAGAACAAAAAATATCAATTCTATTTCAACATTTTGATCCTCTAACTGCCTCTCCTATAAGTCAAGAATGTCAGGTTATTAGCTTAACAGATGAAATAAAAGGACTTGAAAAAGTGAAAGGCAATACTATGAAGAGGATGTGCGAACTCTAGGGATTGATTGCCCCCAAGTTAGAATCTGTGCATAATGTCTTTTCCCAAGCCCTAAATGCATTTCAGATAAGTGATCCTCCAGATCTGGTAAAAGAAGAAGCATATGCATTTTTGTTGAGTGGGTACATCTCTATTTTGGATGGAATGAAGAGTACTTGGGCCTCTGAACTTACACAAATAAAAACCAACTTTACAGACGTTCTCAAGTTCATGTAAATAAGACCTAATGATTATTTGTACATATGCGGTAGTATATACAAAAATTTTGGAGAGTTTTGGCTTGTTGACCCCACCCCTTTCCATTGATGTCAAAGAGGGAGTGAAGGTCAGTGAAAAATGAAGTATTTACAAAAGGGGGAGCACCGGAATAAGTGAAGTACACGAGTGTACAAAGGAGGAGTTGCACTAGACACTTAATCTTTTTTCACTAAGTGTTGCCATTAATGCCAAAGGGTGAGATTGTTGGCAAGAGACACTGCTAGGCATGATATATGTTGTCATTGATGGCAACTAAGATCATACCAATCATCTACATAACACAATTTGTGCTTACCGGAAGTTAGATTCAGAATTTGTCTAAGTCTAGATAGTTAGGAACAGAGAAGCAATAGGGTCTGGTATTCTAATCCGGATCTCTGAGGTGGGAAGTCATGATTAGATGCGGATCTAAGAGAGTCGTGTGCATTGTCAAGATAGTCTAAACCCATATTTTTGTCCTCTGGTGATGAAGGATTCAAAAGATATTAGCCTCTGTGTACCAGGTTCCAATTTTTTAGAGCAGACAGAAGAAGAACAGGTTGACCTTGAAGAAGATCTTGATTCTGGATGTATGGAAGTTGTTTGTTGGACAAATGATAATGATCAGTGATAGTGGCTGACATAAGTAATGATTTTCAAGAGCAAGTTTTGGTCTACACCTCAATCTATGCATAGATCTAGCCAACAGAGCAGAGCATTCATAAAAGTTCTAAGTGTTGTTGAAGTCGACTGGTAGAATGATTGTAGATCATATTGTTGATATATATAGCCGATGAAATTGGATGATTCAGTGTGTGAAGGATGTGTGAACAAGGCAAATGTGTAAATAGCAGAAATCCAAAGTGCAAATGAAGGCAAAACAGTAAGAAGAGCAGAGCAAAGATGAAATGTGTAAGATCAGTTTTTGCACTTAACCGCAACTAAAATTCTTGCATAAGTAGATGCTATTAATCAGTTCAAATCTCTATTATTCTCTTGTAATGATTCCATAGGTAGTGAGCCTTCTACTTGAGCAGTGAGCTCTGGGCAGTGAGCTCAAATGCATGTGCATTCCCATTTGTAAAAATACTTTTAACAGGGTATTAATATTTGTGGGTTATCCCCCACCATGGTTTTTCCCTTAACCAGCTTTCCACATCAAAATCCTAGTGTCAACTGTGTTATTTATGTTTTTTGTTCACATGTTATTGATTGATATTGAAATGTTTATATCATTAAATTGATTAAAAAGAAAAAGAACTAAAAATGTGTGACAACTGATTCACCCCCCCTCTTAGTTGTCTAGACCTAAACCAACAGAGTTATGTGCCAAGGACCATCCATGACTGCTCTGCTAAGAGTAGTAACTACTCAGCTCATTACTTACTATAAATAGTAAGTCCTTGGAATGACTTCATAAACTCCTCCAATTAGCCTACGGAAGTCAAATTATAGACTAACCCTAGTCCACTAGTGCAATGACCTAGATGGGGGACATTACAGCCCACCCTTCCCAAGATTGCTTGTCCTCAAGCAACCTCAACTTAGGATGCTGCAATATCTGCTCACTCTCCTAGGTGGCATCCTCCACTAGTAAGTTCTTCCACTTGACCAAGTACTCTCTAATAACCTGTTTCCTCAAGTGTCTCTCCCAGGTATCAATGATAGCCTCTGGTACTAAGATCAACTTCCCTTCCTCATCCAATGGTGCAAGCTTAGCTGAAGGAATTATATTATGGCCAAGAGCTTTCTTCAATCTGGAAACATGGAACACATTATGCACCCTATTGTCTGATGGTAGCTCAAGCTCGTATACCACTCCACCCACTCTTCTAATAATCCTGAAGGGACCATAAACTGTGGGTTTCAACTTCTCTGCTCCACTCTTCTTGAGAGTGGAGTCTTGTAAGGTTGGAGCCTCAAATACACCATGTCTCCAACCTCAAAACTCCTCTCCACTGAGTGTTGATTAGTATACAACTTCTACTAATTCTGTGCCTATTGTATATTCTCCTTGAGTTCCCTTAAGATGTCCTAGCTATCTTGTAAAAGATCTTTTGCCTTAGGCACTCGACTATCACCAAGCAAGAGATCTGTAAAGCATGGGGCATCATAACCATACAGAACCTTGAAAGGAGTCATCTAAATAGATATGTGATGAGTAGTATTGTAACAATACTCCCCTAGGTGTAACCATCTGATCCAAGCCTTCTACTTCCCTAAAACATAGTTGCGTAGGTACCCCTCTAACCATTTGTTCACCACCTCTGTTTGGCCATCTATCTACGGGTGGTAGCTGGTGCTAGGAGTCAACTCTATACCACACAATTTGAATAACTCCTACCAAAATAAACTCAAGAACTTGTTATCCCTGTCACTGACTATGATTTTGGGTACCCCATGTAACCTAAATATCTCCTTGAAGAACAAATCAGCCACCTAAGCAATTGTAAAGGTTGTTGAAATGGCAAAGAAGTGTGCAAATTTGGTGAGTCTATCAACCACCACATATATACAGTCCTTCCCATGCACCTTAGGCAACCTTGTAATGGAGTCCATTGAGATACATTCCCATTTTTGATTGGAAATAGGTAATGGATGTAAAAGACCCACAGGAAAGGTATGCTCATACTTATTTTGTTGGAAAATGGGACACTCACGAACATACTTATGTACTTCATCCTTCAATCTTTTCCATGTGAACCTCTCCCAAATCTATTTATATGTCTTGAGGAATCTAGGATGGCCAGCCATTGGTGTATCATGGAAAGTTTTTATCACCTTATGTTTGAACTATGAATTAGGAACCAAGAATATTATGTCTTTATATATAATCAAGTCATTCACCACCGAATATCTCTCATCCTTATTAGTGCCCTCAATGACTCCTGCTGCCCAAGAGTCCTTAGTATACTCTGCTATAATCAACTCTCTCCAATTAGCAGAGATCTCCCCAACTAAGCACAAGTGAGGTCGATGTGATAAGGCATTTGCAACTATGTTCTTCTTTCCCTTGACATACTCGATGTCAAAATCATATGCCTGTAACCTTCTCACCCACTTTTGTTGCCTATCATTCAAGTCCTTTTAGTTCATAAAATATTTGATGCTATTGTGGTCAGTCCTTATTATAAAATTTCCCCCAACCAAATAAGGCCTAAATTTGGCCAATGCATGCATGATGGCCAACATTTCTTAGTCATACACCGAGTAGCTCCTCTCTACACCCCATATTTTTCTACTTTCAAAGCTATCAAGTGCTTCTCCTACATGAGTACTACCCCAATCCCCTCTCCAGAAGCATCACACTACAACTCAAATGGTTTGCTGAAGTCTGGGATTGCTAGCATTGGGCATGTAGGCATTAAGTGCTTGAACTTGTCAAAGCACTAAGAGGTTGTGTCACTCCACTCAAAGGCTCCCTTCTTTGTCAAGTTAGTCAGAGGTGCTACTATCTATGAGAATCCCTTCACAAATTGTCTGTAGAAACCACAAAGTCCAAAGAAGCCCAATCTATGTGATGTTCATGGGTGGAGGCTAGTCAACAATTGCCTTTATCTTCTCTGGATCCACTCTGACCCCATCTGCATTGATAATATAGCCAAGGTAAAGAAACTCTGTCATGCCAAAATTGCATTTGGATTCCTTGGCATAAAGTGACTTACTCTCCAGAATGCTCAATACCTCCTCAAGGTGTCTCATGTGGTCCTCCCAAGTTTTGCTGAAAATCAATATGTCATCAAAGAAGATCAAAACAAATTTCTTGAGCTGCTATCTATATATCTGATTCATACAACTCTGGAAAGTCACAGGTGCATTGGTTAACCCAAAAGGCATCACTAGAAACTTGAAGTTACCATAATGACACCTGAAGGATGTCTTTTCTATGTCCTCAGCCCTCATGTGAATCTGATGGTGTCTAGACCTCAAATCAATTTTGGAAAAATAACAAGCACCATGTAGCTTGTCTCTCAGCTCATCTATCCTCGGAATAGGATACTTGTTCTCAATAGTCTTCTTGTTTAATGCCCTATAGTCGATACACATCCTGATTGTCCCATCCTACTTTTTGACAAGAACAACCACAGAAGCAAATGGGCTCTTACTGGGCTGAAAGTGTCCCATCTCCAGTAGCTCCTTAATCATTTTCTTAATTTCATCCTTTAGCCTCTTCGGATGATGGTAAGGAGTGATCATGATGGGCTTGGTCCCAACCTCTAGCTCAATAACATGCTCTATGCCTTTATCAGGAGGCACTCCTAGTGGTATATCTCCAAACACCTTACTATGCTTGGATAAAAGCATCTGAATATCAGGATGATAGCTGCCCTTCTGTCGTGGTGGGGACTTTGGCATAATAAGGCACTCTGCTGCCCACTCTACCTAGTCATGTCTCAATAGCCTCTCCATCCTCTTCAGTGAGACCACTTGAGATCCACCATCTAATATGCCTCTCAAGCATATTTTCTTCCCATTGAATTCAAATCTCATCTCCATCTTTTTTACATTCATGGTGAACTCTTCTAACTAGCTCATCCAATGCATGTCAAGTACCATATCTATATCCCCAATGCCAATAACATAGAAGTCATCTACCAACTCATACTCTGACATGATGAGTTTCAATCCTGATATCCTCCTATTGCACTATATTTTGAATCCATCGGCTACCATTACCTTGAAGCCTTCAAATTCCTCTGTCTTCAACCCCCTGCAAGCTACCAATCCCTCATCAATAAAATTTTATGTAGCTCATGTATCAATGAGGGTAATAATATGTTGTCCATCGAGTACACCACGCACCCTGAAAGAACCAACCTTCTGGAAACTAGATAGTGTTGATAACTGAGAGGGGGGTGAATCAGTTATCCTAATTATTTCTTCTTTCTGAACTTTCTTATTAATCAATGTAGCATTAATTCAAACAAGCAAACATTACCATGAAATGGAAAAATACATGACACAGTATTTTTGACGTGGAAACCCTATTGAGGGAGAAAACCACGGGGTGATTAACTCAAAGATTATTCTCTGTTAGAAGAATAAAGAATTACAAAATGGCACTTGCCAATTAGGGCTCACTACCCAAGCACACTGCTCACAAAGGAGGCACACTGCCTACAAGGAGACACACTGTCTACAAAAGAATGTTATACAATACTTGAACTGATTGGAAGCATCCACATATGTTGGAGTTTAGTTCCGGTTAGGCTCAGTACACTGATCTGCTGCACTTCATCTTTCCTCTTCTCTTATGCTGCTTTCCTTTCACATACTAGATCTTTCTTACTACTTCTGCTCTGCTCTGCTCTTATTCGCATATACACATACCAGCACAACACATCTCACAACTAAATCCATTGTGTATATATATCCACACAAGTAATTTCATCACCTTTCTAGTTGGCACCCAGAATAGTCAATCTTTTCACTAATTCTGATCTGTCGGCTGAATCCTAGCACATCAAGTAATGCGGATCAAGTATATTCTTGTAGAAATCATTAATCATGTTGGCCAAACATGATTCATGCCTTCATAAACTTTAACATCATTAGTAACACATCCGGAAAGTAGTCTGATGTTCTGTCAGTTAGTTCTTCCTGTTCACACTGTCACTCAAGAATCTGGTACTCAACTATTCATATCTTTTTCCTCATCTATCACCGGAGGCTAAAACCTTGGAATCTATCACTCAAGGTAGTACTCCTTACCTCCCCAAATCTGCACTTGACCAAAATACTTCCTCTAAGAGATCCGGACCTGTCTGTCAGACCTTGCCACAAGCTCTATTCTTGTTTACCAAACCACAACATTCTTCACTCTGACTTCTAGTAGAGACACACCATGTCCTGTGGATGTGTGGGATAAACTTTGTTGCCATCAATGACAACAATCATGAATCCATATAGTGTCTCTTGCCAACAATCTCCCCCTTTGGCATTGATGGCAACACTTAGTGAAAAATGACTAAGTGTTTACACTAGGCTCCCCCTTGGCTGATATTCTGTCTTTATATATATTTTCTGGAGCTCCCCCTTAGTTGGATTCCTCATTTTTCATTGCTCTTCACTCCCCCTTTGACATCAATGGCAAAGGGTAGGGTCCACACACCAAAATTTTCAAAAATTTTACTATACTTAGCTGCATAAGTATATATATACAAGTTATACTTACATATACTTAAGTATGTCTGCAAAAGTGTTCTTCAACTGTACAACTTCTGTCACCCAACTCTGCTTCATCCTGTCCAAAATTGAGATATGCCCACTCAACAGGAATGCAAACGCATCTGCCCTTTTTAGATCTGTCAGATCATTGGTTTAGGCTGTAATTTGGGCTTCTATTATAGCCTCATGCATGGCCTCTAGCTTAGGGACAATTAGCCCCCTGAGCTCACTCAACATGCTTATTCTATTTTTCCTTTCGTTCTTCAATTTCTTGATTTCACTCAAGACTGCAATAGTCTAACATTCTTGATTTGTTATAGAGGAAGAAAGAGGATCAAAACTTTGAGACAAGCTTAGTAGTTTGTCCTCTTGCTCTTTTATTTTCTTCTCAATCTCCACTGTTACCTTGGACCAAGAGATACAAAATTTGTATATTTCACCGCCATCCTTAAGAGCATTTTCTAAGCTCTTTATCCCAATGTTCATGTTTCTCCTATCAATAATGATCAAACCCTGTACCTCGGAGAACCTTTTATCCAAAAACTCCTTCTGGACCTTTTCTTCAACTGATTTTTCTAGAGAATCAAAATGTGTAGGACTCTGGAAGTAGCTTCTATCAACTCACAGTCTTCCATATGAGACTTTAGGAGTTTTTCATTAGCCTTAGCATTTGCAAATGAAGCTATCTTCATTATCTGTACCGGAGAAAGAGAATCAAAATTGAATGGACCTTGTAGAAGCTCCGGTTCATCAATCTCCATTGTTTCTTTGTTCAAGAATTCTTGGACAGTTTGTGCAGTGTCTCTTGCCGGAGACAAATGTTTCTTCTCTTCTGCAGTCTTGGAGCTGTCCTTAGGAGTTTTCTCTCCTTCACCACTAGCAGTTGTGGTTTTCTCTGCTGAGGTCTTCTCTCCTTCTACAACCTTAGCACTATCATCTTCTTTTTCCTTCACCTCTGCTTCTTTCTCCTGTGATTTTTCTTCTCCTTTAGATCTGGAGACTGTAGGGGAAACTGGAGGGGAAATGTTAGTCTATTCGGGGCCCACCTCTTCTAATATTTTCTCAGGAGTTTCTTCTGCAACATTTGTAGTGGAGGGATCAGTACCCAAGTCCTCTATGATAGGAAGATTAAATCTTTTGAAGGTTTTTTGGAGAATCTCTTCAGTGTCCTTGGCTACCTTGTCGATCTCACCAAGCATAAGCTGATTCATCCTTGCTTTGCTCCTGAATTCATCCTTGCAGTCTTTGAATACCATGTTCATTGTCTTGGGATCAATTGAAGGATATAGTTGAATAGCTATCTATTTCTAGATCTCAAGGTCTTTTGCCATGGCATTGGTCTTTCTCATTTCCAACTCCTTCTCTAGACTCTTAGGAATTAGAGAGATAATTTCAATAAAAGATTTATTGTAAATGTTCAAAAACTTAACTGTGGCTTCCTCCAAAATCTTTTTATCTGCTTCATTATAATAATCATAGAATTCTGTTAAGGGTTGTAGGTTACCATCCACAGTGACTGCTTTTACTACATCATCTAAGGAGAGAGTAGGTATTTCAACAAATTCCTCTTCCTTCTCTTCTTCTCCTTGACCGGATGATTTCTTCTTCTTCTTTAGTTTCCTGATCTCCTCATCTGATTTGGTTTCCTCTTCATCCTTTTGACTTGCATAAGCCCTTGTGGCTTTTGTTTTTGATCTTTTCTCTCTTTTACCGGATGCCCTTATATTCCAGTTTAAGCTCAAAAGCATCATCTATCAATTGTTTGTGATAGATGTCTCTTAGTTTGAATTCCCCAAACTCTTCAATATTGGCATGTATGTAAACCCTAATGTCTTCTCTATGTAAAACACCACGTGGTACACTAGAGAATGCTCCTAGGGGATCTACCTCCAAGGATTTGTATGGATATTTGAAAATAGAAAATACCTTTTGCGCCTACCGGTTTCACGGAGTTGGTTGGATTGATCTATGGAAGCAATGACTTCTGCAAGTGATCTTTGATGAGCTTGAAGAATTTTGTTGTAGAGCTCCGCTTTTCATTTCTTCTTGAGTGCAGAATGAACGAGTGATTAATGAAAGACCCTTATATTACTCCGCAAGCCCTAATATTAGACTGTAATAAATGCTCGACCTAATTCATTCCAGTTTGCCTGGTTTTCCTTGTTCAAGGAGGAAGAAACTCATCCGGATTATTATGATTCCCTTGTGATCGATGTTAGTGATGAATCATCATATCCACTTGTCCTTCTGATCATCTTATGTATTCGCAGATCAAGATATATCAATTTGGATTCATACCGGGCCAATCTTGTGAGAAACCTGTTTTATCGGAAGACTTGCTTAACTGGACCAATTCTAAAGGAATTGAACTTTTTAAATTTTCTTGCGGATCTCTCAGATCTTTACCTGACCTTCTTTACATGTTTCTCTAGAAACCCTTTGGTCCACAGCTTCTCATGTGCCAATTTCAGGCACCACTTAACTAGCTGGGGGAACAAGGTTTTCTTTGTGTCCCCCCTGAGCCAGAGCTCACCTTTTAATTTTTGGAAGGAATATTAGCACCAGAGTCTGGTGTGGATCCAACCTCTACATTTTCAGTACTTTTCTTCACCCAAATCTTGCTCATCTCATTTTTAACTTCATCTGCATTCATCTTTTGTTTACCCTTATCTTGATCCTGATTATAATATATCAGACCTATTTTGTCCTGATTCTTGCTTCTACAGACTTTTGCACTATGACAAACCTATTGCAGATTTGGCAAACAACATTTCTTTGCATATTTGACTGATATCCACTTGATCTACATTGATTAGCCATATGACCTATTCTATTGCATGTAAAGCATCTACCATTGAATGATTTGTTCATTTGCATATTTTTGCATTCATAAGACTTGTGACCATACCTTTTGCAGTTAAAACATTGTCCGGAGAAGGATGAATTAGTTTGATTCACTCTCTTTCTACACTGATTAGCTTTGTGACCAAAGTGATTGCAGCTGTGGCGGTATCCACTGAAGGATGGATATTTTTAAGCATTGGGCTGTCTTACCGGAGGTCTTCTAGGCCTGTTTCTTGGATTTTCTGATTCAAAATTCTTCTGACCGGATTCGGAGCTTTCTCCTTTCTCATATCCCAAACCACACTTGTCATCTGCCCTCTTTTGACTTCCAAGAAGAACTTCAAGTTGAGTAGAACTTATCTTGAATTTCTTTTTATATTCATTTGTTGTTTGAAGATCCCTTTTGAGAGAGACAATTTGATCCTCAAGTTTTTCTTCATTATCTTTAGCATCTTCAAGATCATATTCAAGAAGTCTGATAATTCTATCCATCTAGTGGCAATCTTCTGATTTCTCTTTGAGAGATTGTCTTAGATTGTCTTCAGTTTTTCTTTTCTCTTCACTCTATTGAGTAAACTTTATAACTCTTGATTCCATTTCATGTCTTACCATAATGACTTCTTTTGATAACTTTTCACATAGCTTGGTTTTCTCAGTCATCTCTTCATTTGCATTACTTTCTTCACCTTGTCTTGCTAATTGTTGAAGCAACTCCTTTCTCTTTTTCATAGAGAGACTTAATTTGTCTTTTAGTTCTCTCATGAAATCATCAGCCTATTTGAGTCTTTCCTTTAATTCATTGACTTTAGAATTTGACTGTTCAAGATCCTCAAGGGCAGTCTTGAGTTGCTCCCTTAAACCATATGCATCCATTTTGGACTCCCAGATCTTCCTCGAGCTGTTAGACTCTATTAGGAGGAACTTGGCTCTGATACCAATTGTTGATAACTGAGAGGGGGTGGATCAGTTATCCTAATTATTTCTTCTTTCTGAACTTTCTTACTAATCAATGCAACATTAATTCAAACAAGAAAACATTACCATGAAATGGAAAAACACATGACACAGTATTTTTGACATGGAAACCCTGTTAAGGGAGAAAACCATGGGGTGATTAACCCAAAGATTATTCTCTGTTAGAAGAATAAGGAATTACAAAATGGCACTTGCCAATTAGGGCTCACTACCCAAGCACACTGCTCACAAAGGAGGCACACTACCTACAAGGAGACACACTATCTACAAAAGAATGTTATACAATACTTGAACTAATTGGAAGCATCCACATATGTTGGAGTTTAGTTCCAGTTACGCTCAGTACACTGATCTGCTGTACTTCATCTTTCCTCTTCTCTTATGCTACTTTCCTTTCACATACCAGATCTTTCTTACTACTTCTTCTCTTCTCTGCTCTTATTCACATATACACATACCACCACAACACATATTACAACTAAATGCATTGTGTATATATATCCGCACAAGTAATTTCATCACGTTTCTAGTCGACACCCAGAATAGTCAATCTTTTCACTAATTCTAATCTGTCGGCTGAATCCTAGCACATCAAGTAATGTGGATCAAGTATATGCTTGTAGAAATCATTAATCATGTTGGCCAAACATGATTCATGCCTTCATAAACTTTAACATCATCAGTAACACATCCGGAAAGTAGTCTGATGTTCTGTCAGTCAGTTCTTCCTGTTCACACTGTCACTCAAGAATCCGGTACTCAACTATTCATATCTTTTTCCTCATCTATCACCGAAGGCTAAAACCTTGGAATCTATCACTCAAGGTAGTACTCCTTACCTCCCCAAATCTGTACTTGACCAAAATACTTCCTCTGAGAGATCCGGACCTGTCTGTCAGACCTTGCCACAAGCTCTGTTCTTGTTTACCGGACCACAACATTCTTCACTCTGACTTCCAGTAGAGACACACCATGTCCTGTGGATGTGTGGGATGAACTTTGTTGCCATCAATGACAACAATCATGAATCCATATAGTGTCTCTTGCCAACAGATAGCTGGGCAATAGTACCTCCACTGCCAACATTGTGTTGTGAATCTCTCTTGTCTCCACTATCTACATGATCAAAAGACTGATCCGAATCTGAGTTGGATGCATCTGACTGGGTCTCCTTAGTTGAATAGTACTTGATCAACTTAGCCTTAGCCTTGTGTGAACACTTATGAGAGGGATCCCATGGTTCTTTGTAATGGAAACAAAGTTTATTCCTCCTATATTCATTGATTTGTCCTTATCCTGCTCAACATCTCTATGGAAGGGTCTCTTCTCCTTCTCCTTATCCCTCTTGTGTGGAAATCTCTTGGGCTGAAATTTGCTCCTCCACACTGATGACTCCATATCTCGGGACTTCTTCATGGCCTCTTGGAGTGAAGCAGGCTCAAATCCCTTAACCCAACCACGAAGTGGGTTTGATAATCCATCAATGAAAAGAATAACCAATCTATGCTCAGAAATATCTGGGACCATAACAAATAGGTCTTGGAACTTAGAAATGTAGGAGTCAATTGAACCACTCTACCTCAGCTGTACCAACTCCTTAAACTGTAACTCTAGGTCCTTCTTACCAAATCAGTCGATTAGTTTGGCTGTAAACTCCACGTATGAAGTAATCTGATCTTGACCTAGTGTGACATTCTCGTTGCTCCACAACTTATGTGCTACCCCCTCCAAATGTAGTGTTGCATAAGTAATGGTGTCCTCCTTAGGCATGGAACTAATTTGCAAGTAGCTGTCCAACTTCTAGACCCAAGCTCTTGATGTGGTTTTACCTGATCCATCAAAGTAGGGAAGTGTCATTTTGCTCACTTTCTTCTACAACTCCTGGTTCTGAGGTCTACCTCCCCTGCGAGGTTTGTTCCTTATCCTAATGTTAGAGTACTCTGCAAAGGTCATCTCAGCTCAGAACTCTACACTAGAATCTCTCCAATCCCTCAGAATCTCCTCCTAAAACTCATCTTGTGTGGGATCCTATTTAAGAAATTGGTTCCTAGGAGGAAAGATCAGAATAGCAAGTCTATCACCTACTGTAAACTGTGAAGCCCTGCTATGAGTAACCAAGGCCTCATCCTCATCATCTTTGAACCTATGTCTATCATCCTGGTTCCTATCCCCATTATTCATGTTTCCTTGGTTCTTGTCACCATTGTGTCGATCACCCAAATTATTCATGTTCCTATCTCCTCCATTGTCTCTATGTCTATCACTGTAATTGTTCATGTTTCTGTCACCTCCATTGTACTTGTTCCTGTCATAGTGATTATCCCTGTTGTTTCTTCCATCTTGCAACTGTTCGAGGGTATGTGCTATCTCTGCATGTGATTCTCTCAACTCCTATCGAGACATCCTAAATTCTCTTTCTAAATCCAATGAGTTCCTAGTGAGCACATTCAGGATCTTGTGCATGCTAGGTTCCTCAACTTCTCTATCACCCATTTCTCCTATAGGTTCTATGACTACAGGTAGTTCACCTAAAAAAGGGTTTGTTCTCAGATTTTTGAAATCTAACTCACTATACAATACTGGTGTTTCCCCCCAGTAGCTAGATCCTCTATCTCTAACTCAAATTGATCAATCTGTGGTGCTTCTTCTTCTTGTATTCTCTGTGGGTTTCATGTTCTAGGTCTTGGTCTAAAATTATATCTATCTGTAGGCTGTATGTCTCATTTTTATCTTCTGCATGTCATATTTAACCTCACATGATGGCAAGATTTTCTACTCTGATACTATTATAACATACACCCCTGGTATATGTTTCCTCTGAATGTGTTTTTGTGCTTGTTCTGAAGGTTTTTGGTTTAGGTTTTCAATGCATGTTTTTGCATGTATGATTTTTGCAACATTGGCATAGTAAATGCATCATATATGGAAAACCCAGAAAAACTAGAATAGATATCAACAAAATAACACCAACCTAGATTGTATTAAGCCAAAATATGAATTATGAGTACATACCAATATCATAGTTTACAACATCATCTGGATGTTGTAGCCGAACCAACAACAAAGCCTCAATGAAATGCTTACAACTATGTGGAATGGAAAGATATGGCAATGCAAATACCAATGATCAATCTGTAGCTACTAGATGCCTAAGGAATGATAAATAAAGGTTACTAAATCATTGTTTTGTCCTCCTTTGAAGCCCCACAATTAGGCAACAAATGTACGGCCTCACAAGTGATGAACAACAACATAAAATGCCATCAAATCTCCTCTATAAACCCTCAAATATGGTTTGAAATGGTTGCTAATGCTAGCTGACCTGGTGCAAGTGATGAACCATCAAGAAAAACTCCTCAACACTCCACAATGTCTTCAGCAATGGGTACGGCAGTACAACCTACCTGAAAGGTTTTATTGCTGCCACAAACTCCTCCAAAAATGCACCAATTTGCCACTTCTAACTTCGTTCTCCTCTGCAGATTACAAATACCAGTAAATGTAGTCATTCATGCTCGAACCATCTCCAAAATATCTTTCCTAAATGCACAAATGAATCATATGTATGAAGACTCCAATAACCTCTCCTGATACAATGGTCCACGAACAAGGAAAGGGATCAATGAAGGGGTTTTTGTCCCAACACTATCACAATCAAAACCCTAGAGCCAAGCTCAAAATGCCAAAGCACAAGAAACTCACAAGTGAGAGCAAATCCAATATTCTTGCATAGTGGAAAATGAGAGCACTTTTCCCTTTTTGTTTCCCTCTTTCCTCAATGCCCAAGATGAGGGAATTTCTATTAATTTTTAATTCATGAAGTAACCCCTTGTCTCACCATGAGGGAGTCCATCCCTAGGAGTGTCACTTTTAAATTATAACTTAAATTCATAAAGTGAAATTATAACATAACTTAAAGTTATATTATATCTTATAAAGTCATAAGTTAAATCTTTAATTTAACTTATATTGTATCCATTAGTGCTCTAGACATCTCAAAACCATGAGTTATGTGCCAAGGACCATCCACAACTTCCCTGCTAAGAATAGTAACTACTTGGCTCATGACTTACTATAGATAGTAAGTCCCTATAATGACTTCCTAAACACCTCCATTAGCCTAGGGAAGTCAAATTATAGGCTAACCCTGGTCCACTAGTGCAATGAGCTAGATGGGGGACATTACATGGTCAATTAGATATTACAGGGATTTTGGGATCAACTAGATATTGCGGGGATTTTAGGGTCAACTTGATATTGTGGGGATTTTGGGATCAATTAGATATTGTGGGGATTTTGGGGTCAATTGGATATTGCAAGGATTTTGGGGTCAACGGGATATATCCTGTTACAGACCAAAGTTCTGCCTAAGCAACTTTCTTAATTTTTCTTAGATCTTGCAAAACTTGGAATTTTGGACACCCATTTGGCTTTTTAACAAGATGACATCATCACTTCAATTTTTTTTCAAGATTTCAAGGGTCATCTACATATATCCTAATGGCAAGGAGAGTCCCACATATCATGTTGACACTGAAAGTTCCATGTTTGCATAACTTGTCCAATTTAGCTTAGATCTTCACCAAAATTGAAATATGAGCACCCATTTGGATCTTCTTCAAGACCAAGTCAACACGTGGCCAAGAATCCTTAGGAAATTCTCTAGAAATTTGATCATCAACTCTTGCAGTAGAACAAGAAGGAAAACAAACAAGCAAGAAAGCAATGAAATCTTTTTGGTTGATGAGGATTGCTCATGGACCCGGATGCTCCTACATCATTATCTATTTGAAAGGTTTTATAAAAAGCCATATTGTAATACTTTGATCTCACCAACTCAATAATATGATCAATAGTAGTGTTTTGTTTATTGTACAAATATAGATGATGTCTGATTTTTCTGACATTTGGTATCAAAGCACTGATAATTCTTGTGCCTGTGAGAAGATGTAAATGATGTTTGTTTTCTATAAGAGGAAACTATTCCTTTTGCAAGATTGCCCTGTTTTGAATGCTAGAGATTCCAAACTGGAGAATTGCATTCTTTAATACTATGCAAAGAGGATTTTTCTTTATAAGTAGGGAGCAAACTCAACATTTTATTCCAATTGAAAAAAATTTCTAGAGAAGACCGCATTAGTGTTTCCATTGATAGGGACTACATTTTCTTTCATATTTCACAGGGAGGAAGGTGAAAATAAATTTATTCATTTTCTTTCCCTTCTACATAGAAGGGCTATAACCCCACGGAGGGGAGTTTCAAAGGCAAATCAATCCGCAATGCATTCTGCATGCCAAAAGAGAAAAAGATACAATGAGGTGTAATGTAGAATAAAGGTATATTGAGGATTTTTTTGAAGTAACAACAAGATAGAAGACTAGATTTGGGTGTAGCAATCAATACTCCAAGGTTGAAATCTATAGAAAGCATTTGAAATATTGAAATATCAAGCATGGAGTTCATTGCACACCACCAAGCATGGATTTCGTTGGGTAACTGAGATTTGAGAAAGTGTATGGTTGCATTCATGTTTTTTTCTCATATCTATTATTGTATGCAGTTGTTGGTTCTATTATTGGTGAATAATTCTTTGTTTGAGCCTCCTTTTACCAATTGTGTAAGGTGTTGTTTCAAAGTAATGGAAAGGAGTGAAAACAAATGTGTGTGTGGGAGTATCAAAGTTATGTAGCAAAGGGTGAGTATTTGTAAGAATGTGACAATGCTGCTTAGCATGGTGTTTTATTAAAATTTAATGACAGAGACTTTTTCCCAAGTTTAAGCTACAAATTTATTAAAATACCGTAACATTTTCATAAGGTTATCTTATGATTTTAGGGCTTGTTTGGTTGGTAAATAGATTTAGGGATCAAGATTTAAAATTGGCATGAGTTGTTCAATATGTATTTTTCCATATTCTCAATGTTTGAAAGACGTTCAATAAAGAGGAGAAATAAAGTTTGATGTTACATTTCTAATACATGATTTCAGATAATATTGGAGATATTTTTTTGAAGGAGAAGTAGGGAAGATATTGTGTAAAGGTGCAATTTTGGTTGGGCCCAACACCTTAAAATTGACTTTTTAATCATGTTAACTTATGCTTGGACTTTTAGAGCTATCTTTGCTACACCTAATGGGGCCTCCAAAGACTCACATGAGACATCAAATGGATAAAGTATAAGAGGTTCTAATTGGAGGTTGGAGGCACTAGATGTTGGAGGAATTTTTATCATCTCGAGCCAGCTTCTCACTCAAAAATGGTGTTTTTGTATGAGAAGCATATGTTCTTTTGTTTTCTCATGTGTTCTTTTGATGCTGACAGAACTAAAGAATGCATATATTGTGAAGTTTGTGTTTGAAGGACAAGAAGTGATTTGTTGAACTCAATATGGATTGTTGTCTAGATAGTTTGGGAGCATGTGATCTAGGGAATTATATCCTTTTGAGGATCATGAGACAACTTGATGGAGCATTGTGGGTGGCTCAACATGGATTGTTGTCCAATAATTTGGGGGATATATGACTCATGAGTTCAGGGAGGTGGTAATCTGGGATCTTAGGAATTTAGATCGAGAGCTACACCCTTCTAAGGGTTATGAGGCAGCTTGATGGAGTTCCACCTAATTCAGGATTTGCTTCTTCAAAGAAAAGCCTTCTCAAGAATGTGTATTTGTTTTGTGTAATCAACATGTTTTGTTATATGTTCTATTTCTGTAATGTAAAACTGAAGTGGGAGTAGTGTTGGAATATTAAGGTTTACATTAATAAATATTAGAGACTTATGTTAGTTAGTAGTAAGTTGGGAGTTATTCCCATATGGTGGTTTGAGAATTTATCTATTTGAAAGGCTTTATAAAAATCCATATTGTAATACTTTGATCACCCACTCAATAATATGATCAATATTAGTGTTTTCTTTATTGCACAAATGTAGATGATATCTGATTTTTCCAACAAAATCTTGGAATGCTCCAAAATGTTGGAACTATCTCAAAAAAAGGAGACATGACAAGTCCACCCAGCTCAAGATTGCTTGTCCCCAAGAAATTACAACTTTGGGTGCTCCAACATATGTGGGCCTCCCATGTTACATCTTCTATAGGAAGAATCTTCCATCAAACAAAGTACTTTGTGATGCTTCTATTTCTCAACTTCCTTTCTGTTACATCCATAACTACTTCAGGAACCAAAATCAATTTTCCTTCTTTATCCAATGGAGACAACTCTACTAAAGGTGTAATATGTTTTCGATGTGCCCTCTTGAGACAAAACACATGGAACACATAGAAGAAATATGTTAGTCAAAGAAAGTGGGCTCAATCAGAAAATGTGGACCAAAAAATTGGCTAAACTGAATCTTGATGACCTATTCTTAAAGTTGCTTTAATTTAGAATAAAATAAGTTGATTTTAAAAGTCATGTTATTAAATATTTTGGTTTTAAAAGTGCTACTAATAGCAATTTTTTAGAGCAACGTTTACAGTAACAAATTTAACATAAGAAGGAAAAAATTTGTTGAGACTATTTAAAAAACCCTTATATTCTATGATCATGTTGACATTATCCTTTTGTTTACAACTTTCATCCAAACTAATTTTACTTATGACTAAAATCTCTCTTCCATTCATTCATTTTAGGGGTGGAATATAATCTAATATGTCCACCTCCTATAAAATGTCAATACTTTGTAATCAACATATTAATTATTTACGTATGCAATCCCAATATATTAACTACAACACACTAGCCACACAAATAATTATCAATGTAGGAAGGTCATCACCTTAACTTCTTACTGAGAGATTTGACCCATTATTAAAGACAAGCCTATGATAGTTACTCACAAACTCAACTAGTTATTAAAGTCAAACTTGTGATGGAAACGTGCCAGTCAAAGACTGATTCAAAGAAGGTAGGCTACCGATACAAAACAAAACATCTCAATTAGAGAAAAAATTGAGTTAAGAGAAACAATATTTAAATGGTGTATTAACATGTCATCTGCAAGTGAGTTAAGAGAAATGATATTGTACCCCACATTTTTTGTAGGTCTTGGGGTCATAAAGAAATATCATGAGTTGTTAGAGTGTTAGAGTGTCTACACTCAGCTAGGTGTTCATGATACTTTACTAGGCTAGTATAATTGTAGTTCTTATATTTATTTATACACTCTACTTACTCAAGCACACTTAATAGTTGTGTTATTCAGTCATATAGGTGGCATAGCTAACCATAGAGCATATAGGTGGAAAGCAAACTAGATCAACACATCTTCGACATAACAAGTATACATTATGATAAAGCCAAATTGACTGATTACAACTACAGATCGGGTCAGTACCAAAATGGTAGACAATAAGCTGATCTAGATAAACACAAAAATGATGGATTATAAAATGAAAATGTTGGCAGCTATGCCATGCAAGCATTGATTACAATGCAAGTACAAGAAAGTAAACAAATTCAATGGAAGACCTTCTAGATTGCTACAAATATATTTGTCTTTCTTTGGTGGAAAACAACTCAACATAATATTATACAATAGAAGATAACAAGTCTATTAGGTATCTTATCAAGTGTTGTTTCAATCTCAACTTAAAATATAAAAATCTGAGTGCATACCCAATTGAAAAAGCACCTTGTATGACTAATGTAGTTGATTGTTACTGATATGAAAGGTTGTAAGTACTCAAATTAGGGTGTGTAAGCCCCAAAAGACTTGGCATCTTGCATCCAAAGCTATGGTTGGGATGTGGGAAGTGATAACAACTGATAACAATCCCAAATGAGCCCAACAATGGTTGTGATTCTTCTTTTTTTAGGGTATGATTGGTGTAAAATTATCTACAAAAACTACAACTTTCAATGGTTAAAACAACTCCTTCAACCCCTTAAAATTTCAACATCCACCCTTTCTAGTATGGTTGGGTGCAAATACCATCTATTACTCTTTGGGTGGCTAGCATATTGTAGTCAAAGGTATGACCTAGCTTGGATGTCGTATAGTCTACTTAGATATTACAACAATATATATATATATATATATATATATATATATATATATATATATATATATATATATATATATGTATATGTATATATATGTATATGTATATATATGTATATGTATATATATATGTGTATATATATATGTACATATATATATATGTATGTACATATATATATATATATATATACATACATATATATATATATATATATACATATATATTTGCAAGCAACTAAGTTATCTATCAAACTAAAAACTCACACTAAAACCATAAAATCACATAACTTGGAAATATAGAACAACACATTTCTTTTTTGGTATTTTTTGAATATATGAAATCACACCAACAAGAGTAAAATCTTCACACCAAACACTAACAAAAATTTCAATCCAATCAACTCACTATAAATCTTTGTAATAGAATTTCTCATTAGTAATGAAAGGTTTATTTCCTCAATCCCCATATGCCTTCATGTTTTTTGTCCTTAGGGAAACCTTTAGGGTTGTCATCCTTCAGGGAAGAAGTTGGGCACAAAGCTCAAATTCAAACAATAAGTTTGTAAAAAGATAGAATCCTTGAAATGAGCTCTCATCCTCCTTCCATAGGCATAGGAAGAAAATAAAATAATACTTTTTTACTTTTTTCCCAATATAACCTAATTTTCAGTTACCTTTTGTCATTTCCCGCCCAACTAGAAAGAATTAAAATAACATTACAAAAGGCTTTATTTGCCCTACTTAGGTAGCCTGAATAATAATACAGTGAGATTTTCACAATGCTAAGACAAATAATATTAAGACTGACTTAATTATTATTTTAATTTATTTCCCATTCCCACACTAAATTATGGAAAATACTAAAATGAACTAAACAAATTATTTCAACAAAGGCTTCTAACTAAAGTAAAGAAAGATTCAAAACCATAGAAAATGATTCTCTCCAAGGTTTGTGGACTCTTCCAAAAATCTTGGAATGCTCCAAAAAGTTGTAACTATCTTAGAAAAAGGAGACATGACAAGTCCACCCCGCTCAAGATTGCTTGTCCCCAAGAAATTGTAACTTTTATGTGGGCCTTCCCATGTTGCATCTTCTACAAGAATATTCTTCCATCGAACCAAGTACTTTGTGATGCTTCTATTTCTCAACTTCCCTTCCGTTACATCCATAATTACTTCAAGAACCAAAATCAATTTTTCATCTTCATCTAATGGAGGCAACTCTACTAAAGGTACAATATGTTTTCTACATGCCCTTTTGAGACAAGACACATGGAAGAAATATGTTAGTCAAATAAAGATTTAATTTAGAAAATAGTAAGTTGATTTTAAATGTATTGTTACTAAAAATTTTGATTTTAAAAGCACTACTAATAGCAAGTTTTTAAAGTAACATTTACAGTAACAAATTTAACATAAGAAGGAAAAAAATTGTTGAGACTGTTTAAATGGCCCTTATATTCTATGATCATGTTGACATAATCCTTTTGTTTACAACTTTCATCCAAACTACTTCTACTTATGACTAAAATCTTTCTTCCATTCATTCATTTTAGATATGGAATATAATCTAATTTGTCCACCTCCTATAAAATGTCAATACTTTGTAATCAACATATTAATTATTTACATATGCAATCCCAATACATTGACTATAATACACTAACCACACAAATCATTATCCATGCAGGAAGGTCATGTTAATGTGTTAATCTTTAGGTTACACATTATTGTATTATAATTAGTCATTTAGTTGTTTTTTTAGTTCCAACAATTCAACTGTTACATATGTTGTCATTGATGATAATAGAGTTGTGGTGGAGAAGGCATACAGTTGTATATTGATGTCAACAAAATGGTGAAGTGATGTCAGAAGAGTAAGTGGTTAGAAGTGGTGTAGTGAGGTGGAAAGCATAGTGAGGTGTATATGTTGTCAATGAGTGATGATCAGAGGAGTGGACAAAGGAGTGATGGTTAGAGGAGTTGTGAGGTGATATGGTGATGAAAGTCATAAGCCTGATGTTGGATCAGCATCATTTGTACATAGGTGTACCTTATCTTCTGAAGTTGATGGACAAGTAAAAGTTGTCATGATGTAGGATACGTAGACATCAAGAAGTTGTAGTTTCTTGTTTTGATGAAAAGAGTTGTGATTGTTGTCTATGGTATTCATTATCTCTTGATGAAAATCATTGCATGAGAGTTGAAAGAAAGTGTATAAGGTTTCAATTGTCAAAGGTACAGGGATTTGTATTGTAGAAGCTTAGAAGAATGCTCTGCATTTCTCCGCATTTGAAGATATGGCCTTGTGGTTTGGAGGTTAGACAAAGATAGATGTAAAGTATGCATAATCCTGATTTCAAAACATAAATGTTACCATAGGAGATTCCAAAGCTAGCAGAGTGAAGATAGTGGTACAATAGTTTTGTAGTTAGATAGAGTTAGAGGAATGCTCTACATTTCTCTGCATTTGAAGATGTGATCTTGCATCTTGGAGGATAGTTAGATATAGATGAGAGGTATGATATATTTAAGTTTTAAATGATAAGATGTATCATAGAGGTTCTCTGGAGTCGGCACAGTAAGGACAAACCATGTTATATTGATTAGGGTTGTCAAAGCAAGAAGGTAAAAGCCACCGCATTTCACCACATCTTGATATTTGGCTTTGTTCTTTGAAAGTTAAGTTTAGATGGTATATATGTTTGTTGAATTCGAGTTTCAAGTATTGAGGAGTATTGCAAGTCTATTTTTTAATGTTTTAATTCAAGACTATGTAACTAGAGTATGCAAAGGATATCAGCTTCTATGTTTAAGTGTTTGCGCTAGCATGAAGTGGCATGAAGTTGTGAAAGAATTGTATGAGAATGTTTTTGAAATTCATATAATGTTTGTAAAGTGATCCACATGATGTTATATGGTCTCTCTAATACCACTTTAGGTCTGGAGCTAATGCATGAGAGGTTAAGTGTTTGCTGGGCTAACTTGGTAAGCTTAGGTGATTATGCCATGTGTTTGGAAGTGTGTGCCAGCTTTAAAATGGGTTTATGGTAAAATAGGTCATGTTGATCACTTGGTATGAACCACATAAAGGGATTTAATTTCTACATTACCGTATTTGATCTCGGAGATGACTTGTGTGGTCGTTGCACATTTCATGATTACACGTTTCATATTAGCCGACAAAGGTGAAGTTTTGATGACTTGTTGAGCATATAAATGAAAGATCGAGATTGTTGCAAGAAGGTATGAGTGTGAGTGAGAGTGTGTGATTGTAAGAGTGAATGTATGTGTATGTATAGAAAGATATATGATCCAGAAAGTGGAGAATGGACTCTGGGGGCTAGAATGCATGATTCATAATAAAGGAGGTATTGTGTTGTGTTGCAGAGGTATTTGAGAAAGTTATGATGTTGATGTGATAGCACAGAGGCATGGAAGCAAGAGAATTTGTCAAGTGTTTTGGTGCAAAGGTTGGAGCCTCTTCTTGTAATTGTTGTAAGTGTTGTAGTACTTTAGGGATTTGTAGCTTCCTTTGGGTTGGAGCCCATAAAACAATGTATTAGGTAGTTGTAGCTTCCTTTGGGTTGTAGCCCATAAAACTTGTTGTAAACATGTTTTTATTTGTGAGGCTGGATTTGGACAGTAGATCCAAGAAGCTTGCTCACTGTTATTTTCCCCTTATAGGGTTTTCCATGTAAATCTGATGTTATGGTTGTGTGGTTGTGTTATTGTGCTTTTAATTGCATAGTTTAAATATTTATCTATTTAAAGTAGTAACAAGTTTTGGTTGATAAAGTTGAATTGGATTAATTTTGTGGTATATATTGATTCACCCCCTCCTCTTAGTATATCAAAGTGTTCTAGCAATTGGTATCAGAGCTAAGTTCCTTGGTGCATCCTAACAACTAAAGGTAGTTCTTGGAGTAGAACACATGGCTCAAAGAGAGTCCTCTTCTTCTAAAGCATTGATATTTGATGGAACTAACTATAACTTCTAGAGTGTATGGATGGAAGCTTATCTTACCTCACTAGGGTATGATGTTTGGAAAGTTGCAATGGATACTTATATTGAACCTTCTCATCCTATTACAGATCCAAATGAGAAGAAGGCACATGAAAACAATGCTAAAGCCAAGAATGCTATCTTAAGTGGTTTAACCAGTTTAGAGTCTGTCAAGGTAGTATAGCGTAAGACAGCCAAGGAGATATGGGATAAACTCAAAAATCTCTATGAAGGAAATGATAGTGTAAAGCAAGATAGATTACAAACTTATAGAGCAACATTTGAGATTCTAAGGATGAGAGAAGATCAAAACATTGCTATCTATTTGCTTCAAGTGGATGAAGTTGTCAATGGAATCAGAGGGCTAGGTGAAGAAGTGGGTGAGTTAATGGTTGTGAAGAAAGTCCTGAGAAATCTCCCTCACATGTTTGATTCAAAAGTTTCTACTATTGAAGAAGCAAAAGATTTGAAGATACTTGTTACCAAATTGTGCTTGCAGGCCAATTAGGTTGAGCTATGACAATAGTTATCAAAAGAGGTAAGAAAAAAAATTGAATACATAGGTCATCTAGTCAACATCTATTGTCTTGGTAAAAATTTGTTTCATGATCATGTTATTAGGAACATGCAACATCTCAAATTGAGTTGTTACACAATCTAGATAAGTGAAAATGCCTTAGCAAGTCAGGAGACATTCAAGGGATGATAGGTGATTAAAGCTAAACTAATCTTTGCAGTTCATGTTTCCAAATATGTTATTGTTGTTCGTAAAACATGGTTCAGTATAGTTCAGGAAAAGGTACTTATAACTTATCATTTTTTCATGATTATAAACATATGTTTCAAATAATGTTTAGTTCATGTTATGTCATTGATTCATAAAATAAATTACAACATAAGTCATTACATGATATGAAATAACTTATATACTTAAAAGAGAAATGTTCATATAGTCCCACACAAGTCGTGGGAGTAACTGTATCTGATAAGAGATAAAAGAGAAAGTACAGAACATGAAAATAAGATATATAGAAATAAGTATGGGACCCGTCATTGCCTATATGAATGACGAATCATGTTGTTGGAGGTTGCACCAACTTCTCAAGTTGCCCAAGTGCAAGTCCAGGAGAGAACCTGCAAGGGGAGGAGGAAAACTAATTTTACAGCTCAGGGTACAATACTTAATCCTATATACATCTAGTCAAGACTACTTGCTAGTCTACATCTGAGCAGTAAAACACAATGAATGAGCTAAACAATAGATGTAGATATCAAATCATGAGATGAGTCAAAAAAGAGAAGTATTATATCATACAAATCAAGAGAGAGGTTTTAGCCTCTATGTTTTTATCTAACATATTGTTGGCAGTGCAAGTATAGGTCAAGTGCAACTAAAAGATACATGCATGATAACATATCAAAATTATAGTATGTAGAGAAAATGTGGCTCCCACAATGGTTGAGCCCAGCATGATGTCCTCCTCTTAGTAGTTGAGAGGGTACATGGTCCAGACAGTCAAAGGACAACAATTAATTTGTTGTCAAAATGTAGAAAAAAAGGAAACATGCATGTCTAACCACAACAACACATATAAGGAGGTAGTCCATAGTAAAGATGGCTCTTGTAAGGAGCCCCATTGGTACTTTTGATTCTTATGAGAATATCTGCTTGCTGACTCCAAATAGCATTAAACTTTTGTGAAGTTGTAAGAGGTACAAGGATTCAAAAAATACTATTAAAGCTCCTCCTTGAACAAGTATCAAAGGTACCAATGAGGCTCCTCACATTGAGGTATTTCTTAGCAACCAGTCAAGAAGCATCTCACATTTGGACCATGCATTATCATAGTCAGCTATAAGGTATGTCAAGGTCATCAATGCAGTTGGAATGCTTGTTGGAAACATGACAGTTTAATAGTCACATAAGGGACAACATGTGTATGGACAGTTACATATAAGCATGAGAAAGTCATGGCAGTAGTTTGAAGAGTCTAGAACCTAAGCATAAGAGAGGACTAACATGCATTCATAGCAACCCTTATAACTATCATACAAAAAGAGGACAATCCTTATGGCCATCATGGAAAATAATGATTATAAAGAAAAATGAAATATCAACTTAGAATCAATCACAGCTATGGAAGCAACCATGACGCACAAAGTAGCATCAGTGGGCTATCTAAGTAATAATAAGCAGCCATAGATAGAAAGGACAGTCACCAACAAATTGATGCATCATACAATCAATACACCAACCAGACAGTCAAATGCAAAGTAGAGTGTCATGGTACATGATAGCTATGTCACAAATGCAAAGTACATGGTAACTGTCAAGTCCAAGAGCCAAAGTACAATGGTATGTGTTGGCAATCAGGATTGCACCCTTAGCAAAGATAAACTTAGCTATCCTGTTGCAACGTGGAAACACTCTCAGATTGTGGGTAATCTATGTTGAGAGTGAATCTCCAAAGTGAGCTGGTTCTCCTTATAATTTTCCTAATCTAAATAACTTCCTAGGAAAAGGGGGTAGAAGGATAACTGTAAATAAAATAAATAATTGAACTAACTCCTAAGGTGATGCACCAATACTTAAACTCCTACCAGATCTTACTCACAATCAGTTCACAGAACTAAAACTCTCACAACCCATGGATTATACTTAAGTCATTAATATTTCACATGAAGGTTCATCAGAACACAACATGCAACCTAAATTAAATAATAAACTTGTATACCCATCACAAAATTCAAGACAAAACAAAGGATAAATAACTATCACAATGCAGTATCAAATCAATTTGCAAATAAGTAGACAGACGGGAAGGAAAAATGCTGCTCTATAAACTAGAAGGAATAATGAGTACAAAGTAACTAAAGTACAATTCTCTTAGTGTGAGAATCTGCACTCTGATCTCTAACTCTATAACTCTGACCCTCCCCCTAAGAAAGAACTAACTATCTACCATATATCCTATAGAATGATCTCCCCAAGAGGACAAGCTAGAAAAGCTCCTAAAAAAAGCCTCCAAACTGCCTCCAAACATTGAAAACAAATTTCCAAAAAGGTCCTCTCATGTGGCCCCACTGGAAAATCTACTTTGTATGCTCCAAAAAGATTCCATTTTGTCCATATCTACTCTAAAAGAAAGCAAAATAAAGAAAACAAGATTTGTTTTCTTTATATGCTTTTAACTGCATAAAATGATGAAATATTAAAAGCAATTTATAAAGGACATTGCTTTAATATGTCTTACAATAGATTACAGTTTTATTCTACATCCTTATTTGATTTGATTTTTGCAAAAAATAATAATACATGGCTTTAAAATCACCAAGTACATACATATACATAGCTTGTGCAAAAATAAAAACCTATACCCTACCCTCCAAATGATCTGCAAGAATATTTCTAAGGGCATGTGACCCGTCTCCAAAAGAGACCAAATGGGTATCAAGGTGTCAAACTGTAGTATAGAATGTGCAAAGGGAACCTAAGGTTTGAACACCACTCTAAGTCTTGAGACTCAGGCATTAGGTTGGTCATGATTCCAAGAAGGGAATTAGTTTGTGCAACAAAATGAAAGCACATGTGATAAAAAATACCCATTGAATTAGGGCATGAAGTAAACCCTAAAACAAAAACATTCTTGCCCTAGATTCTCGAGCTCACTTTGCACTTTTCATTTTTTGAAAGACGGATCTCTGCTGTGGCTGACATGGATGAGGGTTTGAACTTGAAAACCCCATGATTTCTTCTGCTGTCTCAAGTCTACCTTCTGGAGATCTTGATAGGGAAAACCAAGTAAGACTCTTCCGCACAAAACTGATCCATTTCCCTTTCATCTCTGAGGTATTCTAGCTTTCAAAGCTATGGCTATGATATGTCTTGATGCATTTCTATTTTGATCTTTCACTACTGAACTTTCCTTATCTCTGCTTCCTCTATTCGAAGTGTTGCTTGACTGAGGGCGCCAAGGAAATCATCTCTGTAGGTTGAACTCTTGACCATGGTTTGCATGCAAGACATTAACAATCAACGAAAGGTAACTCTATCTATATCTTTCCCTATGCACTTTGTCCATTGATATGATTCCCAGCTTGGTTTTCAAAAAATTTTAAAAGACAAAGATTTTGTTAAGGTTAATGATGTATACCATCGTTTTCTGTCATTTCCACAAAGATGGCACTAAGCCTTCTACAAGCCATGACTATATGCTTGTCAACCCTACTACTTTCTAAATACTCTTTTGATTCTGTGCTTCAAAACCTCCATTACTCTGTAGCTGTAATTTTATCTTCAAAGCCCCCTTGTGGTCTAAGCTATTGTGAAGAGAAGATGCTCTCTCTTTATCATAGGCTGCAGCCTCAAAATTATGGGTTCAATAAACTACTCTGTATCTACAACTTTGTTATCACATGCTCAATATGAGCTCATGAGACTGCAAATGAATGCATCTCTCTTCCTCTTTCTGCAAAGACCTTTGCACATTTACAGGCCGTGAGTATATGACATTTTTGTACTCAAAAACAAGGTAAAAAAACCTCTCTTTGAGCTCTGTATTTCAACATTTTTAGAAGGCTTATTATGGCATTTGGAGGCCACGACTGTAATAGCATAAAATGGGTTGCATTTTCATCATTTCCTACTGATATGAAGGCATTTTTCTTTTATTTTTCGTTAGAGCATTATGACATCCACTGTGTGTCTACAGGATATGGCTTTGAAGGTATAAGACTTGGATTCCTTTGCAAAAAACATCCTATGTGCCTTGGATGTCATACCACTGAGTCTTGATGACATTTTAATCCTGCATGAGGGGAACCAAAACTTAACCCATTAGTAGGATTGGGAAACCTTGACAGGGTTCATACCTTTAATGATTTTTCACCCATTATTTATCACTGCCTCATTTCCACTGTCTCAAGCTTCTTCACAAACGTTGATAGGCTTGTATGAACTTCATAGTGAACTTCAATCCTCATTCCATATTATCCAATTGCCCCAAAAAATCAAATGAAATAGAGAACAAAATGATGGTGCTACTGCTCTACAACTTTGAATATTGCAAGTGTTGTTCATTGGACTGCCCCCACTCTTTAAGACTGTTGATGTTCCACACTGGTGGCTATCACATTAGATTTGTTTTGGTTGTGATTTGTTGTTCTATAGAGCCATTTCTTCTCTACTACTCCAAAACATTTACACACTGTGATGTTATCACATATGATATTCTCTGTGATAGTGGCTCGTCCATATGTTATCAAGCTTCATTGTATCTTCTATATATTGCCGGATTCACCATATTTGATTGATCATGGACGTAACATGGCATCTCTATGTATAGTTCATAACTATGTGTTGTTCTTATGAGATATTGCATTGAATTATTAGCTGCACACTTTACAAAAATGTTGTTTATGACTCAGGCCGCTCATTTAATATGACATGGCTACCATCCAATCTCACACCTCATTGATGACTGTACATTTTGCAATTGTGGTCTTTTTACTGGAACAATAACAACTATAGCATGGCATATATCACTTATTGTTTCAATATTGTATCCTTAATGTAATGCATCTTAACTATCCTATAGTTGATTTTGACAATGGTTTTCATTTACACAAGACAACTGCTCCAATTGCCATTTGGTGACTATATAATGGATATTTCATGACTGTCATGTAATTGATCACAGTTATTCATATGCACTCTTTAGTTTTTTCAATCATGCATAAAATGATATTTGTTTTTGATGCTATGTTATGACCAAAACAATCATACATTATTGAATGATGAAGTTCATTTTCATTTATTTGGCATACAAATGTTGTAATTGTATCAATAAATTCTAATGCCTTGGCTACATATAAATATCATGAAAGATACATTAGATGGAATATACCTATCATGTTGACATGAAATACTACTCCTTGATCAGCATAAGAGTGTTATGGTTCTCTTGTAATAGGAAATAGATGAATAGTCTCTTCAATGCCTCTACTCTATTTTAGACAATCATGGAATGGGCTCAAAGCTCACCTATGACTTTCACTTCTTCAATGGCTATTGAGGCAATACTGACAGTTGTTCTTATGCATTGAATATTTTCCTATATGAGTTCAATTCATCCTTATGATTTCACTTCTTTTCTTAAACTACAGTCATGAGTGTGTCATGTTCTCAAAACCAATGCACCTGATTGATTTGATACTCCTTCAGTTTAGCTATTCAATTTAAGCAATATGAATAATGATCTTTATTCCATCCCCTCTGTGGACCAGGCAACATGCTAGACTCAACCCTTGTGGGAGCCCACTTTACACCACATGCTGATATGTCTTCAAATAGCTACATGACTTATCCTATACCTGCACATGAAACAAACAGATTAGATAAAACAAAAAAGTTCAATGATTGTTTCATTTTCAGTTCCTTCATATGTGAATGATGTATATCTGATCTAGTGCATTATAGGCAATGTATTATGCCTCTTTTGATAGGCACATAGAGAACTCATAACCGGAGCTCTAACAGGCTTTTTCCAATTTTGTAAGTTCTTATTGGAGATTAGGATCAAGGACAGAAAACAACCTCAGAAACCAAAGACTCTAAAAGGCAATAATGGCTATGATCCTTCTCTCTTCTATCTTTAGATGCATAATATCTTTCTTATATTTGTGCTTGTTCAGCTATTCCCACGGCTTGTGTGGGACAATTGATCTATCCTCTTTTCACTCAATGCAATGTTTATTTCTTTTATGTATTTCATTTGTAAAATGAATAAACATTGTAGTGAAATGTAATAACTTATCTCTTATGCACCTTTCTGCAAATGAATGATGATCTAAAAAATTATCCCTCTTTTGTTGAACAACTAAACTATAATATCACTAAAACATTCTAACTATGCAAATAACCTATAGTAGAAAATGTTAAAAATTTCTTAGCTAAAATAAACTAAATGCACTCCAGCTCTATGAATATGGGTTGTAAGAAAAAGTTGATAACAGTATGCTGCCAGTAGAATAGTCTTAAGATCAAAATGCAAGGAGGACATCAACTAGTCAAGGGTTAGTAACAGCATTCAAGAGAGCAGAACAAGTATTTACGACCTTTTGTTGTCAATGAGGTGTAAAATTGCTATTGAATGTTTGTTCAGGCAATGGAGATATTCATGAAGAAGCAGTGGAACCTCAAGAGACACATAGTGAAAGTCATCTTCAAATTGGAGGTTTCAAACATTAATACATTAATACAGTGGAAGTGTTCCAGGATAAGCCAATGAAACCATGATGTAAGAAAAATGACAACATAACTTATCACTGTCTAGATCATGCACAGTGACCTTATCACAATCAGGATTGAGGAATAACAGTCATCACCACAGCTACCAACAAAGAGGGGATAGTCATAACACAAAGGATAGACACAACTAAAAAATAGTTAGATTGAGCCTGCACCAGTCCTTTCCAGTTCTTCCTATTATTGAATGTTTAATCAAGAGGTTTAAGAGAGGTATCTTAGTAGGATGAGAGCAGTTGGAAACTAGAAGAGATCTGTCAGTAGTCCTAAGAGAGTAGCAAACAAAGATGCATAAAAGAAGTTTTTCTATTTTGTGAAAAGCACAAGGTCTTCTCTCAGCTATGAACCTCAAGATCTTGATCTTATTTATGTTTCAAAAGGAAATAGGAGGGGTTTATGCATCCAACAAAGCCCTGTCTTAACTCCTTAGAGGAGCAATGAAGTAGGTAGAAATGGAAAAGCAAACAACAGCAGTCCAAACAAAAAAAAAGATATAGACATACATTGGGAAACAAGGTGACAGAGGCTGTAAAAAATAGTCATGATTCAACACAGTCATCTACAACTATTAAGGAGCAGCTCTTCATACTTTTGTATAAACCATCATCACAGACAGGCTTGTGGAGTTGTTCTAGTGTCAAAACCTTATAATGCAAGAAGAACAATGCAAAAAGATTAGGAACAATCACATGAAAGTCATTAGGGCATCAAGAGACTACATGGACTGATTTCAATAGTCATATCCCTTGCAAAATAGGATCAAGGTCCCAAAAGAGGGCAGTTAGTAAAGAGAGTTTTTCTACTATTTTCTTCAGCACAAAACTATTTCATTGAGAAACCCAAAAATAGATTGTCACAATTCTACCTTCATAGTCTGAAATAGTAAAGATAAAAAGGGAAAATGCACTATCTTCTCAGAAATTGCAAGAACCAAAAGCCTATTTCCATTACCAAATCATTCATAATAAGTGTTAAAAGAATGACCAAGGAAATAGAAGCTTTTCACTAGTCCACCACTTTTGAAAGCCTTCAACAGAGCTAAATAAAAAAAGGAAATAGATAGTTCTTACTATTTTATCTCAGAAGCAAAGTAGAATACTGGAAAGAGAGGGTGTCTTTAAGAGTTTATGCATGCAGGAAGTCTTCATCTCTCTCCCCAAAATGGATTCTTCACATTTTTCATCAAAAGAGGGACAAATACAGAGTTTTCATGATAGAGAACATGCTTTTCTTAAAGGCACAGTAAGGAAACAATGAGCTAATTTCTTCATCATGCATATAAAACCAAATAGAAGAAGAGCCACAAGTAGTCTCTTGAAGCACTTAGACAATGACAGAATTTTTTTTAATCACAGTCTTATTGAAGGTTAATAACAATACAATAGAAAAAATAGCAAAGATGATAGGTTTTTTACTATTTCTAACATAGGGAGAAAGAGTAACTATTTCCAACCATTTGTCAGATAAGCACAACCTGTTCTTCTCAAAGGAAGTATCAAATGCAAATAAAGAGGATTGTTTCTTACCCATAGATCAAGATAAAATAGTAGGAAAGACCTTTAGCAGTGTCCAAATAGATACAACAAACCCCAGCATGGCGGCACTCTTCAAACCCTTGACAGGAGCAAGAGGCAATGTGAAATGATGGAATGAAGCAAATATTTAGGGTTAGAGTATTTTGTTCATAGCAATGCCCTAGCCCGTGGACTTGTTTTATTTTATGACTTTTAAGATTAAAAATCATTGGGATCAAAAGGCCCCCGTGGTCAAACACTTGATCAAGTGTTAAGTGCTTAGGAGAGCATCATAAGAGGCCCATGGGATTTTGGGAGACATCAGGGGTTTTATGATCTTTTATTTGTTTCTTATCAAAACCTTAAGTCAAAAGGAACATCATGACTAATTTGAAGATGGGGTGACTAAGGCATGCGTGGCCTTGGGAGTCATAAGGGTATGATGATTAAGTTGTACTATGGTTGAGGATTTGTTGACCTTGTTTTGAATTAAGCATTTTTTAGCAGATTGAAAGGTTTTTTACAGGCCAATGGTAGAGTGAAGGTATTATTTTGCATAGAAAATGGAGGGGAGAGCTATTTTTTTGCCTTAAGGGCTAATATGGTAAAGATTACCCCTTGTAATTTTGCATGAACTTAAGGCAAAAACAAAGATATGTAAACAAGTATTAAAGTAATGATTTATAAATTACTTTAATATTTATCATGAAAATGCAAAATTGAGCAATCACATAACACCTATTAAAGTAAGTCATAATTGATTACTTTAATATTTGTTCAAATTATTTATCCTTGACCCAGAATCATGCACAAACAAAAAGAGAGTTAAACTGAGGTGTAGGCTCATACATTTGGAGTTATTTTAAGTTTATCCTTGACTTTTGGTCAAATTGGAGTGTTTCTTGGAGTTCTCTTTGGTCAAATTGATTGAGAGAGGGAGTTTGGAGCTAATTTAGCTTAGTTTTCATCAGTTTTGAGCCCTCTTTTTTAGGCTTTTTAGTTTTGCTTGTGAGGCACATTTGGGAGAGATATTTTGGGTGCAGTTAACTACAATTGACTCCTCTTGACTCTTTGGAGTCCCTTTTTGTATTATAGGAGGAAAGACTTAGTTTTTTTCCTCAGTTCTTGATTTTATGCTTTCTCTTGCATATTGCAAAGAAGCTTACAATTTTGTAACTCTTTTTTGACAAATTCATAGACATCAGCAAGTTTACAGGTTACATTTTTGTCATTTATTTTTATAGTGTTTTCCTTTTATTACTTAAAAGATCAATATTTTACCTTCTCAGATTTATGTAGATGCCTTCATGAATGATTTTGATGAAACTTATTGTGTTTTAACATAAGAACAAAACCTTTAATTTTATCTCATTCATCACTGCAAATTTACACAAGACAATTGATTATCACAGGTCTTAGGTTGTTCCATTGGTCATCTTTCCTTTCAGGTTGTGAAACGTAGTTTTCCTTCTAAAAGATAGATTATTAAGCCTTCTTTTGAATTATTTATGTGATCAAATTGCCCTTTATTGAGCTATTGAAAGAAATCCTTAAAGAGATAATTGTGAAATCAAACTGCCCTTTAGTATCATTTTGGTGTATCATCTCCTAGAAATAGCTTTTACATTCAATCAGTTATCTTTCTTCCATTTTTCCTCAAGTCTTCATTAGTTTTTATGTAAATTAAAAGGGGAACTAGCCCATAATCTAGAGATTCATCTTCACTATGATCATACCCACGGGCTCGAAGATGTTTCCATGTTTCACAAGATTGCTGAGTCTTAAAGCTTAGCATCTGGGTACAATCCTTTGTGACAACAATTTTTGGCATGCCTGGTGGGACTCTAAACTAAGATTCAATCCACTTAAACACAATTTTTGTTTGTTGTTTTGGTATGCATAGCAGAGTTTCAGCCTTTTGAGGTGAAAACAACATACCTAGAGACTCAATTCTCTGATTTTCAAGCATATCTAGTGCAGATTGTGATAATATTTAATCAAAATATTGTTGACATTAGGTGTGTATATTAGTAAGGTCTACCTTTGGAGGTAAAATCTACACACATCTGGTGACTCTAAGCTCAAATCTATTGGTTTCAAGGAGGACAAAATGTTGGTATGTTCTTAAGTTTTGATAAAAATTAGTTTTGATTATTTTGATTTTCAAGCATTTCAATGAGTTTCCAACTTATATAAATGTTGTAAAATGTATCCATTTCATGGAGAAAATCTTCATCATGCTCCATTTCATGAAGTGGATGTTACAGTACCCTCCTTCCAATCTTATCAAGCTAATCATGATGCTAGTTTTACACCTAATTCCCTCGATTTCCAACGAAACTAGTATGCACAGTATGATTACCTCCCACCCACCCCTGCTCAACTTTCATGGCTGCCTAACTATGCTCAAAATCAGCCCCAGAATGACAATTTTGTTCCCAATCAGCATTCATTTTCTGTTGACCAACCTCAATATGATGATAACATGAGCATTCAGGATTTTGCTTTGAATGTTCAAAGATAGTTAGATGAGATTAACAGAGAATGAGAGTATAACATGCATCAAAAGGAACTAGCTTATCAAGCCTATCTTCATGAGCAGGAGTTGGAAGCACAAAGGTTACAGTTGGAAGAAAGTCTTAAGAGGGAGATAGCCACAAAAGAGGAGTAGATCAAGTTTTGTCTTGCTCAATCACAAAGGCATGAGGTCCAAACAACTCTTTTCATCCCAAATTAGCCTGTTCAAGATGAGATTGTTGTTGATGAGGAACAACTGACACAAATTATGGCCCAAGTTTTTACTTGGTTACAAGTTGAAGCTATCCAAAACTAGTCCATTAATCCTTAGTTTTAGTCATATCAAGAGCCTGAACCAAGTCACCAAAGTTTTGAACAGCCATGGCAGCCTTCTTGGACTAACATCTTGATTTTAAAATGCCAAACCTTGTTAAGGCTACTCCTTCAATACCAATTCAAAAACAAGAAGAAGAAAGAGTAGTAGAATCTAAACCAACCAAGATTCCAAGTTGGTGTGATGGGCAGGAGCAAGGGGTTGTAGAGTCCAAGCCAATCAAAATTTCAAGTTTTAGGAGTGCTCCTTCAATACAGCAGTGAATTCATAGCCAAGAACAGTCTAAAACACCTCATAATGAGCTTAGCACTGAGCATATCTATCCTACTTTAGTAGCTGAATGTTCTTGTAGTCCTTTTCGTGCTACCAAATCAGAAAAATTAGACGTGGAGCAAAAGGTTGTTGTTGTTTGTACTATGTCTTCAATTGTATATGAGCATAATGCATGTGTAGAGGAGGTTAGTTCATGTTTGGCATTGAATCCTTTGCACTTTTATTCATTTGAGAAATTTTCTAATGTTGTTTATGAGATGAATGAAAGCAGAATGGAAAGGCTACAAGGTGAAAGTCTTCTGTTGCAAAGATAAGTTGTCAAGGTTTCATTGGAGAAGGCACCACATGAAGAGGAAGATTTACCACATGAGGAGGAAGATTCAATTTCTTTGTTTGATCAGCTACCTAGTTTTGTTGACAATAAGGAAGAGAGCACACAAGTGGTCAACTTACCATCTGATTTGGAACAACAAGAACATATTAAATATTTTTATGAGTTGCTAGTCCATGAAAGCAAGGATGAGGATAAAATCTCAATCCATATAGAAGAGCAAAAGTATAGTTTTGTTTTGGAGTCTAGCAAGCTTGTTTTGCATGAAGATAGGACTAACTACCAGGCTGAACATGAAGCCAAATTAGATCAGGTTCTCCATGAAGATGAAGCATGTAATTTGTTTTCAGAACTCCCTTGGTACTATAATGAAGAGGCTAACATGGATGAAACTAAGGTAGCTTTCCTTGAAGAGTAATCAAGTGGACTAGCTGAAGATGATCATCCTTTTCAAGACATCTATATGCTTGATTGTCAAGACCCTAACTGTTCAACTTGTAGAGAGCTTGACACTCTGCTGAATTCTTGTAACAACCAAGACCCCAAGTCAGTAAGTGGTGAGGACAGCAAGGAAAAATAGGTTTCTGAACTTGTTCCTTTTACATTTGATTAATATGAAGCTAATCAATTTGAGGACAGCAAGGAATGTATGCATTTAGAGATTTTGGAATAGGAGGCCAAACATCAAAAGAGATTCAAGGTTGCTACTAGTTGCATGAACATTCAGGAAGAGGGGCAATAGTTAGACAACCCAATTCTAGGTAAGTTTTTAGACCTCCCTAATCAGTCTATAATTCATATTCAAGGTGATAAGGCAGTAGAACAACAAATTGGCATTGATTGTTTGCACATTAGTTTATCAAGATGATGTCCCATTTGGCATCTAATCTAGTTAGAAAGTAGAAAGGAGAAAGCATTAGATGAGAAACAAGAAGAGGAGAACTAGCTCCCCTGTCCACCTCAGAACAACTCTATTTTCAATCAAAGCAAGTGGGTATGTGTGTTTATTCTTTCTCTAAGAGAGGTATTACATGTGTTTATTGGATGCCCACCCTATCCACACCCATTGTTGGATGCTTAGAGGTATAAAAAGCACCCCAAGTTGGTTAGAAAAGGGAGATATTTTATAGAACCAGTTAATGGCTTTGTTTAGCCCGCCTGTGTCATTTGTTAGTTGTAGGTAGGTAGGCCATTTCAGTTCAATTTTTGTTTTCCAAGAAGTGCTCATGCACAGTGATTTGGTCCTATTTGAAGTCAGCATGTTTTTTTTTCAATTTAGTTCTTATTGCTGGTGCAGTTCTAGCAGCTGAGTTACAGGTAGTTTTCAAAGTGTTTCAGGCCAAGAAAGGACCCTATGCCCAATGGATATGCAAGGCTACTGGTCATATTTGTTTAGCAGGCAAACACCCCTAAGAGGTTGCCAAATTTTTTACCAAATTGTGCTTACAGCCCAATTCGGTTGACATATGACAATAGTTATCAAGAGGGGTAAGAAAAAAACTTGAATACATGGGTCTTCCAGTCAACATCTACTGTCTTGGCAAAGATTTGTTTCAAGATCATGTTATCAGGATCATGTAACAAATCAAATTGAGTTGTTACAATCCAGATAAGTGAAAATGCCTCAGCAAGTTAGGAGACATTCAAATTTTTTTAGGTAGGCCATTTCAGTTCAGTTTCTATTTTACAAGAAGTGCTCATGCACAGCGAGTTGGTCCTATTTGAAGCCAGCATTTTTTGTTTTCAATTTAGTTCTTGCTACTGTTGTAGTTCTAGTAGCTGAGTTATGGGTAGTTTTCAAAGTGTTTCAGGCCAAGAAAGGACCCTATGCCCAATGGATATGCAAGGCTACTGATCATATTTGTTTAGCAGGCAAACACCCCTAAGAGGTCACCAAAAATGTTACCAAATTGTGCTTACAGCCCAATTAGGTTGACCTTTGACAATAGTTATCAAAAGGGGTAAGAAAAAAACTTGAATAAATGGGTCATCCAATCAACATCTACTATCTTGGCAAAGATTTGTTTTAGGATCATGTTATCAGGATCATGTAACAACTCAAATTGAGTTGTTACACAATCCAGATAAGCGAAAATACCTCAGCAAGTTAGGAGACATTCAAGGGATGACATGTGATTAAAGTTAAACTAATCTTTATAGTTCATGTTTCCAAATATGTTATTGTTGTTTGTAAAACACAGTTCAGTACAGTTTAGGAAAAGGTGCTTATAACTTATCATTTCTTCATGAGTATAAACATATGTTTCAAATAATGTTTAGTTCATGTTATGTAATTGATTCATAAAAGAAATTACATGATATGAAATAATTAATATATTCAAAAGAGAATTGTTTATATAGTCCCACACAAGCTGTGGGAGTAACTGTATCTGATAAGAGATAAAAGAGTAAGTACAGAACGTGAAAAGAAGATATATAGAAATAAGGATGGGACCTGTCATTGCCTAGATGAATGACGAATCTCGTTGTTGGAGGTTACACCAGCATCTCAAGTTGCCCAAGTGCAACTCCAAGAGAGAACCTGCAAGGGGAGGAGGAAAACTGATGTTAGAGCTCGGGGTACAATCCTTAATCTTATATACATCTAGTCAAGACTACTTGCTATTCTACATCCGAGCAGTAAAACATAATGAATGAGCTGAACAACAGATGCAGATATCAAATCATGAGATGAGTCAGAAAAGAGAAGTATCAGATCATACAAATCAAGAGAGAGGTTTTAGCCTCTATGTTTTTATCTAACATATTGTTGACTGTGCAGGTACAAGTCAAGTGCAATTGTAAGATACATGCATGATAACATATCAAAATTATAGTATGTGGAGAAAATGTGGCTCCCACAAAGGTTGAGCCTAGCATGCTGTCCTTCTCTTAGTAGTTGAGAGGGTACATGATCCAGATAGTCAAAGGACAATAATTATTTTGTTGTCAAAATGTAGGGAAAAAGGAAAAATGCATGTCAAAGCACAACAACACATATAAGGAGGCAGTCCATAGTAAACATGGCTCTTGTAAGGAGCCCCATTGGTACTTTTTATTCTTATGAGAATATTTTCTTGCTGACTCTAGGTAGCATTGAACTTTTGTGAAGTTGTAAGATGGAAAAGGATTCTAAAAAAATATTGTTAAAGCTCGTCCTTGCACAAGTATCAAAGGTACCAATGAGGCTCCTCACAATGAGGTATTTCTTAGTAACCAGTCAAGGAACATCTTATATTTAGACCATGCATTGTCACAGTCAGCTATAAGGTATGTCAAGGCCATCAATGCAGTTGGAATGCTTGTTGGAAACAAGATAGTTTAACAAACACATAAGGGACAACATGTGTATGGACAGTTACATATAAGCATGAGAAAGTCATGGCAACAGTTTGAAGAGTCTAGAAGGAGCATAAGAGAGGACTGACATGCATTCATAGCAACCCTTATAACTGTCATACAAAAAAGGATAGTCCTTATGGCTATCATGGAAAATAATGATTATAAAGCAAAATGAAATATCAACTTAGAATTAGTCACAGCTATGGAAGGAACCATGAGGCACAAATTAGCATTAGTGGCCTATCTAAGTGATAATAAGCAGCCATAGAGAGCAAGGACGGTCACCAAAAAATTGATTCATCATACAATAAATACACCAACTGGACAATCAAATGCAAAGTAAAGTATCATGGTACAGGACAGCTATGTCACAAATGCAAAGTACATGGTAACTATCAAGTCCAAAAGCCAAAGTACAATGGTATGCTGCCAGTAGAATAGTCTTAAGATCAAAATGCAAGGAGGACAATGAGTCAAGGGTTAGTAATAGCATTCAAGAGAGCAGAACAAGTATTTACAACCTTTTGTTGTGAACGAGGTGCAAAATTTATATTGAATGTCTATTGAGGCAATGGAGATGTTCATGAAGAAGCAGTGGAAAATGAATTGTAGTAGTGGAACCTCAAGAGATGCATAGTGAAAGTCATCTTCATATTGGAGGTTTCAAACATTAATACATAAATATAGTGGAAGTGTTCTAGGATAAACCAATGATACCATGATGTAATAAAAATGACAACATAACTTATCACTGTCTAGATCATGCACAGTGACCTTATCACAATCAGGATTGAGGAATAACAGTCATCACCATAGCCAACAACAAAGAGGGGACAGTCATAACACAAAGGACGGTCACAACTAAAAAATAGTTAGATTGAGCCTACACTAGTCCTTACTAGCTCCGCCTATTATTGAATGTTTAATCAAGAATTTTAAGAGATGTATCTTAGTAGGATGAGAGCAATTGGAAACTAGAAGAGATCTGTCAACAGTCCTAGGAGAGCAGCAAATAGAGATGCCTAAAAGAAGTTTTGCTATTTTGTGAAAAGCACAAGGTCTTCTCTCAGCTGTGAACCTCAAGGTCTTGATCTTACTTATGTTTCAAAAGGAAATAGGAGGGGTTTATGCATCCAAGGAAGCCCTATATTAACTCCTCAGATGAGAAGTGAAGTAAGTAGAAGTGGAAAAGCAAATAGTAGCATTCCAAACAAAAAAAAGATATAGACATACATTGGGATACAAGGAGACAGAGGCTGTAAAAAATAGTCAGATTCAACACAGTCATCTAACACTATTAAGGAGAAAATCTTCATACTTTTATATAAACCATCATCACAAACAGGTTTGTGGAGTTGTTCCAGTGTCAAAACCTTATAATGTAGGAAGAATAATGCAAAAAGATTAGGAAAAATCACATGAAAGTCATTAGGGCATCAACAGACTACATGGACTAATTTCAATAGTCATATCCCTTGCAAAATAGGATCAAGGTCCTAAAAGAGGGCAATCAGCAAAGAGAGGTTTTCTACTATTTTCTTTAGCACAACACCATTTCATTAAGAAACCCAAAAATAGATTGTCACAATTATACCTTCATAATCTAAAAGAGTAAAGATAAAAAGGGAAAATGCACTATCTTCTTAGAAATTGCAAGAACCAGAAGCATGTTTCCATTACCAATTCATTCATAATAAGTGTTAAAAGAACAACAAAGGAAATAGAAGCTTTTCACTAGTCCACCACTTTTGAAAGCCTTCAACAGAGCTAAATAAAAAAGGTACTAGATAGTTCTTATTGTTTTCTCTCATTAGGAAAGTAGAGCAGTTGAAAGAGAGGGTGGCTTTCATAGTTTATGCATACAGGAAATCTTCATCTCTCTCCCCAAAAGGGATTCTTCACATTTTTCATCAAAAGAGGGACAAATACAAAGTTTTCATGATAGAGAGCATGCTTTTCTCAGAGGCACAGTAAGGAAACAATGACCTAATTTCTTCATCATGCATACAAAACCAAATAGAGGAAGAGCCATAAGTAGTCTCTTGAAGCACTTACACAGTGAAAGCATTTTTTTAATCACAGTCTTATTAAAGGTTAATAACAATGCAATAGAAAAAAATGGCAAAGATGACAGGTTTTTCACTATTTCTAACATAGGGAGAAAGAGTAACTATTTCCAACCATTTGTTAGATAAGCACAACCTATTCTTCTCAAAGGGAGTATTAGATGCAAATAAAGAGGAGTGTTTCTTACCCATAGATCAAGATAAAACAATAGGAAATACCTTCAGTAGTGTCCAAACAGCTACTACAAACTCCAGCATGGTGACGCTCTTCAAACCCTCGACAGGAGCAAGAGGCAATGTGAAATGATGGAATGAAACAAATGTTTAGGGTTAGAGTATTTTGTTCATAGCAATGCCCTAGCCCGTGGACTTGTTTTATTTTATGACTTTTAATATTAAAAATCATTGCGATCAAATGACCCCCATGGTCAAACACTTGATCAAGTGTTAAGTGCTTAGGAGAACATCATAAGAGGCTTGTGGGATTTTGGGAGACATAAGGATCTTTATGATCTTTTATTTGTTTCTTATCAAAACCTTAAGTCAAAAGGAACATCATGACTAGTTTGAAGATGGGGTGACTAAGGCATGTGTGGCCTTGGGAGTCATAGTCATAAGGGTATGATGATTGAGTTGCACTATGGTTGAGGATTCTTGGACCTTGTTTTGACTTAAGAATTTTTAAGCAGATTGAAAAGATTTTTACAAGCCAACAGTAGAGTGAAGGTATTATTTTGCATGGAAAATGGAGGGGAGAGCTATTTTTTTCCCCTAAGGGCTAATATGGTTAAGATTACCCCTTGTATTTTTGCATGAACTTAAGGCAAAAACAAAGATATGTAAACAAGTATTAAAGTAATGATGTATAAATTACTTTAATATTTATCATGAAAATGCAAAATTGAGCAATCACATAACACCTATTAAAGTAAGTCAACTGATTACTTTAATATTTGTTCAAATTATTTATCCTTGACCTAAAATCATGCAAAAATAGGAGAGTTAAATTGAGGTGTAGGCTCATGCATTTGGAGTTATTTTGAGTTTATCCTTGACTTTTGGTCAAACTAGAGTGTTTTTTGGAGTTATGTTTGGTCAGACTAATCGAGAGAGGGAGTTTGGAGCTAATTTAGCTCAGTTTTCATCAGTTTTGAGCCCTCTTTTTGAGGCTTTTTAGTTTTTCTTGTGAGGCACATTTGGGAGAGATATTTTGGGTGCAATTAACTGCAGTTGACTCCTCTTGACTCTTTGGAGTCACTTTTTTTATTATAGGAGGAAAGACATTGTTTTTTTTCCTCAGTTCTTGATTTTATGCTTTCTCTTGCACATTGTAAAGAAGCTTACAATTTTGTAACTCTTTTTTGATAGATTCATAGATAGCAACAAGTTTACAAGTTACATTTTTGTCATTTATTTTTGCACTATTTTCCTTTTATTACTTAAAAGATCAATATTTTACCTTCTTAGATTTATGTAGATGCCTTCATAAATGATTTTGATGAAACTTATTGTGTTTTAACATAAGAACAAAACCTTTAATTTTGTCTCATTCATTACTGCAAATTTACACAAGACAATTGATTATCACAGGTCTTAGGTTGTGCCATTGATCATCTTTCCTTTCAAGTTGTGAAATCTAGTTTCCCTTCTAAAAGATAGATTATTAAGCCTTCTTTTGAATTATTTATGTGATCAGATTGCTCTTTATTGAGTTGTGTAGAGAAATCCTTAAAGAGATAATTGTGAAATCAAGTTGTCCTTTAGTATCATTTTGGTGTATCACCTCCTAGAAATAGATTTTACATTCAATCAGTTATCTTTCTTCCATTTTCCCTGAAGTCTTCATTAGTTTTAGGTAAATCAAAAGGGGAACCAACCCATAATCTAGAGATTCATCTTCATTATGAGCATACCCATAGGCTCGAAGATGTTTCCATGTTTCACGGGATTGGTAAGTCTTAAAGATTAGCATCTAGGTGCAATCCTTCATGACAACAACATTTACCATGGAAGAATTGTTTGGGTCACTCACTACCTATGAGATGAGAAATGAAGCCCAAGGTACATCCAAAAGAGAAGCTACTTTCAAAGCTACAAAGAAAGAAGGAACATCTAGTCCACATAGTGAGTCTGAGGAAGAACAACCAAACTTTGTGTAAAAGCTGAAGAAGGGTTTAGGCAAGTATAAAGGTAAGTTGCCTTTCAAATGCTTTAATTCTAGAAAGGTTGGTCATTATGCTTCTAAATGTTCTTTTAGAGAAGATAAAAATAGTAGCAGGGGTTTCAAAAGAAGCCTTCTTTCCAAATAAGACTATAGCTCCTCAAAAGAAGTAGATCACTACTCATCGGATGATGAAAGAGGAGAGTCCCTATTCATGGTAATATCTGATGTTACTGAGCAAGACAAGGAGAGTTCAATGATTGTCCAAAAAACATTTCATACTCAAGGGAAAATAAATCTCTAGATAATAGACAATGGATTTTCAAGCCACATGACAGGTGATGAAAGCAAATTCATCAATCTTGTTAAGTGGAATGGTGGATCAGTTAATTTTGGAGACAATTCATCTGCAAATATTTTTGGAAAGGACACCATAAGTATTGATGGAAAATCCAAAATAGAAGATGTTCTATATGTAGAAGGTCCCAAGCACAATATTCTCAGTGTAAGTTAGATGTGTAGAAAAGGATAAAACCTCATGTTTCATGGGCAAGGATGTGAAATTAGAAGAGCAAATTATGGTAAACTGGTGGAAGAAGGTTCTAGGACAGGAAATAATTTGTACAACCTAAAGAGTTTCAATGAAAGGGGTTTTCTTCTAGGATAGACAAATGAATCTTGGTTGTGGCACAAAAGGATGGGACACATCAACTTTGACCATCTTGTGAAAATCAGCTTCATACAAGAAGTAAGAGACATGCCAAAGATTATCAAGCATGCAAGTACCTTGTGTAATGAGTGTCAGATTGGGAAGTAGACAAGGATAAGATTCAAGACCAAGGAGTATTCTTCTACAAAGCCTTTGGAACTAATTCATACTAACCTATGTGGTCCTACCAAAACAAGGAGTCTCCAAGGTGAGAAGTATTTTATGTTACTCGTTGATAATTACTCTAGGATGACATGGGTTACTTTATTGAAAGAGAAATCAAAAGTTTTCAATAGGTTTAAGATTTTTAAATCCATGGTTGAAAATGAAATGAATTCTAGAATCAAGTGCTTAAATTCTGATAAAGGTGGTGAGTTCACTTCAAATGATTTTGAGGAATATTGTAAAGAACATGGAATAAAGAGGCACTTATCTACAACAAGAATGCCTCAGTTAAATGGAGTTGTGGAAAGGAAGAATATAGCAATCCAGGAGATGGCTCGAACCTGTTGGGATAAGTTGCCATTAACTTGCAATCCTAACTAGTTCATGTGTCTCCAAAGTTCTTGGAATGTGTTCCCCAACACATAAGGACTTTGAGAGATTAATTATTATTTAATTATATCACTTGGCTTATTGTAATCAACTCCTAATTGATAGGGTCAAACTTGGGTGTCTAATTTTGGAGTGGGGTCCATGAAGACTTGTTGACAATTCCTTGAAGTCTATTTTGAGAGTTTAACAACTCCTAGTGAGTGGGAGTTAACTTGGGTGCCCACTTTTGGAGGTGGATTATATTAAGACTTGGAGTTTGCTTTTTTAAGTACATGAGTGGATATTGTTGATACATTTTGCATGGATATAATGTTGGAGTTAACAGATGAGTTAGAGATGCATGATGTTTCTATGAACATGATATAGCAGTTAACATTGGATTCAGAGATGCATGAATATGATGTGGCAGTTAACAGTGAAATTAGACATGCATGATATTTGCATGTGCTTGCATGTTGTTGCATGTTACTTATCTAGGCTTGCATGTTGTTGCATGTCACTTATATGAACTTGCATGTTGTTGCATGTTACTTGCATTCACTTGCATATTGTTGCATGTTACTTATACGGACTTGCATGTTGTTGCATGTTACTTATATGAACTTGCATGTGCTTGCATGTTGTTGCATGTTGCTCCTGTGGACTTGCATGTGCTCACATGTTGTTGCATGTCAATTTTGAGAGGTTTCTTAAAGAACACTCCAACTCTAGAAACTTGTAGGATGGTACATCTCAGTGTTTTAGATAATGGATATCAGTTACATGTTGAATCAGGTGTTTGCATGTCACTTGCATGTATAGAACAAGGTAATTCAGAATAACATTGGGGACATCAATCTTGCATGTTGTTTGCATGAGATTGGTGTGTGTTGATCACTTCAATTGACTAAAAGAGATTGGGAAAACTTGGATGCCCAATCTTGGGACTTTATTTGTTTCTTTTATTTGGAAATGTTTTTGATACTGGCTAAGTTTACTTGGGTACACTTGGGCACCCACTCTAGGATAGGTAGTTAATAGGAAGCTTGGCTTGGTTTGACGTATGTCTTCTCTATTTGGAGAGCTTGGGTTTTGCATGAGGATTTGTTCTCAAGTTATCAATTACAATTGATTGTAATTTGAGTTTCAATCTTTTGTATTAATTAAAAAATCCCCATACATTTTCTAGAGAGTTGAATTGTGAAAAAGACTTAGAAGAAAAAAGCAAGAAGGTTTTTTGTAAAAGACTTAGAAAAAAAGCAAGAAGTTTTATTAAGTTTTTTTAAGTTTTTACAAGTTTGAAGATTGAAGAAGCTTTTGAAGTGCATCAAGGAATCAAAGGATTTCAGTATTGAATGTAATCTTTCACAAGAGATTTAATACAAGCATAAACACCTTTGGTGTGGAGTTTTTTCCCTTACGGGTTTCTCCACATAAATACTTGTCTTCTTCTTGCAAGCTATTTTCTTGTACTACATTGATTAAATTGGAGAAATACTCCAACATCTAAATTGAAAGTAATTTTCAGATTCACACATGCTATTAAGTTTTAGATTTGAAAATATTTTAAAACTGCATAGCTACAACTTTGCCTTGTTCTCTTTCCCTTTTTCCAACACTTGGTATCAGATCCAATGGTTGCAGTGAGAGAGGGATGTTGGACTGCACTAAACAACTGAGAGGGGGGGTGAATCAGTTGTCCTAAAAATTTTAACCAATTATGATCATCAACTTATCAATTACTTATATTCAAATATAACCATGAAAGCATCAAATGAGAAGCTCAACACAAAAACATAAACAACACAGGAGACCATATTTTTTACATGGAAAACCCTAAAAGGGAAAAACTACGGTGATTGTTAGCCCACAGAAATATATAAGTTATATCAATACCAAAAAATAGAGGCTCACTGCCTATAGGGCTCACTACCCAAATTGCTCACTGCAAAGAAAGGCTCACTGCCAAGGAAGGCTCACTGCCAAAAGAAGGCTTACTACTAAAAGGTTGAACTGAGATAACAACACCTACTCCATGCCAAGGTTTAGTTCCATTGAAGCACAAACACCTCTGCTCTACTCTGCTACCTTACTTTGCTTCTATCTTCACATCTTCGCACTTGGATACATTTTCACAACATAATTACAAGTATTCATACACTTCATCAACCTTGGAATGATCATCAAGGTTGGCATTACAATCATCAACCGTTGGAACAATCTCCAAGGCCGGCAAACATACGTTACATCATAATAGGTTTGGACCTAAACAAATTTACAAAGAAAAGAAATGAATGCAGATCACACCATGCCTTAGCATTGACTCAAACATAATCTTCCATGCTACAACACGCTATCACAATCTTCAATGCATCTCCATAGATGATGAATTCAACAGGTCAGCCAAGACTGATGTTAACACAAGTATTCACAACAACACACTTCATGTACGATCTAAATTACACCTTACAAACCAATCTAAATGTAGGATCATGACCAGGAGGCATCCACAAGCACATTGTAATCACCAGGAACAACCGCATGGTCTCTAATCACTCTAACAATAAGATTCTTCAAATTGGAGTACAGGAACAACTCTGTCAGCCACTGTCATGAGTAAAAGATAGCTTACAGACCACCAAATCATGAACCATTACATTTAAAGGAACTTAACATCATCATTGACTTAATTCCAGAACCACAGACCAAAATACTTCAATGTGAAGGAATGCGGAGAAAAACACTTTCTCCCTGTCACCACCAAACACACAGAAAAAGTTGTTTTCACTCTGGTGAACATAACTCACTCAATTCTTCATACCGGAGGCTCAAACCTAGAATATAGCATCTTCAGATAGGCTTCTAAATAAATTCCAATCCATAGGAAAATATATTTATTCTACAAGAAATGCGGAGCATTCTTCTTGACTATTCTTCTTCATGTAATGCATTGTTTCTACTGCAACACATTGTTATCACCAGAGGGGCTAATTTTATCAATACCCTCAACAAAGTAAGAGCACAGTTGACACCAATGACAACATATATATGTTGACATCAATGACAACACCGATTAGGCACATACTTGCAACAATTTCCCCCTTTGTCATTGATGGCAACATATGATGTGAAAAACTGAAAAGACCATCAAGACAAGAATCTACCCCTTTCTCTTTTCACATTTGCATTCTTTCTCCCCTTGATTTTTTCACATGATTTCTCTCCCCCTTTGACATCAATGGAAAAGGGCACATACTTGCATGTTGCTGCTCTAATCCACTTACTTTATCAGAAACATTTAGCTACTCCCTTGAGAGGTAGCCTTCAAAACATCAATCTAGATCATAGAATGACACTTTAAGCTCCACTGGATTGATGGATTCCTATGCATCTTAGTTCAAGATAGGAGGGGTAATGACCCCTAACTTTTCTTTGAGATACTCAAAAGTATCTTTAGCCAGAGGCTTAGTGAAAATGTCTGCAATTTGATCCTTTGTGGACACATATTCCAACTTTACTTCATTCTCTGTCACCTTCTCTCTCAAAAAGTGACACTTTATTGATATGTGCTTTGTTCTCGAGTGCATCACTGGATTCTTTAAAAATTTTATGGCACTTGAATTGTCACAAAAGATTGCAATTAGATCTCCATACACAACTCTTATATCCTTCAAAGTCTATTTCATCCATAATACTTGAGTGCAACAACATGCTGCTACAATATACTCTACTTCTACAGTTGACAAAGATATTGAATCTTGTTTCTTGCTTAGCCATGAGACCAATCTATTACCCAAGAAGAAGGCACCTCCACTTGTACTCTTTCTTTCATCAACATCTCTGGCCCAATCTGCATCTGTATAAGCACTGAGAGTGAAATTATTGTCCTTTGGATACCATAAGCCATAATCCAGAGTATCTTTCAAATACCTCAAGATTCTCATAACTGCCATCACATGTGATTCTCTTGGATTAGCTTGAAACCTTGCAACAAGACAAACTACATGCATAATATCAGGTCTAGTTTGAGTTAGATAAAGCAATCCTCCAATCATGGATCTATATTTTTTTTATTAGCCTTAGGTGATTCATCAGTTTTACTCAACTTGCAACTAGTCACCATGGGAGTACATACTGGTTTAGAGTCTTCCATCCCAAACTTCTTCAACAACTCTTTCACATACTTAGACTAAGATATGAAGATTCCTTCATATAATTGATTAATTTGTAGACCCAAAAAGAAATTCATTTCACCAAACATGGACATTTCAAATTCACTTTTCATCTCACCAGTAAACCTTGTGCACATACCTTCATTTCCTCCAAAGATAATGTCATCAACAAAGACCTCAACAGTCAAGATCTAATCATCATTGGTTTTGAAATACAGATTGCTATCTGTAGTACCTTTACTAAATCCCAATTGCAATAAATACATGTATAACCTTGCATACCAAGCTTTAGGAGCTTGTTTGAGTCCATATAATGCTTTCTTCAACCTACATACCATATCACCTTGATTTAACAATTGGAATCCCTCTAGTTGCTCAACGTATACTTCCTCTTCTAACTCACCATTCAGGAAGGTAGATTTCACATCCATCTGATATACCTTAAAATATTTGTGAGCTACAAACACCAGAAACATTCTGATTGCTTCAATCTGAGCTACCGGGGTAAAAGTTTCTTCAAAATCTATCCCTTCAATTTGAGAATATCCTTTGTATACAAGTCTTGCTTTATTCCTTACAACTTCTCCATTTTCATTCAGCTTGTTCCTAAACACCCATTTAGTTCCAATAACATTTTTGTCAATAGGTCTAGGAACTAATTCCCAAGTTTCATTTTTCTCTATCTATAATAGTTCTTCCTCCATTGCCTTTACCCATTTTTCATCATTGCATGCTTCATTCATAGTCTTTGGTTCAATCTTTGAAAGCAAACAGTAATTGACATGTTCCTCTGTAGCTCTTCTCCTTATTAGCACACCTTTGTTTTTGTCACCTATAATCTGATCTTTACATACCTAGGAGTCTTGACAACATTTTCTGAAGACTCTTCTTCATTTTGACTGTCCTCTTGCTCATCTTTTTCTTCATTTAATATAGTCACAGGTTCATCTAGTTCATAGTAATTCAAGTCTAATATCTTTTTCTTGCCTTCATCTACCTTCACATTTGCACTTTCAACAATCTTTTTGATTCTTTTGGTGTAGTACTGGTAGGCCTTACTCTTGGTAGAGTATCCAAGAAAGATTCCTTCATCACACCTTGCATCAAAATTTCCTAGATCTTCATCTCTCCTGACATAGCATTTGCTTCCAAAGATTTTAAAATACTTTACTGAGGGAATTCTTCCATACCATAATTCATAAGGAGTTTGAGTACTATTACCTTTGACTTGAACTCTATTTTGGATGTAAACAATAGTATGAATATACTCTTTCCAAAAAACTTCTAGTAGATTTGCTTCCTTCATCATTTTCACAGAAGCTTCTTGAACTGTCTTGTTTTTCCTTTCCACAACTCCATTTTGCTAAGGAGTCTTAGGTGCAGACAACTATCTTTTTATCCCAGGCTCTTCATAGAAAATGTTGAATTCATTTGATGTGAATTCACCTCCTCTATTAAACCTCAAGCATTTGATTTTCAATTCTATTTCATTCTCAACAATTGCCTTGAAAGATTTGAACTTCTCTAGGGCTTCTGATTTGTCTCTTAGAAAAGTAACCCAAGTCATTCTAGAATAATCATCAATAAGCAACATAAAGTACATGTCACCTTGTAGACTTCTCACCCTTGTAGGACCACAGAGATATGTATGCACTAGATCCAACAAACTGGTAGAGAATTGCTCTTTGTTCTTGAAACTTGTTCTTGTCAGCTTCCCTAACTGACATTCCTTGCAGATTGTGTTGGATGATTTCACAAGTTTTGGTAAATCTCTCACAATCTGACCTAAACTTATCTTTACTAGATTATCAAAGTTTATATGACACATCCTTCTATTCCACAACCAACTTTCATCTATCTAAGCTAATAAAGAATAATCATTAGTTCCTCTCAATTGATAGATGTTACCTTTAGTCTTCTTATCAGTAGCAATCACATTTCTGGAGCTTTCCATGATCTTGCACCCATTATCTTTGAATCTTAGATCATATCCTTTGTCATAGATCTAACCAACACTCAAAAGATTATGCTTCAAACCCTTCACATATAGAACATTGTCGGTATTATGCTTTCCATCAAATGAAATAGATCCTTTTCCACAAATCTTACCAGCTGCATTATCTCCAAACCTAACCAGTCCTCCATCATACTTTTCCAAACTTACAAACTTATTTTTGTCACCGGTCATGTGATGTGAGCATCCACTATCAATAATCCATTCATCCTTATCCTTCTCAACCTAAACAGCCAAAGCACTTTCTTCCACTAGTTTTTCTTCCTTCAAATAGCTAGCAGAATTAGTAGACATAGGATCTTCTTTAATAGCAATAAATAGGCATTCATTTGCACTGGTACTAGCATCATCAGATTCATCATTAGTCACTCCTTCATCATCAAAATCTCTAACATAGTAACACTCCTTTGGAACTCTAGGCCTTCTCTCATACTTTTTCTTATTTCTTTCAATTCTTTCAAGACATTTGGAAGCATAATGTCCTACTTTAACACAAGAGAAACATTTGAAAGGTAATTTACCTTTGAACTTACTAGAACCTCTTTGCAACCTATCAATAAAGTTAGCTTCAAGTTCATCAAAGTCATCATCCACTTTATATTTCTTAGCTCTAGAAATCTTTTCTAATGTACTGGCTTTAAAAGATAATTCAACTTTTGGCAAGGCATCACCAAATTCTCTCATCCCAAAGGCTATAAGCTTTCCAAGTAATTGATCTCTGTCAATAGTTTTCACAGTCATAAATTCTTCAACAGTAGCTACCTTGTGACTATAGGACTTTGGTAGTGATCTAAGAATTTTCATCACAACTTCCTTATCACTGAGAGTTCCACCCATACCTTTTATTCCAGTGATAAGTTCATCAACTCTTTGCATAAAGGCTATTATATTTTCATCTTCATTCATCTTCAAACCCTCATATTTCACTTTCAGGCTTTGTAGCTTAGCTTCTCTTACATAATCATCTCCTTCATATAGATTTTTCAGCTTCTCCCATACCTCATTTGCAGATCCAAGGTCCACAACTTTTGTCAACACTGAGTCACTCAAGGAACTTAACAAAGCATCCTTTGCTTTGACATCCAATTCATATTCTTTGATATCATCCTCAATTGTTAACGCACCTTCAGGAATGACAAATTGTGACTATGTAGCTAGCCATACTCTATAACCAAGACAGAGGAGATGGATTTTCATTCGTACCTTCCAAAGAGTATAATTTGTGAGCTTCTTTCTTATAAGACATCCTGGATCTTCCTCAAGCTGTTAGGCTTACTTCTAAGGAACTTGGCTCTGATACCAATTGTTGGACTGTATCAGACAACTGAGAGGGGGGGTGAATCAGTTGTCCTAAAACTTTTAACCAATTATGATCATCAACTTATCAATTACGTATATTTAGATATAACCATGAAAGCATCAAATGAGAATCTCAACACAAAAGCATAAACAACACAGGAGACACCAAAGTTTTTATGTGGAAAACCCTAAAAGGGAAAAACCACGATAGGTGTTAGCCCACAAAAATATATAAGTTATATCAATACTAAAAAATAGAGGCTCACTACCTACAAGGCTCACTGACCAAATTGCTCACTACAAAGAAAGGCTCACTACCTATGGATGGCTTACTGCCAAAGGAAGGCTCACTATCAAAAGAAGGCTCACTACCAAAAGGTTGAACTAAGATAACAACATCTACTCCACACCAAGGTTCAATTCTATTGAAGCACAAATACCTCTGCTCTACTCTACCACCTTACTTCTCATCTTCACACTTGGATACATTTTTGTGACTCAATTACAAGTATTTATACACTTCATCAACCTTGGAATGATCATCAAGGTTGGCATTACAATCATCAACCATTGGAACAATCTCCAAGGTTGGCAAACATACATTACATCATAATAGGTCTAGACCTAAACATATTTACAAAGAAAATAAATGAATGTGAATCACATCGCACCTTAGCAGGGACTCAAACACAATCTTCCATGCTACAACATGCTATCACAATCTTGGATGCATCTCCACAGATGATGAATTCAACCAGGTCAGCCAAGACTGATGTTAACACAAGTATTCACAAGAACACACTTCGTGCATGATCTAAATTACACCTTGTGGACCAATCTGAATGTAGGAGCATGACCAAGAGACATCCACAAGAATATTGTAATCACCAGGAACAACTGCATGATCTCTAATCACGCTAAACTGGAGTATAGGAACAACTCTGTCAGCCATTGTCATGAGTAAAAGATAGCTTGCGGACAACCAAATCATGAACCATTGCATTTGAAGGAACTTAACATCACACTGACATAATTCTAGAACCATAGACCAAAATACATCAATGCGGAGGAATGCAGAACAAAATAATTTCTCCGTGTCACCACCAAACACACAGAAAAAGTTGTTTTCACTCTGATGAACATAACTCACTCAATTATTCATACCGAAGGATCAAACCTAGAATATAACATCTTCATAGAGGCTTCTAAATAACTTCCAATCCGTAGGCAAAGATATTTATTCTACAGGAAATGCGAAGCATTCTTCTAGATTGTTCTTCTGCATGTAATGCACTATTTCTACTGCAACACATTGTTATCACCAAAGGGGCTAATTTTATCAATATCCTCAACAAAGTAAGAGCACAATTGACACCAATGACAACACAGATATGTTGACATCAATGACAACACTGATTAAGCACATACTTGCAACAAGGGATGCTTTTTTTCTAAAGTATTGGAGGATTTTTATTTGCAGGGGAAGTTTTATGTGTTAACATTATATTGCAGATTTGCGAGTTTGGAAGCCATGGTATTTACCTCTCAAATGGATATTGTCAAAAGAATCTTTGTTGGGCTCTTGAGACTCAAGGTTATGGATCTTTATGGAGTTGATCTTGTGGTAGTGATTTGGAGCTCCATTTTGACAATATGTCTATATTCTCTTGTTTGATAGTTTTATTCATTTACCTTGTGGTCATGTGTGTTGATGATGGTTTTGATGCAATCATAACAATTAGTTAAAATTCACATAAAATGAACCAAAACTGACTTGAAAGATATGAAGGAATCAGTTAAGATTCGCTTAATCCCAAGTTTAATATGGTCAGGTCTTGATCTGTTGGGCAAATTCAGTTGGTCAATGTGAAGCTGTAATGTTCAAGGGGCCTTACGTGATTTAGGGTTTCTTTTTGGTTTACTGGACTCAAACTATGCAAAAGATAATAATTATCAGTATGTCATTCATTCTCTTTTGCATAAGAGTATTACTGCACTTACAAATCTGCGAAAATTTGCTTCCAAAAAAATGCATATACAGCACTAAAACCAATCGGGTCAACTATCGTTGACCGAAAACATGCATTCAGACCCTAAATCGGCCTCAAATTACCATCGCTTCATTTTCCCGCCCATTTCCTTGTTTAAATATTTGTATATGGCGAATGCATATTTTCCTTATATGTCAGGTTTGTATATTGAATATACAAGGACCAAAATATGCAAGGAACTATCTATGTTTAATTTCCATTTCGAATCCGGCTTGTATTAGTGCATTGTATATCACAAAATATACATTGCACAAATATACGATGACTTAACTCTCTTTAATAATCCCCTCGGGTCCGTCCAATGTATATTTCGTTGTATATATATTGGCTTGTATGTCCAAAATATACATTTGGACCTTATACAAGTATTTAACTAGATTTTAATTTTCCTTCGATTCCGCATTGTATACTCTAATGCATATTGTGCTTTGTATCTTAGGATATACATTTGGGTTTTATACATTGCATTAATCAGATTCTATTTTATTTGAATTCCAGCTTGTATAAACTATTGCATATCAGTTTTGTATGTCAAAATATACAAGCCGAAATTATACAATGAATTAATGCTGTTTCAAAAAAACTTTAAATCCACGTTGTATATCAGGTCTTGTATATTTATGAAACCCTCCTTTCAAATCCGTGGATATACAACAAATTTAACATGCTTCATAAGATTTGAATTCCGCGCGATGCATACTGCCAATGTATATTTGACCTTGTATGTCCAAATATACAATCACTGAATGTACATCGACTTAACAATGTTTAATGACTTTTCAGGTCCAATATGTATATTGGCATTTGTATGTATCGTCCGATATACAATGAATTTTCTATTTCTGACCTTTATTTTGAATCTGGGTTGTATGTGAATAGTGCCTTGTATGTTCTGCTTGTATGTCAAAATATACAAGCGTCGAATATACAATGACTTAATTTGTTTTAAAAAGTCCGTCAGGTCTGCGTTGTATATAGAACACTTGTATCCTATGCATTGTATATTTCGAAACATACAAGCAACTAACTTTATTTAAACAACCCTTTGGGTCTGTGATTTGCATATGGACGTTGTATTTTCCAAATGCATGCATAAACATACAAACCCGATTGCAAAAATGCAACTAAGTATAAGTGACTCTGCACATACAAAGGACTTTGTATATGCACAGTGATATACAAACCTGAATATACATTTTACCAAAATGATCATAACTTGCAAAATATGGTGAATTTTAAGATGGTTCAAAAAGCAACCCTAGCTCATTTTTCACAAGGAATCCAACCATATCATGCCCTGGTACTGAAAATGCATTTTTTCTCTATTTTTAACAAAGTTTGCAATTTTAACCCCTCTCTTTTCCCTTTACCACCAAGCAAAACACACACACAAAAGCCAAAGCAACAGCCACAGCAAGGGTCCTCATTTTGCTAAGGAGTAAAATGGGGCGTGTTGTGAACATCACAACAACTAGCAACCAACCAAAACAATTAAATTCAAAGCATTTAAGAAAACTAAATGAAATAAATCCATAACTTCCAACTATCCTTCCTGCAAATTATTATTCAACTTGAGACCTAAGGTATTCAATAAGGATGCATGAATTTTCATTTTTAGTTAAAGTGTGTGCACGTGATTAATTATCCTCATCTTGAAGATCGGGTGAACAAACCAGTGACTGACATTAGCCTACGTAGTTGAGGATATTCCCTAATAGCCGACCGGATAGAGCCTTGCTGCCAGCGAGCGTCTATAGCCCCGGTAAGGTTATCATTACAATTCTCCTAAGTAGAGCCCCACTGCCAGCGAGCGTCCATAGCCCTAGTAGAGTTACTTAGATGGCTTAATATGGATTTTCAGTATAATCTGCTTTATTATATTTTTATATTTTTATAATTTATTGATTTTGTTGCTTCATAGGAATTTCATAAGATATAGCAATTTGTAACTTTATGATGCAAGGAATGAGCACTTACTGAAATTAAGCTGAGAATTGTAATGGTAGCAAGGGTGACCTTGGATTTTTCACCTAATATCTACACTAGTAGGTTCAACAAACCCAAGGATTTTAGGTGTGTCATCGTGAGAAACCTCCCTTGAACTTTCAATCACTATTATTAAATACTAAATTTCATAAGCTAAACAACTCTCTACATTCATGACAGTCACAACAAGTTATGCATGAATTGCAAATGATTAACCTGAATATTCTGAATTTCCTATTGTTTTCAATGGTTGCTAGTTTGCTCCTTAATACTTTAAAGAAAAATAAAGATCCCTACTGAGGAGACAACAAGCAACCAAACAAACAGACTGTACAAATAACAAAACGGAAATAAAACAACAAAACAACAAAAGAAAAGAAACAAAAACAAAATTGTACAAACAACTAACCTACCAAACTATACACAAACCCCCCCTCCACAAGGCAAACAAAACCCAGGGAAGGACCCAAGAATACCCCTACTTGCATATTTATTTGGATTGTGTAGGAGTAACAGGGCACTGGTTATGGTTCTTAACTTAGCAAATTTATCTTTGAATTCTGAAAAATTTTGTTGTATTCTAGATTCATTGTGTTTATCAGAATAACCCTCAATAACTAGCAACTGAGGCAGCTCATTACGCTCATGATTAATCCATATGCATGTCCTATGCCTTAAATTTCCATAATCAAAATAGTACTCGACATTATTCACTTAGGAAAGGGAAGAGACAACCTAATGTATTTTTGGCTCTGTTGGACATGCATGTTTATTGACCACTGGTCCTCCTTTTAATTTTGCACTTTCATTGCTTAGCTCCTTGTCTGGTCTTACTTCAAATTGAAAGGTGAAAGACTTTAGATGTATCATTTCTTCATCGTTATCTAGCTTTGTTCCTTCATTTTGGATGTTCATTTTATTCTCAAATTCAGCAAACTGTTCAATGTCCTCATTAGTTCCTTGCACATCAGCACTTAAATGAGTATCTTTATAATCATAATCTGATATACATAAATTTATCATTTCTAAATCACTTGATAGTAAAGGTGGGACAGGATCCTTTGATTTATAGGAGTACTCCCCTGCTTCATTTTCAAAATAATGCTGGGGTGATGTCTGATTTTGCCCAGCAATAGCATGATCCTTTGTTCCTTCCATTTTCAAGAATTGATCATCAGATGACTCATATTTATCATCCAGTGTGGAGTCGGATTCTATTGACCTACAACAATCTTGAACTTGATTATTCAATTTAAGCAAGTTAGACAGTAAATCAGCATTAACTTCCTTTTCTATGACTCCATGGGCTGCTATAATAGGAACCTCAACAATTTTGGTGCACTGTAATTCCTCCATCTCTCCACATTTCTCTTTTCCATAAAATGATTCAAGGAAAGTCGTTTTACTATCTTTTCCAAAAGTATTAGGATCAGCAATAAAGACCTTATCTTGACAAATGGTTTCCTCTCTACAGGCTTTAAAAGGTTTATACCTACACTCACCTTCACTTGTACTAGGAGGTAGAGACCTACTATCAATCCCATCGTAAAATGACCTAAGGAAAGATGTCCTACTATTATCCCCTACAACTCTATTACTTGCTGATACAGAAAATTTCCTTGCCAAATCATTTTCATTAAAACTTTTCAAGTCAGATCTAGAGATTTCCTCTTGACAAGTATTCCCTAGTACTTCCATATTTTTATCAAATACATCAAGACCAACTTCACCTTTCTTTTCTTTTTCATTAAATCTACTTTTCCTATCGTCTAGAAAATGAACATGAGCTATGATTTCTTCTCTGTAATTTTTTGGATATTTATACCTTTCACTAACTTTAGTCAAAGCCAGACCTTGACAAAAAGGCAGATTATTTTTCTTACCATCACATGATTCCAAAAAAGAGATTCCACTACCCTTTACTTCTAGCATTGGTTCCATCTTTACACTCTCTGAACATTTAATGACTGTTGATATTGCATCCCCCTGCTGCTCCATAATCTCCTCATTTTCCTACTAACTTTCAGCCTTATACACATCTGAGAGAGAGATTAGTCCTTTTAAATATAAATCCAACCTTGTAAGAAAAGCCAAACAACTAATTTCACCATGCTCTGTGGACTTATGTATCCTACACCTTCCAAATAAGCCATAGCTAGATAAATTTTCAGGATAAAGTTGTCTATTTAAAGTTTCCTGAAATAAAGGAATGTCAACTTGAAAATTGTCCCCATATGAGTCCATTTAAAATGGGACCTTGTTTTCAACCTTTTAGGTTTTTGAAATTTTATGAGATCTAACATATATGAGAATAAAGCATTAAAAATCAGAAAATCAACCTTAAATCCTAGCAGGCCCTCCTTCTAGCGCCAGAAAACTATTGATGATAGTTTTGATGCAATCATAACAATTAGTTAAATTCACATAAAATGAACCAAAACTGACTTGAAAGATATGAAGGAATCAGTTAAGATTCGCTTAATCCCAAGTTTAATATGGTCAGGTCTTGACCTATTGGGCAAATTCAATTGGTCGATGCGAAGCTGTAATGTTCAAGGGGCCTTACGTGATTTAGGGTTTCTTGTTGGTTTACTGGACTCAAACTATGCAAAAGTTAATAATTATCAGTATGTCATTCATTCTCTTTTGCATAAGAGTGTTACTGCACTTACAAAGCTTTTTTAAATGGTCTTCTTGAATTATTGCAGCTTTCTCCTCTTAAATATTTATGAAAAAACTTGTCTACTTTCAACTTAGTTATGCATATCTTTCAAATATGAGACAAATTTCCTTCAAATTTCTATGTTTTAAACTAAGTATTTTCAGATGGGTTGGGAAAAGTTAGAAAGATCTAAACTGAATATCATTCATTCTACCAAAGGAACTAATTGTTCTGTTAGACACTTTATAAGTATTGCAGCAAATTGATCAAATCCACAGACAAAACCTTAAATGTAAATTCTGAGCATTTTCACAAACATTCACCTAAAATTGCAAGCTCTAAGAGAAAATGTTTCAAACACAATGAAGAGCAAGAAAACACTCAGAAGATAGATGCAGAATTCTAGATTCAATTGTATTAGAAACAGACAGTCATATAAGATTTACAATGTCTGAATGACTCTTAGCTTCAATGATCAAATTACAGAAAACTTACAAGCTTTACAGATATAGTAAGGAAGCTAGATATTCCACGCATTCCTTATTATAGACATAGACGACCTCCTTCTTCTACTCTTAAATGCTAAGCTAAATTACCTCTATTCTAAAAAATCCCTGTGTCCTCAAAATCCCTGTGTCCTAAAAATCCCTGTGTAAAGTATTACAATGTAGAGAGGCACAATATATAGATTTTGATTGTCCTTAATACAACTCAAAACCTAGTTAAACAATGGTTCAAACTTCTGGTTACAGTAATAAATGCTGGAGAACAAATCTCCCAAAATATCTCTGAGCATACATCAAATCTGGGTGAAATATGCCCTCCTGGAACCCCTAGCAGCTCAACAATAACTTCCACTGTCTGTTGTCATAATGCCTTCAGCTGCATTTTGTCCTCATCAATGAAGGCCCTTGACTTTTTCGCATTTCATCACTATCTTCCTTCTGCTTCCTCCGAGATCTAATTTTTTCCCTTCGTGATGTCATCGCCATCAAGTTTCAGCTCCTTCCTCAACTGTAAACCTGCAAAAATGGATAAGCAATAAGTACCATCAATTAATAAAATTGCAAGAAGGAAAACAACTGCCAAATCTAGTCGTGACTGTGTGAACGCATCAATCAGGCCCTAAATCTGTGAAAATTGCGTCCAAAAAAATGCATATACAGCACTAAAACCAGTCGGGTCAACTATCGTTGACCGAAAACATGCATTCGAACCCTAAATCGGCGTCAAATTACCATCGCTTCATTTTCCCACCCATTTCCTTGTTTAAATCTTTGTATATGGCAAATGCATATTTTCCTTGTATGTCAGGTTTGTATATCGAATATACAAGGACCAAACTATGCAAGGAACTCTATATTCTTAATTTCCATTTCGAATTCAGCTTGTATTAGTGCATTGTATATCACAAAATATACATTGCACAAATATACAATGACTTAACTCTCTTTAATAATCCCCTCGGGTCCATCCAATGTATATTTCATTGTATGTATATTGGCTTGTATGTCCAAAATATACATTTGGACCTTATACAAGCGTTTAACCAGATTTTACTTTTCCTTCGATTCCGCGTTGTATACTCTAATGCATATTGTGCTTTGTATCTTACGATATACATTCGGGTTTTATACACTACATTAATCAGATTCTATTTTATTTGGATTCTGGCTTGTATAAACTATTGCATATCAGTTTTGTATGTCGAAATATACAAGCCAGAATTATACAATGAATGACTGCTCTTTCAAAAAAACTTTAAATCTGCATTGTATATCAGGTCTTGTATATTTACGAAACCCTCCTTTCAAATCCGTGGATATACAACGAATTTACCATGCTTCATAAGATTTGAATTCTGCGCGATGCATACTACTAATGTATATTTGACCTTGTATGTCCAAATATACAAGCACTAAATGTACATCAACTTAACAATGTTTAATGACTTTTCGGGTCCGCTATGTATATTGGCATTTGTATGTATCCTCCGATATACAATGAATTTTCTATTTTAAACCTTTATTTCGAATCCAGCTTGTATGTGAATAGTGCCTTGTATGTTCCGCTTGTATGTCAAAACATACAAGCGTCAAATATACAATGACTTAATTTGTTTTAAAAAGTCCGTCGGGTCTGCGTTGTATATAGAACACTTGTATCCTATGCATTGTATATTTCGAAACATACAAGCAACTAACTTTATTTAAACAACCCTTTGGGTCCGTGATTTGCATATGGATGTTGTATTTTCCAAATGTATGCATAAATATACAAACCCGATTGCAAAAATGTGACTAAGTATAAGCGACTTTGCACATACAAAGGACTTTGTATATGCACAATGATATACAAACCTGAATGTACATTTTACCAAAATGATCATAACTTGCAAAATATGGTAAATTTTAAGATGGTTCAAAAAGCAACCCTAGCTCATTTTTCACAAGGAATCCAACCATATCATGCTTTGGTATTGAAAATGTATTTTTTCTCTATTTTTAACAAAGTTTGCAATTTTAACCCCTCTCTTTTCCCTTTACCACCAAGCAAAACACACACACAAAAGCAAAAACAACAGCTACAGCAGGGGTCCTCATTTTGCTAAGGAGTAAAATGGGGTGTGTTGTGAACATCACAACAACTAGCAACCAAACAAAACAATTAAATTCAAAGCATTTAAGAAAACTAAATGAAATAAATCCATAACTTCCAACTATCCTTCTTGCAAATTATTATTCAACCTGAGACCTAAGGTATTCATTAAAGATGCATGAATTTTCATTTTCAGTTAAATTGTGTGCACGTGATTAATTATCCTCATCTTGAAGATTAGGTGAACAAACCAATGACTGACATTAGCCTACGTAGTTGAGGATATTCCCTCATAGCTGACTGGATAGAGCCTTGCTGCCAACGAGCGTCTATAGCCCCATCAAGGTTATCGTTACAATTCTCCTAAGTAGAGCCCCACTGCCAGTGAGCGTCCATAGCCCCGGTAGAGTTACTTAGATGGCTTAATCTAGATTTTTAGTATAATTTGCTTTATTATATTTTTATAGTTTTATACTTTATTGATTTTGATGCTTGATAGGAATTTCACAAGATATAGCAATTTGTAACTTTATGATGCAAGGAATGAGCACTTGCTGAAATTAATTTGAGAATTGTAATGGTAGCAAGGGTGACCTCAGATTTTTCACCTAATATCTACACTGGTAGGTTCAACAAACCTAAGGATTTTAGGTGTGTCATCGTGAGAAACCTCCCTTGAACTTTCAATCACTATTATTGAATACTAAATTTCAGAAGCTAAACAACTCTCTACATTCATGACAGTCACAACAAGTTATGCATGAATTGCAAATGATTAACCTAAATATTCTAAATTTCCTATTGTTTTCAATGGTTGCTAGTTTGCTCCTTAATACTCTAAAGAAAAACAAAGATCCTTGCTGAGGAGACAACAAGCAACCAAACAAAAAGATTGTACAAACAACAAAATGGAAACAAAACAACAAAACAAAAGAAACAAAAACAAAATTGTACAAACAACTAACCTACCAAACTATACACAAACCCCCCCCCACAAGGCAAACAAAACCCAGGAAAGGACCCAAGAACACCCCTACTTGCATATTTATTTGGATTGTGCAGGAGTAACACGGCACTGGTTATGGTTCTTAACTTAGCAAATTTATCTTTGAATTATAAAAAATTTTGTTGTATTCTAGATTCATTGTGTTTATCAGAATAACTCTCAATAACTAGCAACTGAGGTAGCTCATTGCACTCATGATTAATCCATATGCATGTCCTATCCTTAAATTTCAATAATCAAAATAGTACTCAACATTATTCACTTAGGAAAGGAAAGAGACAATCTGATGTATTTTTGGCTTTGTTGGACATGCATGTTTATTGACAGCTGGTCCTCCTTTTAATTTTGCACTTTCATTGCTTAGCTCCTTGTCTGGTCTTACTTCAAATTGAAAGGTGAAAGACTCTAGATGTATCATTTCTTCATCGTTATCTAGCTTTGTTCCTTCATTCTAGATGTTCATTTTATTCTCAAATTCAGCAAACTGTTCAATGTCCTCATTACTTCCCTACACATGAGCACTTAAATGAGTATCTTTATAATCATAATCTGATATACAGAAATTTATCATTTCTAAATCACTTGACAATAAAGGTGGGATAGGATCCTTTGATTTCTAGGAATACTCCCCTACTTCATTTTCAAAATAATACTAGGGTAATGTTTGATTTTGCCCAGCAATAGCATGATCCTCTGTACCTTCCATTTTCAAGAATTGTTCATCAGATGACTCATATTTATCATCTAGTGTGGAGTCAGATTCTATTGACCTGCAACAATCTTGAACTTGATTATTCAATTGAAGCAAGTTAGACAGTAAATCAGCATTAACTTCCTTTTCTATGACTCCATGGGCTACTATAATAGGAACCTCATCAATTTTGGTGCATTGTAATTCCTCCATCTATACACATTTCTCTTTTCCATAAAATGATTCAAGGAAAGTTGTTTTACTGTCTTTTCCAAAAGTATTAGGATCAGCAATAAAGACCTTATCTTGACAAATGGTTTCCTCTCTACAGGCTTTAAAAGGTTTATACCTACACTCACCTTCACTTGTACTAGGAGGTAGAGACCTACTATCAATCCCATCGTAAAATGACCTAAGGAAAGATGTCCTACTATTATCCCCTACAACTCTATTACTTGCTGATACAGAAAATTTCCTTGCCAAATCATTTTCATTAAAACTTTTCAGGTCAGATCTAGAGATTTCCTCTTGACAAGTATTCCCTAGTACTTCCATATTTTTATCAAATACATCAAGACCAACTTCACCTTTCTTTTCTTTTTCATTAAATCTACTTTTCCTGTCGTCCAGAAAATGAACATGAGCTGTGATTTCTTCTCTGTATTTTTTTGGATATTTATACCTTTCACTAACTTTAATCAAAGCTGGACCTTGACAAAAAGGCAGATTATTTTTCTTACCATCACATGATTCCAAAAAAGAGATTCCACTACCCTTTACTTCTAGCATTGGTTCCATCTTTACACTCTCTAAACATTTAATGACTGCTGATATTGCATGCCCCTGCTGCTCCATAATCTCCTCATTTTCCTGCCAACTTTCAGCCTTATACACATCTGAGAGAGAGATTAGTCCTTTTAAATATAAATCCAACCTTGTAAGAAAAGCCAGACAACTAATTTCACCATGCTCTATGGACTTATGTATCCTACACCTTCCAAATAAGCCATAGATAGAAAAATTTTTAGGATAAAGTTGTCTATTTAAAGTTTCCTGAAATAAAGGAATGTCAATGTGAAAATTGTCCCCATATGAGTCCATTTAAAATGGGACCATGTTTTCAACCTTTTAGGTTTTTGAAATTTTATGAGATCTAATATATCTCAGAATAAAGCATTCAAACTCAGAAAATCAACCTTAAATCCTATCAGGCCCTCCTTCTAGCGCCAGAAAACTATTGATGATCATTTTGATGCAATCATAACAATTAGTTAAAATTCACATAAAATGAACCAAAACTGACTTGCAAGATATGAAGGAATCAATTAAGATTCTCTTAATCCCAAGTTTAATATGGTCAGGTCTTGACCTATTGAGCAAATTCAGTTAGTCGATGTGAAGCTGTAATGTTCAAGGGGCCTTACGTGATTTAGGGTTTCTTGTTGGTTTACTGGACTCAAACTATGCAAAAGATAATAATTATCAGTATGTCGTTCATTCTCTTTTGCGTAAGAGTGTTACTGCGCTTACAAAACTTTTTTAAATGGTCTTCTTGAATGATTGAAGCTTTCTCCTCATAAATATTTATGAAAAAACTTGTCTACTTTCAATTTAGTTATGCATATCTTTCAAATATGAGACAAATTTCCTTCAAATTTCTACGTTTTAAGCTAAGTATTTTCAGATGGGTTGGGAAAAGTTAGAACGATCTAAACTGAACATCATTCATTCTACCAAAGGATCTAATTGTTCTATTATACACTTTATAAGTATTGCAGCAAATTGATCAAATCCACAGACAAAACTTTAAATGTAAATTCTGAGCATTTTCACAAACATACACCTAAAATTGCAAGCTCTAAGAGAAAATGTTTCAAACACAATGAAGAGCAAAAAAATGCTCAGAAGATAGATGTAGAATTCTAGATTCAATTGTATTAGAAACAGACAGTCATATAAGATTTACAATGTCTAAATGACTCTTAGCTTCAATGATCAAATTACAGAAAACTTACAAGCTTTATAGATAAAGTAAGGAAACTAGATGTTCCACGCATTCCTTATTGCAGACACAAATGACCTCCTTCTTCTACTCCTAAATGCTAAGCTAAATTACCTCTATTCCTAAAAATCCCTGTGTCCTAAAAATCCTTGTGTCCTAAAAATCCCTGTCCTAAAAATCCCTGTGTAAAGTATTACAATGTAGAGAGGCACAATATATAGACTTTGATTGTCCTCAATACAACTCCAAACCCTAGTTAAACAAAGGTTCAAACTTCTGGTTACAACAATAAATGTTGGAGAACAAGTCTCCCAAAATATCTCTAAGCATACATCAAATCTGGGTGAAATATGCCCTCCTGGAAGCCCTAGCAGCTCAACAATAACTTCCGCTGTCTGCTGTCATATTGCCTTCAGCTACATTTTGTCCTCATCAATGAAGGCCCTTGACTTTTTCACATTTCATCCCTATCTTCCTTCTGCTTCCTCTGAGATCTAATTTTTTCCCTTCGTGATATCATCGCCATCAAGTTTCAACTCCTTCCTCAACTGCAAACCTGCAAAAATGGATAAGCAATAAGTACCATCGATTAATAAAACTGTAGGAAGGAAAACAACTACCAAATCTAGTCGTGACTATGTGAACGCATCAATCGGGCCCTGAATCTATGAAAATTACGTCCAAAAAAATGCATATACAGTGCTAAAACCAGTCGGGTCAACTTTCATTGACCGAAAACATGCATTCGGACCCTAAATCAGCCTCAAATTACCATCGCTTCATTTTCCCGCCCATTTCCTTGTTTAAATCTTTGTATATGGCAAATGCATATTTTCCTTGTATGTCAGGTTTGTATATCGAATATACAAGGACCAAAATATGCAAGGAACTATCTATTTTTAATTTCCATTTCAAATCCGGCTTGTATTAGTGCATTGTACATCGCAAAATATACATTGCACAAATATACAATGACTTAACTCTATTTAATAATCCCCTCGGGTATGTCCAATGTATATTTTGTTGTATGTATATTGGCTTGTATGTCCAAAATACACATTTGGACCTTATACAAGCGTTTAACTAGATTTTACTTTTCCTTCGATTCCGCGTTGTATACTCTAATGCATATTGTGCTTTGTATCTTAGGATATACATTCGGGTTTTATACACTGCATTAATCAGATTCTATTTTATTTGGATTTCAGCTTGTATAAACTGTTGCATATCAGTTTTGTATGTCGAAATATACAAGCCGGAATTATACAATGAATTAACGCTGTTTCAAAAAAACTTTAAATCTACGTTGTATATCGAGTCTTTTATATTTACAAAACCCTCCTTTCAAATCCTCAGATATACAATGAATTTACCATGCTTCATAAGATTTGAATTCCACGCGATGCATACTGCCAATGTATATTTGACCTTGTATATCCAAATATACAAGCACTGAATGTACATCGACTTAACAATGTTTAATGACTTTTCGGGTCCGCTATGTATATTGGCATTTGTATGTATCCTCCGATATACAATGAATTTTCTATTTCGGACCTTTATTTCAAATCTGGCTTGTATGTGAATAGTGCCTTGTATGTTTTGCTTGTATGTCAAAACATACAAGCATCGAATATACAACGACTTAATTTGTTTTAAAAAGTCTGTCGGGTCTGCGTTGTATATAGAACACTTGTCTCCTATGCATTATATATTTCGAAACATACCACCAACTAACTTTATTTAAACAACCCTTTGGGTCTACGATTTGCATATGGACGTTGTATTTTCTAAATGTATGCATAAATATACAAACCCGATTGCAAAAATGCGACTAAGTATAAGCAACTTTTCACATACAAAGGACTTTGTATATGCACAGTGATATACAAAGCTGAATGTACATTTTACCAAAATGATCATAACTTGCAAAATATGGGCAAATTTTAAGATGGTTCAAAAAGCAACCCTAGCTCATTTTTCATAAGGAATCCAACCATATCATGCCCTGGTACTAAAAATGCATTTTTTCTCTATTTTTAACAAAGTTTGCAATTTTAACCCCTCTCTTTTCCCTTTACCACCAAGCAAAACACACACACAAAAGCAAAAGCAACAGCCATAGCAGGGGTCCTCATTTTGCTAAGGAGTAAAATGGGGCGTGTTGTGAACATCACAACAATGTGTAGTTAAAGGGTGTTTATGTTGGATGGTTACTTTTGGTACCTTAATCACATGGAAAAACACTCATTTCTTGGACTATAGTTTGGAGTACTTATGTTGGGTTCATAGTTTTAGTTCATGGTTACATGAAAGCACTAGATGATTTATCATTGGTTCTATGGAGGTTGTGGAGTTGGTATTTTTATGATATGGACACTCTTGAACAACTTGGTTTCTCCTTTCTCATATTCATGTTGTTTTGAATATGTAAGTTTTCACAGTTTTCCTATTTCAAAAGATTGTGGGTTTGTAGATATGTGATATTCCATTATTTTAGATGACATATTTGACGGTGTTCATTAGTGTGAATGTTTGGATGTTTAAGTGGTTTCAGATTTATAGAGATATGGTTTTGTAGGTTTTACATATTAACCAAAATTTTTGGTTTATAGATCTATGGAAGATTGTGTTCAAACACTTTCTAGATGGAAACATTTTTAGATTTGCAAGGCTACTTGTTGGGTTCTTATGATCTATGGTTTCTCTTATGTGGATTTATTTGAAAATTAGGTCTAGAGTTGATTCTAGTATTTGAGTCTTAGAAATCTAGACAATATATATGTTACTAATGTGGGGTTGAATCTATTTTTTAGTTATTAAAGGTTGAAGCACTGATCATGTGTTTCTCCTATGAGATGTTGCATGTGTGTAGATCTTGTGAATGAACTGATGTGGGCTCTATTTGGTAGGCCTCTTCTTGGTCACCTTAATTACATTGGTATTTTTTGTATTGAGACAAAAGGGTAGTTTGGAGTACCTGATTTAGTTATTCATTGGAATTTATAGCAATAAAGTTATGTTGCATGAGAAGCTTTTTTCACTTTTAGTGGAGTTTTGGTAATGATGTTGATTGAGATACCATGCATAACTTGGCATCACTTTCAGTGGGAGTTTTTTGCAGTTTCATAATGTATCCTATCTTCTTTGTTCAAGATATTGGTTCTAAACTGTCATTGTTGCAGTGTTGTGAGCCATGCATAATCTTTTTCGAAGATGGATGATCTTTTGCAATGGTTGTTGGTGTCATAAGAAACTCTTGGATTATGCCTTTAGTTTGTAGTAAGGGTTTATTGAGACTTTTGGTTCTATTGACAAAGGATGTTAGATCTTCATTTTATTTTAAGGTGTTAACATCTTGGTTTTCCATGGAGGACTCTTGGAGTTTTTGGTGAGGTGTTGAATTTATAACTTATCATTTTTTGATATATAATCCTTGGTTTAGAGGATGTCTAGTATTATGTCATGATGCACTCTTGATCATGAGTTAGAGTTTTTGGCATGATACAGGTGCTCTTGGGAGCAGAATATGTTCATTGGAGCATATGATCTTTTGAGAAGATGTTAGATCATGATGTCATGATATATTCTTGATTCTAGAGCTGACATTTTCACAATGGTTTGGTTAGTTCTCTTTGGTTTTGAAGCATTATTCATTTTCTTGGAGCTTCATGATTGTGCAAATTGCATTTGAAGTTGGCATGGATTGATTGCTAAAAACTCATGGATACAAGAGAGACTTGGGTGAGGCTTGATATCTCTTTAACTTAGAGATATGTGTTGGAAAGATTTCTCATTATGAGATGTCAACAAAAGGACCAAGAAGCCTACACTTGGAAATGGATATGAGTCCATTATAGACCTTATGAGAAGGTTGAATTTATTATAAGCTTTTATTGCTTGGTTTTATATGCAAGAACAATCTTATATCCCACTCTTGGTCTATTCGGCAGGTAAATTGTTGGGAATCAAGGTGTCTCAACCTTGTAAATTCCTTGTATTTATTATTGTAATGTAATTTATTTACTTAGCCTATGTTGTAATTTTGTTGCACATCCTGTTTTGTCATCTAGTGTGAAGTGGCACAATGAGTTGTCACTCCACTTGTAAGGTGACTAGGATGGTCAACTCAATCCATGTGGAGATAGGTGTCCCTTTTGTGTGGTAGAGGTTTTCTGCCATGTGTTGGCATCTTGGCCTGTGTGTAAGTGAATCTTGACCGAAACAGTTATGACAGATTCCTATGACAATTTTATGACATGTAAGAGTCAGAAATAGAAGGTTCTATGACAGGTGAAGACATGTGTCACAAGTCATCTTAGAAGAAGGCATCTTTGGGTGCCCCAAGGTGGATTTTGTCATGTTGTAAGAGAATACGCTATTTATAGCCTGTTTATGATAGATTCTCTTACAGTTGTAAGTTATGACAGCTATGACAGATTCTATGACAGCCGGTTGGTGCATAAGAGCATCTGTCACTGCCCAAATTGAAAATAGGTGACCATATTGGGATGGGGTGATATGACAAGTGTCATGACCATGTTGCAGTGTTGGACAAGCATCCCTAAGCATGGGTTTTGGGCCATGAGGCCAAGTTGGATGCCCATTCCAAGAAATGTTTAGTTTTGCCTTGAAATCTTCAATATAAGAAGGTGCTTGGAGAGGAGAAATAAGAGGTGATTAACAAGTGTTGTTATGCTGCCAGTTTGTCTCCAAATATGAGTGTCGGACACTCCTAAGAGCTTGCATTGAAAGTGTATTGTAAACCATTACAGTTTTTATAATACATTGTGCAGGTTTTGAAGTGTGGGGTTTTTCACTCAATAAGGGTTTTCCCCACGTATATCTTGTGCCTCTCTTCTTCTGTCTTACATTCTTATGTGGTGTATTGCTGCAATATCTCTATTGTTGTATTAAACATTCTATAATTGTATAGGTTAAAATGAATTTTCACCCATCTCTCCTCATTAGATTAGTGTAGGAAGCGATTTCTGCACACCTTGCTTCCTTTCATAAATGATCTAATAGGTGTTGCCCACCTGATTATTAGATGCATTCTTTATATGTATCTTGTCTTCTCTTTTACACTAGTCTTGAAAAGGAATGTTTAGAAGTAAATGCATGAGTTTATAGATTTCTGTTGTTCTCATTATTACTTGATCTTCAGCTATGGAACTAGTTCTAAGGATTTATTTTTGAGAGGTACATAAATGGTTTGTAGTTTTTTGGGCTAATTTCCTTTTGTTGTGGGAATGACTAGTTTGATCTACTTTCAGTGAGAGGTTAACATCTATTTCTTCCATGCTTTCATCATAATTTGGATGTTAGATGTTGAAATCCTTTTTAGTTTAGGAGTCTTGAAAGAGATCTTACTTTACACAATTTGGCACAGGTTAGTGTGGTATAAAGACATGGTATGATTTTGCAATTTCTCTCTTTCCTAATATATTTTCTTCTTCTTAAAAATTTTCATGTTTATGGAGTTGAGGTTTGAATTGGAGTCAAGTGTTATTGTTAACAATAATTTGGTAGCTCCTAGATCTTTTTCTATCATTGGTTAAGAGGACTTGGGAGAGTTATTCAGATATTGGTAATGAGAGACGTTTTATGCATATCATTATATGTTTTGACACTATATGGTAGGGGAGTTATCAATGCCCTCTAAGAGAAGTTCTATAGAAGGATTTGTTAATGCCTTGATCTTATTTTCAGATTTGACATTACCTATGTAGTGGGAGTTCCTGGATATGTATGCTCTTTATTGTCACGATATCTTCTTGGTTGTCTAAGTTTGTAGGTTATTGATGTGAAGATGAGTTTTCATGTTATATTTGTTTTTGATCCTTGAGTTTTGTAGTTGTGTGGATTAGCTACTCCTTGGCTATAGTGGAATGATTCAGCACATGATGTTGATGTGGATTGTCAATATCCATAGATCCATTTAGTGTTATTGTATATTTTGTTTGTTGGCCTTGTCTTTGGTCATTTGTACATTGGTATGTTGCTTTGAGATGGGAGGATGGATGATTAGCAGTTTTTTATTTTACAGGGACTTGATTGCAGTTTTGCGTTGGTATGTTGATAGCATGGACTCCTACCTATGATGGTTTACCCTAGTTTCGAGGTATGATATTTTGGATGAGCTAGCAACTTGTTACAGTTGCTTTTCCATTTTCTATGAGTGTGGCAGACACTTAGAGTCTTATGTTATCATACGATTTGATGCTTGTGGTCATGTTGATATTGTTTCACCTTGACTTGTTTCTTGTTTATCATGGGTGACATGATGTGAGGAATTTTTGTTTGAGATGATGGTTATCGTGGTTGCTTTTGTAGGTATCTTGTTGGAGCACAAAAGCATGTTGAAGAATCAATGGTACATTGATGGATAGAGATGTTTTTCCCTGTGATTTAAAGTTTGATTATATCATTTAGAGTAATTGCAATGTATAATGTCAAGTGGGATAATGTTGGGATAAGTTTCCATTAACTTGCAATCCTAACCAATTCATGTGTCTCCAAAGTTCTTGGAATGTGTTTCCCAACACATAAGGACTTTGAGAGATTAGTTATTATTTAATTATATCACTTGGATTATTGTAATCAACTCCTAATTGATAGGGTCAAACTTGAGCATCCACTTTTGGACTAGGGTCCATGAAGACTTGTTGACAGCTCCTTAAAGTCTATTTTGAGAGTTTGACAATTCCTAGTGAGTGGGAGTTAGCTTGGGCACCCACTTTTGGAGTTGTCTTATATTTAGACTTGGAGTTTTGTTTTTTATGTACATGAGTGGATATTGTTGATACATTTTGCAAGGATATAATGTTGGAGTTAATAGAGGAGTTAGAATGCATGATGTTTGCATGAACATGATATAGTAGTTAATAGTGGATTCAGAGATGCATGATATTTGCATGAATATGATGTGGCAGTTACTAGTGAAGTTAGAGATGCATGATATTTTCATGTGCTTGCATGTTGTTGCATGTTACTTATATATACTTGCATGTTGTTGTATGTAACTTATATGAACTTGCATGTTGTTGCATGTTTCTTATATGGACTTGCATGTTGTTGCATGTCACTTATATGAACTTGCATGTGCTTACATGTTTTTGCATGTTGTTGTACGTTGTTGCATGTTGCTTCTATGGACTTACATGTGCTTGCATGTGTTATGTTAGAAAAAGTATCTTTGTGGGATTTTTCCTCTTAAGGTTTAGCTCTCGGGTCCCTTAGAATGCATTTAGAGCATCTTGCATGATTTTGATGACTCCTAATGAGAAAACCCTGAAGTTTCATGGCAAATAGGACTCAGGGGATGCACTTAACATAAATCCTACCTAAAATAGGGGGAGGACTTGGGTCCCCATGCCCTAGTCCTACCTTATTTTAGGTTAGGACCTATTTCAAAGTGTCCGTTTATGATCATTATTTAGGTCCTATGTCAACACGGTAAGTTTGAATTATGAAATTCTTAGTGAGAATGTTTGTAGTTGCATATATAAGCATGATTAGGTTATCATTTGTAAACTAGATGGAAATGGGATAAGGATTGTGATTTTGTGAAAGTGATTCAACGCATTCATTGTGTTGCAGAGCAGTAATTTGTTGTTATTGTGTTTGTATTTGCAGATTTGGCATCCATCTCCTCATGGCATGAAGAGCATCTTCCTTCCATGAAATCTTCACTACAAGGTGATATCAATTGTATTTTCTATCATTTATAATTTGAATTTTGGCTCTATCCCATAGGGATATGCACTCTTTATCTAACAACGGTGTTTGGAAGGCTTGAATGTCTCTCCAAGGCTTAACTGAGGCAAGCCTCTAAACACCACAACCCCCAACCCACTTTTCTGTGATTGTAGGTTACAAGTTGCCAAAGTGAAATAAGTGGAGTTGTAGGAGAGTAGTGCAGACTGTCAAAATTGTAGATCAAAGAAGAAAATAGGGACCTAGACTCTGGCACCTGCTCATTAGTCCTTCGGATCCTACAATTGTAAAATCTCTGGAACAGTAGGAACAGGTTGCAAACAAGATTCCAGATCCTGAAGAAAATTATGACACTGGACTAGGGCACCCTCTCATTAGTTCCCAACTTTTTTACACATCGAACTTTGAAATCTAGTATGCATTTGGTTGTCATTTGATATCTCTGTGTGCGATCTATCTGTTTGTTTACAATTTCATGAAATTAGGGTTTAGAGCATAATTGAACTTAATTGAACAACAAATTCACACAATTCCAATCTTCCCCTATGTTGTAAGTGATAGGAGATCTGAGTTCTCTACTCAGTTGAATTTCCTTGAATGTTTAGTGGTGAAAGGAGGATCAACACAAACCATAAAAATCAACCCTAAACATCTTTTTCACACTAAACATTTTGGTGAACCCATGTTTTTAGACTTTTTTCACCTTGATGAGTTTTGTACTTCAGATTTACATTCATTCATTTCATTATTCATCTTATTGCATTCAAAAAATTACAAAAAAATTTGAAAATTTGTGAAAGATTTGAAAAAATTGGCATTTTTAGCTTTCATTTTCAAATAATTTGAATTAGTTGCATTTAATTTCAACAAATTTCTGTTATTATCATCAAATATGATTTAAAATACAGAAATTTTTCATTCATCATTCATTCACATTACATTTTCATGCTTAATTTGATAAAAATTGCTTGAAATTGTGCATTTTTTCATATAATCTAGTTTTGCATTAGATAGGGTTTGTAGTCAAACTCTTGTTTCAAATTTTAATACCCTTTTAAAAAACTAATTAGGACTATTTTCCAACTGTAGTGTTTCATCATAGTGGTCCTCTTGCAAAAATTTCATGCCTAGGGTTTGAAAACCTTATTTTTTCACTAAATTTTGGCCTTATCGTCTCTCTAGATTTGCATCATAGGCATTTTGTAAAGTATTTTTATGCACTAATTGGCTATTATTAGGGTTATTATCTACTTACCCTCATAAAATTCTTTACAACACCCTTTTTATTGGGCATTTACATTTAGATTTGATTAAAATTTACATATTTTGGCTATATTTCCACTAGGGTTTGGCTTAGATTGGCACTATAAGTGTATTATGATGAATTTTATGGATTTAGGTTACTGATATTACTATTATAATCTATTTAACCTACTAAAATTCTTTACAACACCCTTTTCATTGGGTCTTTGCATGAGAAATTTGTGAAAAATTGCATATCTTAATGTATTTTCACTAGGTTTTGACTTCTTATCACTCTAGGTTTGCATCAAAAGCATGTTGTGAAGGATATTATTGTTTTATTGGATTGATATCAGACATATTATTTTATTCACTTCATCAATTTCCTCACAACACCTTTTCTTTCACTTATTTGCATTAAAAAAAGTTGAAAAAATCAAGCATTTTAGGTACACAGTAAATTGCACTTGTTTCTTGCATAACTTTTGAAAAGATTTTAAAATATGATTTTACATTGATGTTACAATAAATTTCACCATTTAATCTTCATCTAATTGTTCTTCGGTATCTTTACATGCATATATCAAAAACTTCAAGAATTTCTACAAATTTCTTAATATGAATCCTCATGTTCTCACTTATATGCAAGATATGTATCACAAGGATATATTTAAATGCTCTTCATTTGAAATCCTTGACTATGTATCTGATTATGACAACTTCATATCTCTCATTAGTACATACCATTGGGTAGTAGAATATTTAACAATACACATTGAGAATAATGAGTGTGAAACTCCTCTTAACACTTTGGAATTAATAGCTAAAACATATGATGATGATGATGATGAAGATGATTCCATAAGTTATCCTACTTCTCCTATAGTTGAATGTCCAAAGACCTTAGATGAGAAGACTATAGATAGCTCTATTAATGACACAATACCTAATCTCCCTACAAACACTGTACCTACCTCTCATTCCAATGCTCTCCCTAGCCAAGATGTAGCAGTAGTGGATGAGAAAAGGTCTCTCACATTAAATACTTTAGGGATAGATGTTGGGTATAATCAAGAGGAAATCAATGTTAATTCAATCTTCATTAATAGACTTTGTAGCAATATTCCTAAGATGTTTGTCCGAGGGGCACCTAGTGCACCCTCTTTCTTAAAGTTGATGATTACAATTCAAGGTAGACCTCCCGATTACATCTACAAATATGCACAACAAATTACTCAAACAAGTCAAGGTGTTTAAAATATTCTGCAACATCCCATAATTGCTCACACATACAACACCCGTAATAACAAGAAAAGTAAGCAAGCACTGCATGTGTCTGTTTCTCTTCCATGTTCTCAACCTATGCTCCCTCCAACACCTCGTCTCACTCATAAAAGTGGTCAAGAATATAATCTTATCAAACAGCTTCACGCTACTTCAACTAAGATCTCTCTTTGGGATTTAATACAAACTTCACCTACATACCATGGAATGCTCCAAGAAGCTACACAAAAGTTGATTATCCCACCTACTACTAAGCCTAATGATGTAGCAGTTGTATTGGATAGTATGCATGCAACAAAAACATATATTCTCTTCCAACCACATGAATTACCGTCAATTGAAGTTCAAAACCAATGTGATCCACTTATGATCTTTGTCACAATAATTAAAACATTGATAAAATGAGTTATGATTGACAATGGATTAGCTCTTGATGTTTGTATCATTGACCTACTACACAAAATCAAGGTCAACACATCAAAAATCAAACCAGATAAACTTAGCATTCATGGCTTTGATAATCATAGTAGTCAATTAGTAGGTACTATAACCTTACTTGTACAGGTGGGTCCTACGATTGTATCTACCCTGATTCATGTCATGCCTTGTTCTTTATCTTACAACATTATTCTTGGTAGACCTTGGATTCATGCACTGGGGGTGGTTCCTTCCACCCTACATCATTCAATCAAATTCATATTCAAAGATAAACTTCATACTATTCATGTTGACCCTGAACCGGATAACTGCTTACATATTGAAATGCAAAAACAAGTTTACAATCATATGAGCTTAAACAATTTACAATCTAATTCATTAATGCCTCTTGCCACGAATAGTGTTGTGCATGACTCTACACCATCAAATGCACTCTTTGGTGATGATTGGGGCTCATTAGATTTTAGTACTTGTGGTATAGTGGAATATAAAACTAATAGCCTTGACACATCAAAAGTAGCATCGATCTTATCTACGCAATCTCTTGAAGCACCTGAGAAACCTAAAGTCCCCTTGGTAGAAAATAAAAATAACGCTCTCACTTATACTACAAATTATGAGACCTATGAGGCTTCACTATCCCCTAAAGAAATGACATCCCTCTATGGTTGAGGATTTAAAATCCTTTATATCAATTGTGAATATGTAGGTCAAGGATGTGGTGTAAATCAACAAGGGATTGGAGTACCTATAGAATCTGCTTCAAGACATTACTCAAGTGGAATTGGATACAATCCTTTAAAGAAAAGAAAGCCTCTCATCGTCCTAAACTTAATGTTAATGCAATATCAACAAGACCAAAGCAACATGTGAGATATCTTGAGCTGAAAAGCCATACTTGTTGTAGAAACTACTATAGTTGCTCTCAAGGCTGGCCTCTCCTTGGATATGTATGTTCTTAACATCAAATTCTATTAGGTAAGTATTTCTGCCAAGGGTGGCCTCTCCCCTTGGTAGAAAATAAAAACAACACTCACACTTATACTACAAATTATGAGACCTATGGGGCTTCACTATCCCCTAAAGAAATGACATCCCTCTATGGTTGAGGATTTAAAATCCTTTATATCAACTGTGAATATGTAGGTCAAGGATGTGGTGTAAATCAACAAGGGATTGGAGTACCTATAGAATCCACTTCAAGACATTACTCAAGTGGCATTGGATACAATCCTTTTAAAGAAAAGAAAGCCTCTCATCATCCTAAACTTAGTGTTAATGCAATATCAACAAGACCAAAGCAACATGTGAGATATCCTAAGCTGAAAAGCCACACTTGTTGTAGAAACTACTATAGTTGCTCTCAAGGGTGGCCTCTCCCTAGATATGTATGTTCTTAACATCAAATTCTATTAGGTAAATATTTCTAACTCTGATGGTCACCTATATGGTTAGCATGATCGACTCGTGTATGTGACATCCCCTTCGTGTTGTGTTTCCCCCGTGATCTGTTGTGTTGTTTATGGGATGACCCTTGACACTCTTGTAAGGTCAAGGATACTGAGAGACTACATCTATTGTGACCTTCTTCTATTTGTATCATCATTCTTCTATATTGCTTCTCCTCTATTTTTACTGTTGTGTGTTATATCTTACAGACATAGCATTACGGTTGGTGACTTGGGGGCACCCTCCTATGTTACTATCCCTAAGGCACTTGTTTCTCCTCTCTCAATTTATTGTTCCCCTTCCTCTAGTGTTTCTATCAAGCGATCGGATGACAAAAAACATATTATACTGATACAGACCTAGTGTCCCTTCAACGAGAAATCAAAAAATGGACCAAGTCCATACATGACGATGGGGTTGGAATATATTATCCAATGCTTAGTTAGTAGAATCACTCCGTGTGATCTTGATGTTGTCTTATTGCACTAACAAACCATAACAATATTGTTTCTCTATGCACCTTGTTTATCTTTGAATCTCACCTTAGTTAAACTCAGTTTTGAGATTTCTACGATATAGCCCCATGGTTATACTCAGTCTCTGAATCTATAGTATAACCTCATCTCTTTATGTGAATGATCATATGCATTGTTGTTTATCATGAATATATGGACACTAACACCTTTCTTGCAGGAATGTATTTGTCAGAACATTTGGCGATCATAAAGTACATGTCACCTCCGGGGGGCATGGGCTTTGTGAGAGCTCGTGTTCCCTTGTGTGTTTTCTTCCTACCTTAGCATGCTTGATATCACTACATGATATCAACCACCTTAAGGTGGGGGCATATATAAGGCAAGTTATCTAATTTAGATGCTAGAAAAGTGTGTTTGTTCTCAAGTATAGTTTAAAGACTAGTGGCAATGAGTCCCTCTTGCACTCTAAGATTTTCTTGTGAATCTTGAAATCTACTGCAATCATTTAAGCCCTCTGCAGAGGCAGGGATGGTTTATTTCTCAAACAGAGTGCACATTCTATCATTTTGTAAAATTCCTTTGCAGAGGCAGGGAGCGGATCTATGACTATCCAAACCCTTAAGTGTATCTTCAGCAATTGTTGTGGTGAAGCCCAATCATCGGTGTGTGCCTATAATGTTCTTGAGATGGTGATGAACTTAGAAATAGGAACACTCCATCACTTGTCTACTGTGTTTTCTCCATGTCTTCTATGTGCGTGTGTATTGCGTGTTTATTCCCAAGCATAGTCTTAAAGACCAGTGGCAATGATTCCCTCCTATGCTTTGGGATTTGTATGGCATGCTTGATTTGTATGGTGTGTCTGTTCTTAAGTACAGTCTTAAAGACTGGTGGCCATGAGTCCCTCCTGTACTCTGAGATTTGTTTGGCATGTCTATTGCTCCATATGCAATTTAAAGACCGGTGGCGATGAGTCCCTCCTACATTATGGGTGGTGTGTTTACTTTCCTTATACTTGCATTTGTATTTCATATATGAGAAAAAAAATCATCACTGTATTCACTGCATTCATTATATTCACTATGTTTGTGTGTCTTCAATATTGTCTTTTCTATGTTTTGCATGACTGTAACTATCTTCTCCATGTTTTGCATGCCAATTACTGTCTTCACTATGATTACAGTGTCTTCTTCGTGCTTGGCATGTTTACTGTATTTGTTGACTGTACTTTAATGCATGTATTGGCCTTGCATTTATACATACATTAAATTGGGGGCTAAATGTTATGTCAAAAAAAGTATCCTTGGGGGCTTTTTCCTCTTAAGGTTTAGCTCCCGGGTCCCTTAGAATGCATTTAGAGCATCTTGCATGATTTTGATGACTCCCGATGAGAAAACCCTGAAGTTTCATGGCAAATGGGACTCAAGGGATGCACTTAACATAAATCATGCCTAAAATAGGGGGAGGACTTGGGTTCCTGCGCCCTAATCCTACCCTATTTTAGGTCATGACCTATTTCAAAGTGTAAGTTTATGACCATTATTTAGGTCCTATGCCAACACGGTAAGTTTGAATTACAAAATTCTTAGCAAGAATGTTTGTAGTTGCATATATAAGCATGATTAGCTTATCATTTGTAAACTAGATGGAAATGGGATAAGCATTGTGATTTTGTGAAAGTGATTCAAGGCATTCATTGTGTTGCAGAGCAGTACTTTGTTGTTATTGTGTTTATATTTGTAGATTTGGCATCCATCTCCTCATGGCATGAAGAGCATCTTCCTTCCATGAGATCTTCACTGCAACGTGATATCAATTATGTTTTCTATCATTTATCATTTGGAATTTTCCTCTATCCTGCATGGATACACACTCTTTATCTGACAATAGTGTTTGGAAGGCTTGAATTTCTCTTTGGGGCTTGACTGAGGCAAGCCTCTAAACACCACAACCCCAAACCCACTTTTTTGTGATTGCAGGTTACAGGTTGCAAAAGTGAAAGAAGTGGAGTTACAGGAGAGTAGTGTAGACTGTTGGAATTGTAGATCAAAGAATAAAATAAGGACCTAGACTCAAGTGCCCTCTCATTAGTCCTATGGATCCCGCAACTGTAAAATCTCTGAAACAGTAGGAACAAGTTGCAGACAAGATACCTAGATCATGAAGAAAACTATGACACTAGACTAGGGCACCCACTCATTAGTCCCTAACTTTTATGTACACTAAACTTCAGAATCTAGTATGCATTTGGTTGTCATTTGATATCTCTGTGTGCGATCATTTTCCATAATCAATCTATTTGTTTGTGATTTCATGAAATTAGGTTTTTAAGCATAATTAGACTTAATTGAACAACAAATTCACATAATTCCAATCTTCCCCTATGTTCCAAGTGATAGGAAATCTGTTGTAGAGTTCTCTACTCGGTTGAATGTCCTTGAATGTTTAGTGGTGAAAGGAGGATCAACATAAACCATAAAAATCAATCCTCTTCATTTTTAACCCTAAACAATATGTTGCATGTCACTTGCATGTGATTGCAAGTTGTTGCATGTCACTTGCATGTGATTGCAAGTTGTTGCATGTCACTTGCATGTGCTTGCATGTTTTTGCATGTCAGTTATATGATCTTGCATGTTGTTGATGTCAGTTTTGAGAGGTTTCTTGCAGAACACTCCAACTCCAGAAACTTGTAGGATGGTACATCTCAGTGTTTTAGATAATGGGTATTAGTTGCATGTTGAATCAAGTGTTTACATGTCACTTGCATGTATAGAAAAAGGTAATTCAAAATAACATCAAGAACATCAATCTTGCATGTTGTTTACATGAGATTGGTGTGTGTTGATCACTTCAGTTGACTGAAAGAGATTGGGCAAGATTGGATGCTCAATATTAGGACTTTTAATTGTTGCTTTTATTTGGAAATGTATTTAATGTTGACAAAGTTTACTTGGGAAAACTTAGGCACCCACTCCAAGATAGGTAGTTAACAGGAATCTTGACTTAGTTTGACTTATGTCTTCTCTATTTGGAGCGCTTGGGTTTTGCATGAGGATTTGTTCTCATGTTATCAATTACAATTAATTGTAATTTGAGTTTCAAGCTTTCCAATTAAGAATCTTTTGAATTACGAAGCTTTTGTATTAATTAAAAAAGCCCCATACATTTTCCAGAGAGTTGAATTGTGAAAAAGACTTAGAAGAAAAACCAAGAAGTTTTTTGTAAAAGACTTAGAAAGAAAGCAAGAAGTTTTTTGAAGTTTTTACAGGTTTGAAGATTGAAGAAGCTTTTGAAGTGCATCAAGGAATCAAAGGATTTCAGTATTGAATGTAATCTTTCACAAGAGATTTAATACAAGCATAAACACCTTTGGTGTGGAGTTTTTTGCCTTAGGGGTTTCTCCACGTAAATACTTGTCTTCTTCTTGCAACCTATTTTCTTCTGCTACATTGATTAAATTGGAGAAATACTCCAACATCTAAATTGAAAGTAATTTTCAAATTTACATGCTATTAATTTCATATTTGAAAATATTTTAAAGCTACATAGATGCAACTTTACCTTGTTCTCTCTCCCTTTTTCCAATAGAACCATGTTGAATGACGTGAAGCTGCCTAATGTATATTGGAAAGAAGCAGTCCACGCTATTATTTATATCCTTATCAAAGAAAAACTAAGGGTGAACAAAACCAAGACAACATATGAGCTATGGAATGGAAGACCAGCTTCTATCAAGTATTTCAAAGTTTTTGGAAGAAAATGCTACATCAAAAGAGATGAAGAAGCTTTGGCAAAGTTCGACTCAAGATTTGATGAGAGAATTTTTCTTGCATACTCAACTAGAAGCAAAGATTACAAATACTACAATAAAAGACTGAGGAAGATAGTTGAGAGTGCAAATGTTAGGGTTGATGAAGAGTCACATCTAGTCACACATGAGCAAAAAGACTATTGTTCAAATGAACCTATGTGCATAGAAGAAGAGGAAGAAGCTGAAGAGGAGAAAAAACACAAGAGAAAGTCACCAAGACTCCTGCCAAATATGTTCAGAAGAATCACTCAGAAGATCAGATAATTGGAGACAAGAATAAAGGAGTATAGACTAGAGGAAGATTTGCAAGGACAAGTGAACAGGTAAACTTCTCTTTGTTGTCTAAGATAGAACCTAAAACTTTTGTTGTTTCTAGTAGGGATGAAGGATAAATTCAAGCAATGGAAGAAGAACTAAATCAGATAGAGAAAAACCAGACTTGGGAATTGGTGGCAAGACCTATGAACAAAAATGTGATAGGCACAAAATGGGTGTTCAGGAATAAATTGAATGAAGATGGAGAAGTGGTTAGAAACAAAGCAAGGTTGGTCTACAAAGGTTATTCATAGGTGGAAGGAAATGACTTTGAGGAGACATTTGCTCCAATGGCAAGAATAGAGGCAATCAGGATGTTTCTTACATTTCACAAGGACTTCAAGGTATATCAAATGGATGTCAAATATGCCTTCTTGAATGGTGAATTAGAAGAGGAAGTTTACATAGAACAACCTGATGGATTTAAGCTATTAGAAGACCCAAACATGGTATGCAAACTTAAGAAGGCTTTGTATGGTCTCAAACAAGCCCCTAGGGCTTGGTATGCAAGGTTGGACAAGTATTTACTCCAGTAGGGCTTTAAGAAAGGTACTACAGATAGTAATCTATACATCAAAATTGAGAATGAGCAAATATTGATAGTAGTTGTATATGTTGATGATATGATTTTTGGTGGCAATGATGAAATGTGTAAGAAGTTTATAGAATAGATGTAGAAGGAATTTGAAATGTCTATGCTTGGTGTGTTGAATACATCCAGAGACTGAAAGGAGGGGTGAATCAGTCTATACAAAAATTAGCTACTTCATTTTAAATCAAAATACTTGAAGAATTGAAAGTAAAGCATGCCTCAAATCAGATAACACAATGACACCAGGATTTTTTACGTGGAAAACCCAAAATGGGAAAAACCATGGTGATTGTTAGCTCACAATATATAATGCTCAATGTTTTAAAGATTTACAACTTTGTTTTAGGGTTACCACCCAAGGAAACTACTACTCCCTAAATACAATTTTAGGGTCACTCCCAAGAAACCTACAACTCCTTGCAGACTCACTATCTGATGTAAAGATTACAGAGATAACAATTGCATGACTTGTTGTATAAAGGCATCTAACTTATGCTGATATTGCAGTCCTCTTTTCTTGCTCAACTTATATCATCAAACTGACTTCAGACACTTCATCCTTTTCACACCAATCTATCACACACCACTCTATCACATACACATCAACACATTCCCTTCACTTAAAAACACACATCATTTCAAACACTGAAATGAAATTATATTTATATGCACAACTGTCGCAAACACTTACAACATCAATTAGGTCAACCTATTTAGATGAAACATGCAACACCATAACCTATTGGCACAAACCTCTAACATATATGCCTCATAGAGGGGACCAAAATGTGTAGCTCATTAAAATAGGTCAACATGACCTATAATTATTCCCATGAATCTTCTCATATCATAACTCAACTCTGGACAACCCCATAACACTTATGTTAGCACTGAATAGCAAAATTGGTGAAGAATGAACCAACTATTCATCCACAACATGACATGCGGACCATCAAAATGCTCACCACTTGGATTGCACACACTTCTGACATATGTAAACACTTACTCAAAACTGCATAGCAAAAAGGTCATCTACGGTGGAATGAGGAGCATTCCAATCATGCACTCTACCATTATAACACTGTCGCAACTTAGCCAATACTCTGTCAATCAATATCTTCAACTGCGGAAGACATACAACCATGAAACTTTGAATATATAAATCCTTAACATGCACCATGAATACCACATAACCACATAAATTTTTTTTGCATAGTGGAGCAATGTAGACCACAAAACTATTTCCCTGAATACTAAACATGTACACCAGGACTTAGCTAGTTATACAAAACATTTGGTCTTCTCTAGATCAACACTTTAGCATCTGTACAATGGGTTGACATCACTAAATGGGTGAACATCAATGAAAACACCATATTTTATGCTTCCAACAATATCCTCAATGATAAACAAACTTCCAACAATCTCCCCCTTTGTCATTGATGTCAACACACTTAGCCAACACTACCCCCCCTTTGACATCAAGGGCAAAGGGCAATATAACTACTCTTTCTTTATTTACTCCCCCTTACAGATATATTTACATTGAATTAACTCCCCCTAGCAAGGTTATCCATTATCAAAAATAACAAAACTTGTACCACAGCACCATCAAATATTTCTGCATATGTATATTGAAAGAAGAAAAAATGTACAACTTAACTTGAAGAGGGTAGATTACCCTAATAAGACTTCTTAAGTTTGGCAAGGTGTGCCTCCCAATCTTTCTTTGCTACCTCTCACTCCTTCTTGGTGAAGGCAAGTATACTCCATTGATTGTCAACTTGCATAAGGAGGTCTTCTCCTTCATTCAGATAACTAGGCACTTGATTCTTTTACAACACCTTTTCAACATTATCCAAGACTTCAACCAAAGATGTAAGTCTAAAACTTACCACATCATGGAGCTGACTATACTACATTATGATTTTCTCTTTTTGGTCTTGCAGTAGAAAGAACTGACCATGTAAATTTTTAATAGCTATCTTGTTAGGTCCATCTCTGTCATTCATCGGATCATATCCATTTGAGGCCTGAGCAATTTGTGCCTCAATAGAGTCCATTTGATCTTTTATGCTCCTTTTAGAATTAGGTCATTTCACAAAAAATTGAAATAAAGCTTTAGCCTCCTTCAAACACTAGTAAAATTTTGGCAAATAAATGACTACATGACTAAAACTTTAGTCACAACATCTAAAAATGACTAAATTCTACCATTTTTTTGCAAATAGCTATAAATGAGTAAATAAATGACTAATTTGGTCGTTGACTAAAAAATTATTTAGTCACACATAAAAATGACGAAATAATTAGTCATTTATTTAAGCACAATCCATTTGAATAAATCATTTAAGGAATCAAGAATCAATAGCCTGCCAAAATACTCTAAAACTTTTGTCCAGATATTATTTTTAGGTGTAGCTTGCCAAAATGGAGTTTTCATTTTAATAAAAATACTCTAAAACCTTGGTTGAAACCTTATTTTTAGGTGTAGCCCGCCAAAATGGAGAAGTGTTTCAGTAAAGAACGACAAAGAATGGTAAGGAGATGTGTGTGACAAGAGGCACAAGATTCATTGCTACTTATCTCATTCCTGCTCTACTCAACAAGGGTTACATTGTTTGCACTACTGTTTGTAATCTAGGTATTTAATAGACATATATTTGCATAATTTCAAATTCCTTCAGATACTTTTGAATTATCAATGTATCCTATATATAGGGTTTAGAAGAATTTATTTTAATTTAAAAAATAAATAAATGATATATTTGCCTATGATTAGATAATGTGGAGATCTCCTAAATCTGCCCCAACTCACTGTCCTCTTTGGCACTGTTTTCATTACTCCAGCTACTAGGGTTTTGCATGACATCTTTAATATCTTCATGATAGTGGCTTTTAAATAGATCTCAGTCTTTGCATTAATCTTTATCATAGTAACCTAATAAATCTAGAGCATTTTTTCTTTCTAAGTCAATCCTGGTGTTGGAAATTCATGATGAAGTTCCTGGATAAATATTCTAGGGTAGTTATTATCTATTTCAACAAATATTCTAAAGCATAGTCACCAAGAAACTTCAGTTCTACCCCTGTACCTCTACCTACATCTCTGGAGTCTTATAGTTAAATGGGATATAGCATGTACCATTATTCATATATTCTTGTATCCTATTTTAAAATTACACCCCTGTATCCTTTCAATAATAAGGAAAGTGTTGATTGGATTTTAAAAATTTTTACATGTATATGCTGAGAAATATGCAGTTGATCAAGATGCATTTTTCAAGGACTATGCAGAGGCTCATGCAAAACTTAGTAACCTTGGTGCCAAGTTTGATCCTCCTGATGTAAAGTAACTCAAATCATGAACACTCTCTGCCTGTCATATTCATTTTTCATTTTTCTTTTGTTTCATGATGTTCATGTGATAAGCTTAATTTTATGAGAATATTTATTTGGGGGATAAGAAATGAGAAATTCATATATCATGATATTAGTTAAGGTTTGAAAATATTATTTTAAAAGTTGTCTTAAAAAGTCTCTTATGCATGATGCTGAAAGAAACGAAACCTCCAAAACAATCAGGAAAAAAGAGTTATGCTATGGTTTTTTGATATTTTATATATCATAATTCACACAATCTTTAAGTGTTTTGATAAAATGCTTGTCTATGGTCATTTTGTTAGTTGACATCTTGAACATTGCAATTTTTCCACTAAGTCAACACTTAAGCTACTTTGGGTGTAGGTGGATCAGTAAAGCTGGGTTTAGTATGCATATGTATTCATATATAATAGGGAGGGGATACATCTCCAAGCTCATGAGGTCTATTACAATAAAATACCATGACAAGAAAATTGATATAGATTGTGATGGCATTCCATCACCATGAGACAAGACAATGAACTATTCAGAAAAATGCCTCAAAGAAATGCAGTCTCAATGTGCTTGTCATAGCATTCCATCACCATGAGACCAAATTTCTTTGAGGTATTTTTTCAAATAGTTCACTGCCTTGTCTATGCTCTTGCCATGTTGCCATTGGAATATGCATGCTCCTTCCATTATTATTTGTTCAACACTTTTCTTGAATGTCCCTTTTAGCTAGTACTACCCTTCTACAAGGATCTCTTTTGTGACAATACTATGACAGCCTTTGTAACTATCCTCAACACTATCTTCTTTAGGATGATACTTCCCTCTCAATCAATAATGAAACTATATGTTTTGAAGAAAATTTTCACCTTCGAGTGTGCCTTTCTTATCATTGTGATCTCTCCTTTGGTGCTACTGCTGCTTGAAGATTACTATCCTCTATATCATGAAACTTCTAATAGTGCAAATTATCATTGTTGTTCAATCATGCATTCTACTCTTTAAAAGTTCCCTATTGTCATGAATTATTCTTACCCTGGGTCATAAGCATTTCCATCAACATTGTTCTTCTGGAAGAATCTAACAATGCCTTGGAACTATCATCTATTGAGTTTTGAATTTATTGTTTTATGACTGTCTTGTGGACTATGCTTAAACTCCTTTTCATTGTCATATGAATGGTTACTATCACTTGTGATTATCGTAGTCCATCTTATTTAACTATATCCTTGTTGATCATGAATTGTCTACTAACAACTCAATATCTTGTGTGTCTTTAAAGTCATTCACACTTAGCTCATAGTGAGGTATTTTTTTTACTGCTCATTTTCATAGCCTAATGGAGTCATGATCTTTGATAGGACCTATAGGTGTGATTACATAAATGCACCATAAGGACTATCCTCCAAGTCCATACTATGCATTTGGTTGAATATTATCTTATGGACTATCCTCTTTACCATCTGATTGTATTCTTAAGGACTGTCCCACTTCATTTAAACCTTTCTTTCCCATGATCAACACCTTGAAATTGACAGTCGTAGCTCCTTGAGATATTGTCCATGCACTCCTTAATACACTTGTAGGTTGTCCTCTTTTGAAACTTTATGAGATGGAAATATTTATTAGTTTTCCATAGTGCTTTGAAGACAATGAACCCTTGACAAGATTTATGATGTTTTAAAAGCCCTCTTGACTGCTCAATTACTTGTCTTTATGTATCTTTTAAAGTTCGTCATACTAACCTATCACTGTTATTATTAATTTCAATGCCCCCTTCATGGTTATGGCATGGACTATCATTGTTTATTTGAATAGTCATGACTGTGATCTCCTTTTGGGAATCTATAGGAAAGTGTCATGCCTTACTTTGAAGTCCATTTTCTTAAATCTTTGCTCTCTGCTTGTTACTCTTATACTAGGGCTTGGGGTCTCCTTTTTCTCTTTTCCCACTACATATCTTGAAGTCTTTTATGTTGATGTTCCATAGACTCCTTGCAATTTCGGCAGTAGACTCCATTTTGTGAGAATGCATGGTCAATAAAGAGTCAAAGTTTGATACTACTCCCATTGACCCCCAAAATGTTTTCCTATGGGTTTTGATTCTCTCAAGGATGTTCCTTCAAAGAATGAATTTCATCATCATCTTGAATCAAAGTAGCCTATGCCTTCAAATCCTCTAAATTGAAACTTTATGCAATGATCCTACAAATGCATTAACTCTATCCTTTTATTATAATGGCAGTCATCTTTTTCATTGGCATTTCACATTATGATGTTGATCACTTAATCACATATTCATATTAAATCATGTCTATTAACTATTCTTTGTAAATATTTCTTCATTATTTCCCACTTTCAATCTTTACCTCTTAACACCATGGCCATAATGATTGTTATTTCTCTTAGATAGAGGCTACTGTCACTATCATCACTATCTCTTATTTTTTAAAGACTCTGTCTCTCTTATTTTATTTTATTTAGATGAAATGCAAGAGCCATATATTTCTTTTGTCATTCCTTAGTTAATTACATTGTTCCACATCCCCTTGGCTGTGTATCTTAGTCCAGATTTGTTGTCAAACAAAACTATTTAAGTTATATATTACGAAATGTTTGAATGATCTATAGAGTGTCAAACTCAATGCAAAATTGGAAACAACGATGATCTAGATTTACACATAAAGTGTTGTTTCACATCATAAATATGTGCAAGCAAAGGATAATTATCATGGCAAGAATGCAAGGAGTCCCCTTGGATAGAACAACAAATGAAGCCCTCAAATTTCTAGCTACGGTGGTAGTCAATCCAAAACCCAATGGAAACAAGGGATCATAATGATTGTTTCCCACATTCATGGGTAGTTGATCAACATTCTTAAACCATGTCATTGACAACTTTCCTTGAAAAGTATAATCACCAAAAATTGCATCAGTCACACCTTGACCCTCAGTGCCAGAAGCCATGATTGTTGATTGTATTGCCCCCATCTAAGAGAATTGTTAAATTCAAATTATCTCCAAAAGTTTCCGCATATGGTTGCTCACCCACAATCACAATAGCATATGAGAACCCTTTTCCTTTGACATAGTCTGCATCTAGACTTTACTCATAATCAATATCAACAGAGGGACTGGTAGAAGATTTGATTGCTGCAAGAATTGTGGTCCCTATAGTTGTGTTACCACTTAACCCTTGCCATTGTATTGTCCATCCACCACACTAATAACCAAGATTGTTAGCATGAGTCCCTACAACAAGAATCTTGGGAGCCTTCTTATCCAAAGGAAGTAAAGGGTGACTCCTTGCTTTCCCATTTTTCAATAGTACCAAAGACTTCCTGACAGCTTCTTTTTCCAAATCCCTATTTTCCTTGCTACCTAGTTGGTTGGCTAGGGTCAAGTCAGCCATAGGATGTTCAAAAAGGCACATGCTAAATTTCACCCTCAAAATTCTCTGCACTACATCATTTATTCTATTCTTGGAGATGAAATCTCCCTTAACTAAGGAAGTTAGATCATTAATGAAGTCTGTATAATTGAAAGGAACCATTACCATGTCAATCCCTACACCTACACCTTCTAAGATAGAAAGAGTATAATTAGCACTAGCTGGGGTAGTTATTCTATCAATTCCCTACTAATCTACAATAACAAAGCCCTTAAAGCGAAGCTACTTCTTTAGAACATGAGAAACAAGGAAGTAGTTAGCATGCATTTTCTCTCCATTCCAGTTGGATTATGAAACCATAATGGTCAAGATCCCTTTGATAATAGCATAAAATAGGGAGTCATGTGGATACTAACTAAAGCTTTGTAACCAATTACAGTGTTGTTTTCATTGATACCCTTGGTTGTGCCCCCATCTCCCACAAAGTGTTTGGCACAAGCTACAACATTTGATTGTCCTGCTATAAAGGGAACACCCTTAGTAGAATTAGAAGGAGGTGTGCCTTGCAGGCCAAAGATGATTTCTGTCATGGCTTTCATAATGGTTGGATCCTCACTGTAGCTCTCATAGAAGCACCCCCATCTAGGATCTCTACAAATAGTAACACAAGGAGAAAACGTATAAGGAATATCTGTGGCTTGAACTTCTAGAGCTATAGCAAAACTAATTCTTTTCACTAGATTAGGATCCCTAGTTGGTCCAAGGCCAACATTGTGGGGAAATATAGTAGCCCCATAAACATTGTTATGGCCATGTGCATCATCGATTCCATATATCATTGGGATTTGTAGCCTAGTCAACATGGCACACTTCTAAAGTTCATTTGCCATATTGCAGTAGTTTCCTTGGGTGCATGCACACTTCCTCCACCACTAAGCACACTCCCAATGTAGTATTATTTCATGACATCTACAGAAGTGACCTCTCTTTCAATCTGGGTCATATGTCTAATCTTCTCTTCTAGAGTCATTCACCTTAGCAAGTCTTCCATCTGAGCACTTATAGACTGAGATGGGTCTTTGTACTAAACGTACTCTACCTCTACCCATACTTTGTCTCTATTATTCATGCTTGATAGTCATCTATACCTTCAGCGTAGCCTTCAACCTTCTACAAACATCTTTTCCCTCCTGCATAGGTTGAAGAGTTGTCATTAGAAACTCATTTAGTAACATATCCTTTGCATTCTTCATGGATACCCTCTCTCCCGCAAGCACTTCAAGTCATGCCTAAGGTGATGTGGGGCTTTCCCACATCACCGCAAGCATGACTTGAAGTGCTTGCGGGAGAGCAGGCATCAAAATTTCAATATCCAAAAATATATAAAATTTTAATTTCCATGGCCATATTCACTGAGGATAGATACAATTCAATTCATAATGGGGATGGAGAGACCCATATTTTTGTTGGCTCTATTTGCCTGCTTTGCATTGGCTGGTGTAAAGGAGGCAAGGAGGAGCTCCTCCACCTTTATGAACAATGGATGGGTGAGCATGGAAAAGCCTACAATGACCTACTTGAGAAAGAAGAATGCTTCCACATATTCAAGAATAACCTTTCTTATATAGAGGCACACAACCAGAAGAATGAATCTTATAGGTTGAGCCTCAATAAGTTTGCAAACCTCACCCATGATGAGTTTAGAAACATCTACTTGGGTACCATGTTTCTCTCCATAAGCTCTACCTCTCTTCTTTATTAGTATGCCCAAGGGGAGCGCTTAACTACATTTATAGATTAGAGGAAGAATGGCGCTTGTTGGTCTCCTACAATGTTTTAACAACTAAGCTCATAAAGATGTAACTCAGAGATTGGACATCTAACCTGAATAGCTGTCTTAATCACTATGGAGATGCATTTCACTTGTCAACCTAGGGACGTGAACTTGAAATGGGTCAGCACGATATGTGCACTAAAAACTTCCAAAGTAGCCACATTTACTTTATAGCTAAGAAACACATAATGTTGAAGATAAACTGCTAGGAAAGAAATAACATGAATGATGAACATCAACCAACAAATATTCTAAGCTCTAGTACATAACAAGAAATAAAAGTTTGGGCAAACAATAGGAAACTACTCTGTCTGCTTTGGTTGCAGGAACAGACACAGAATAGAATTCTAGTGGTTGCAAGAACATTCAATGCCAAATTTAACTAATTACTTAAAAGAAAATACAACTAAACTAGAGGATGGAATACTCACCAAGTGGGCCCCCTTGGATGAGTATTCCCTAAGACAAATGTAAACTTAGAAATGCGAACTTATAACTTCATTTTATTCATTGGAAAACATGAGTACAAATGAACATCATAACTATATTACTAAACATTGGATAATGCAAATACAATCTCTGATTAATCAACCCCTCAGAAGGAGCATCAGAGGCTCATTTATAGAAGGAAAACTACAAAACTAACTAGCTAGCAAGGTGGTCAACTCCAACAGAATAGGACGCCACTTTAGGGAAAGCATAGAAAGTGGAGAGAAGGTTACGCATTCATGGACTCTGGTCAAGCAAGTTGCTTCAATGCAGATCTAGCACAACAATAACTCCTAAATTTGCTCAACAAGTAATTAAGACCAGTTACAAGGAGGTTATCTTCTCTCCATTTGACATTTGAATGATTACCATGTTTGACTTTTATGGCGAGTAACCAACAGTAGAATCTTCCTTGACTTTATGGTTGCTGATTACATCTGCATAATAATATTAGTACACACAATAATTGCACATCTGTAACTACCTTAGAGTAACATTCATTAACCATATGTAAAATTAACATAGATAGTTCATATAGCATGTCATTGTCATAAAAGATTATAAGAAATAACCTATGCCCAACATCTTATAGTTTTGAGGAAATGACATAAAAAGATCAGGATCAAAGTACCAAAGTCCAAGATAGCTACAGCAAGTGGATAATAAAGTTTAACAAAATTGAGTCATAAACTAGACTCATCACTCTCCCCAACCTAAGACTTTGTTGGTCCTCTAGCAGAGGAAGGGTTTTTCTTTTGCTTGGTTAATGCCCTGAAATTAGTAACTGCCAGCTGACCTATATCAATTTCTCTGGTGTGTGAGTTAGGATCCCAATAGAACCCTTGCTACCTATCCAATCTATTCCATCACTACCTCTCTTCAGCAATATCATACTGGTAAAATCTGTAATTTGGCACAAGCCACAATAGGATAGCTGGTTGAAAGATTAAGGGAAGCCATAATTGCCCCTTTGTCCTCCCAATCTGTATATATCTATCCACTCTTTTACATGATGCAGTATAGTTCTACAAAGAGTGAGGTTCTACTTTTTTTAGCTCATCAGACAAACTATTCCACCTTTGTGTCAAATGTCCCTTCACAGATTCTCCAATAGTGTTTGCAATCTTCTCATATTCTCTGTAAGCTGCTTCTCTCTCAGGCAGGATTCTATTACCATATCTTGGCCTATAAAGCATTCTGTGTCAATCATTGAAAATGCTTCTTGGATTTCTAGATTCAACTCTAATGGGCAATGGAGTGCTGAATTGTAATTGCTTATAAGCCCTGAACTATTGTTCCCAACTAATCTCATTTTGCATCCAGGACATAAATGCCCTCAATTGAACATCCCCAACATACAACAAGGGGTTCCACTCATGGTCTTGGGACATAGCATAATTATGTAAATAGAATTCACACAACAAATTCTTTATTTCAGGAGGAGCAATCCTATAAGCATTAAAAAATTCAAGAGGAGATTCAATCGAAGGGTTTAAACCAAAAACAATCCTTGCTAACTTAAAAGAGAGGTACCTTTCCTTTAAATGTAGAGCATAGACTCTTGGGAGAGTCCTGCATTCTAATACCTGAGGCACTAAAGCTGCCATATTATCCACTCTCTCTTTTAAAGTCACAATTTTTGCATTTGTGTCTTTAATCTCTTCATCCTTCTTTTCAATTTCATCCTTCAATCTGCGTTTCTCCTTCTTCCATTCTTCTTCCCTCCTTTGCATCTCATTCTACAAATTCATGGCTACCATATGGATCAAAAAATTAGGAGGTCTGTGTATTCCTACCAAAGGCTTTCCTAGTATAGATGGTTGACCTTCATATAGCACAAGCTGCAGGGTTTCTAATTGTCCAGCCAAATCTAGCTACAGGGCGTCTTGCTGCAGGAACTCCTATTTATCTTCTTGTTCCTGTCTCTCAATATGTTTAGCAAGTGTAGCAAGGTCTACCAGAGTCACATTTGTTGCTTCCTCAATTATGTCTTTTTCTACAACATTCACATGCCCCATTGGGGCCTCTATATCCTCAGCTATCATTTCTTCAACCCTAGGGCTTATCTATGGAGGCACACCAGAGGCTGGCTTAGCAGGGCTTGATTTACTAGAAGGACTTTCATGTTTTTCTTTAGCTGTAGGAAGAATAGTGTCAGCCTTCTATTTCCTAGAGCGTAGCACCTTCCTTCCTATGGTTTGCTTCTTAGTTTTACCCTTCTTTATTTTTGCCCTTCTCCTCTGTGCCCTAGTTTAAATTAAATTGCTAAGAGGAGCATCATCATCATCAAAATCTGAAGAACTTTCTTTTCCCGCATGCTCTACTTTAGAAGAACTAATCTCAATAGCTTGTTTTGTTGCAGGAGGGTTTGCACTGGAAGTTGAGGTTCCCGGAGTAGCTTCAATAGAACACACTCTTCTCCTAGTTCTACAAGGTTGCGGCACAACCACAGGTCGCAAATGGCTTGGTCTTACTTGATCAATATTTAGAAATTCCTCCTAAGTCATATCAAACACATCATACAGAGACTTCTCAACTAGCAATTTGATCAAACAATGATGGGAAACAGAATTTGCCCTACCTTTTTGGGTCTCGGTGGCCATGATTGAGAGAAGGTGGTATAGCATGTTTGGCACATTCATTCTGCTCCCATGCCTCATATGATTCAGTAGTTTGAAATGCATAGAATGAAGATTCGATAGACGACCTTCACAAGTAATGAACTTCACCACGTGAATAGCTACCTGTTTCCATGGCTCAGGTAGAGAGATTCTTTTGGTTCCCTATTTGTCTATAGTCACTGGAGGATCACCAGGTTCTATAAATTCAGCCCTATCTAACCCTGCATCTCTAGCAACAGGGTAATTCTCACCATCAATAGACAAACCTGTAACTTCTACAATTCTTTCTTCAGTAACCAACACCTCTAACCCTCTTACCATGGCTTTACCTTTAGACAATGTCTGGGCAAACTCTAACACAACATTTTCATCAAAACCATTAAACTTCAAAAAATAGTCTATCCACCCACAATTTCTAAACTTAGCCTAGCTGAATGCATCTTGCAATAATACATCATGAATTGTGTGTTCATTCCAAATTAATCTAGCTCCCATTGATTTAGCTACCTGAAAATAATCGTACTACAAAGTTTTTGTTTTTCTACAAAAAGTTTGAAAACTAACTTCACCTTCCTGCAACCCTATTAAATTTTCAATAACTCATGTCATTTGCATTTTCCTTTTTGGCTTTTTTTGGGAACACAAGATTAAGAAAAGGGTAGTACAAGCAGTAATGAATAATTGATGAAGGCTATCATCTCACACTTGCAAGCCATCACCTCACTTAGAATTCAAATCATTTCAATTTTAAACTTTGTTAACATGCTGGCATAAAGCATATGGACTGACACGTGGACATCATATTAACAATCCTTCCCCAACCTAAATATGAGCATGTGTCCACACATGCGGAATGGTGATGTGTGATGAGACAAGGAAGGGAATAATGACATTCTATGAGAATATCAGTATTAATGTACAATAATTAAATGAATGTACCAAAAGATAATTAAGAGAGAATTATTAAAGTGTGCGTACCTTGATATGTGGAAGATTGGTTCCAAAAATCATGGAGAAAGTATCGGTCAGTGTTTAAGAATTTATTGAGCAATGAATGAAAGTGGAGTGGAAGAAGGCGAGGTGGGATGAAGTGTAATCACTAACTATGATGGAAGAGAGAATAATGGATATGGGTGGGTGGATGGGTGAATGAATGAAGAAGTGGACTCCCACAAATGTGGAAGTCTTTATTATGAAAAAGTGTCGTACCTTGGTTAGCCAGAAGGAGGGACACTAGGTCCACTACCTTTGGCTGCAAGAAGTTCAGGAGTTGCATGCTGAGTGAATTGTTGCCAAAATTCTTCTTTTGAAGTTGGCTTGTGATACAACCTGAGGCGATGACCATTGACTAACAACTTAAATCTAACATGGTCAATGGTGGTAAGTTGAACAACACCATTGGAAAAAACTTCAGCAACCTCATATGGTCCTAGCCACCTTGTCTGCAGTTTCCTTGCATTATCTTGATACCTTAAGTCATAAAGCAAAGCCCAGTCACCAGGCTGGAATTTCTTATCTTTGATGTATTTGTCATGCCACTTTATTCTTTGATTCTACACCATTTATGTGTGATGTAAGGTTGCTTTCCTCATCTCATTCAAAGCATTGAGCTGCATGATTCTTTCTTTTAGTGCCTTAGAGAGATCCATCCCCAAGTCAAGTGCAGTCCAAAGAGTCTTATGTTCAAATTCAATAGGCATCAAGGCTTTTTTGCCATACAGTAACTCAAAAGGGGTGAAGCTAGTAGTTGTTTTCCAAGTTGTCCTATAGGCCCAGACAGCTTCTAGCAACCTATTTGCCCAATCCTTCCTATGGAAAGCCACAGTTTTGGTCAAAATGTTAGTCACCTCAACTTGGCTATTAGCCTGAGGGTGATAAGGAGTAGATTTCATGTGCCTTATGTTGTACTCCTGTACTAGTGTTGCAACTAGGGTTGAGGTGAATTGAGCTCTTTGATCAGTCACTAATTCTCTGGGAACTCCATATCGTGTGAAAATTTCCTCATAGAGAAATTCTGCAACCTTACTATCTCTTGCATGTTTCATGGCCTTAACTACTACCCATTTAGTTACATAATCAGTGCATACTAAGATATAGGATTTACCATTAGATGGAGGATCAATGGGTCCTACAAAATCTAATCCCCACTTATCAAATGGAGTAATTACAAGCTGAGGATAAAGGGGCATCTCATCAAATTTTGTTGGCCATCCCATCCTCTGACAGCTGTCACATTTCTTGGTATATCTTGCTACATCCTTGTGGAGTGTAGGCCAGTAATAACCTGCATTCAAAATCTTCATTGTTGTCTTCTTTGCTGCAAAATGTCCTCCACATGGTTCATTGTGATAGGCATGCAAACTGTCATATGTTTCATCTTCTCTCACACATCTCCTCATGACATTGTCTGGTCCAATGTAGAACAAACATCTAGCAATCCAAGAAAAAGGAAAAGACTTTTCAATGAGTACCCTTCTCTCCTTAGGAGAGAAGTGAGGAGGGACTCTTCTTGTGACCAGATAATTGGCTGTCAGCATACTAGGGTGTTTGCACAGTGAGTGAAAACAAATGTTCATCAGGAAAATAGTCATCAATGACTTGGTTATCCTCTGATGTAGTCATTCTTGAAAGAAAGTCTGCAACTACATTAGGCATCCTTGGCTTATCCACAATAGTGATGTCAAATTCCTGCATTAGCAACACCTATCTTGCTAATCAACTTGATATTAGAGGTTTGTTCATAAGATACCTAATGGCTGCATGATCTATGTGCATAAAGATTTGATAGCCTATTATGTAGTGCCTGAATTTGTTGAGTGCATAGACGACTGCTAGCATTTCCTTCTCTGTTACTATATAGTTGAACTCAACACCCTGTAAGTTTTTGCTAACAAAATAAATAGCATGCTCGATGACTCCTTCTTTTTGGCCTAAAACTACTCCTATGGCATAATCTAATGTATCAGTATGAATGTGGAAAGGAAGTTCCCAATTGGGCCCTTTAAGTATAGGACCAAGGGTTAATGCTACCTTCAAATCAGAAAATGCTTTGTTACAGTCTTCATTCCACTGAAATTCACCATCCTTTGTGAGAAGAGTATATAATGGGGATGTCATTTGCTAAAATTTTTGATGAAACATCTATAATACCCTGCATGACCCAAGAAGCTTCTGACATCTTTTTGTTTTGCAGGAATGGATAGATTGATGATGACTTCAATCTTTGCTAGGTCTACCTGGATTCCTTTTGGAGAAATATAGTGGCCAAGTAGTACTCCTTCTTGCATCATCATGAAGCACTTTATACTATTTAAGGATAGATTGTTGTCTTCACATCTTTCCATCACCATCCCTAAGTTTGCTAATGCCTCTTCAAAAGTAGCACCATAAGTAGTGAAATCATCCATATAGGTTTCCATACAATCATGTGAAATATCTGAAAATATGCTAATGACTGCCCTTTGGAAAGTTGCAGGTGCATTGCATAAGCCAAATAGGAGTACTAAGTAGGCATATGTCCCCCAAGGACAGGTAAATGTTGTTTTCTCTTGAACTTCAAGTGTAATCTGAATCTGATTGTAACCGCTGAACCCATCCAAAAAAGAAAAGTACTGCTTTCCTGCAAGTGAGTCCAATACTTGGTCTATGAAAGGAAGGGAAAAGTGATCCTTTTTGGTGGCAGAGTTTAATTCTCTGTAATCAATACAGACTCTCCATTTCCCTCCCTTTTTGGGCACAAGAACCAAAGGAGACACCCACTGGCTATCTGAGATTGGGTAGATAAATCATGCATCTAATAGCTTCTACAATTCCTCTTTGACAATTTCTCTTAGTGCAGGGTTGATTCTCCTTTGTGGCAGTCTTACTAGTGTACAATCTTCCTTTATGTAAATCCTATGGGTGCATAATGTAGGATCTAGTCCTTTCATGTCATGATAATCCCATGCAAAGGCATTCTTATGTTTCTTTAACAAATTTGTCAAAGACAGCTATTGTGCTTGAGTCAAGTTACTATTAATATTCAAATATCTTTCTTCTGAAATTTCCACTTGAGTTGTTAAGTCTACCATAGTTACTTCATTAATGCCTGGTACCTTAATTTCTTGTGGAGGCAATGTATGTAGCATACCTAATGTTGCAGGAAAAATGGGAATAAGTATTTTCACTGGATCAACAGAATGAGAGGATGATGCTTCCTCTACTTCACAATGATTTTGAATTATGTTAGACAACACCTCTTCCTCTCCTTGAAGCTATAGGAAAGAACTTATGCCTAACATCATAAGTTGCTCCATAGAATTAGCTTCCTCCACCTCTTCACCAACATGAGGCCAAACAGGATTATTCATATCATGAGATGGTTGTGCAAGTGGGTAAAGAATAAGTGTTTTAGTGCTTCTCCCATCAGAGATGGTCATGTTTCCTGACCGACATCCAATATAAGCATCTGATGTGGCTAACCACGACCTTCCTAGAATGATGGGGTATCCTCCCAATGTAGCTTTAGGAGAAAGTATCATGAAATTAGTTGGATATTCCCATGAGTCTAGGGACACCACAAGGTCCTAGACTATCCCATCAGATTTAATAGTACAACTATCAGCAAGCTATAGGATAGTAGGAGTAAGTAGCATGGTTGCAACATTCAGTTGCTACAGGATATCCTTTGTCATTATATTTATGGCTATTCCAAGATCAATCAGAGCATTTCTAATTTGGATCCCATTTATAACAACTCCAACCACAGGACTTCCTAGATCATTAGATTTGGGAATAGTCACTTTCCCAAGCACGATGTCAGCCAACTGTCGCACCACATGAACCATAGTGCGGTCTTTCCTTTTTCTGCCTGGCTTCTTAAGGCATGCTTCTTTGATTGCTTTGCCATATATAGGAACATCTTTTATGGATTGAAATAGAGGAATCTTGACACATACATGTTTCAACTGCTCTATAATGTCAAGGGTGGGTTCCTCTTCTTCTACCTTTTGTTTCATAGTTTCTACCTTTGTGGAAATGGTGGTTCTTAGGCAGTCTTCTTGACTGGCACTGGTTCAGGATTTCCAGGTGCATTTGATTGAATGGGGGTTTTGATAGGTTCCTTTTCTTCCTCAGAAAGCTCAGTAATAATGGGTCTTGAAGGAGCTGCCAAGGTAGTTCTTGAACACAGGTGGATATCACTTACATTCACAGCATACGCAAGGAATTGATTTGGATCAGTAGAATATACTGGCTATTGCTGAGGTCTATTATTTGGGTTAGGTGAGGGTTGAGCTGGTAACTAAGTAGGTTTAGCTGTATTTGAATTGGAGCTAGCAGGTGGAGGCATTATAACAGGTTGTTGGGACTGAGAAGGTGACTACATGTAATTAGTGGTCTGATTTGGCCATTGCTATCCTCCTCTCCATTGAGATGTTTGCTGCCAATTTCCTAGGGCTGATTGCCAATTCCCCTGAGGCTATTGCCACTGAGGTGTAGGGTTTTGGCAATTTTGCAAGTATTTTGAGGGTTATTCCAAGGCTGAGGTGGATATCCTCCATAACTAGATGGAAATAGCTATTGTCATTGGTTACCAGATGCATAAGTATTAAAATATGGTCCAACAAATGATAATGGATCCGGTGACATACGTTGTCTTGGAACCCATGGCCTCCTTTGTCCAACATAGAAGACTTGATCTTCTTCAACTCGTATTGGCTTGAACTCATGTGGAATCTACTTACTGTCAATGTTAGCTACCATCTTGCATCTACAGTCCCTCTTCTTTTGTCTGCAATGAGGACAAGGGTAAGTGCAAGAAGATGGGGGGCCAAAAAGGGGTCTTAAGTGGCCACTTTTTTTCTGAAATCAAGAAATACTGGCCTTGGATGAGAAATTGAGCATAGTTACACTCAAAATTTGGAGATGCAACCAAAACAATGTTCGTAGTGCTCTGAGTCTACTTTCTAAACTACTATTTTTTTTTTAAAATGGCATAGATTAAGGGATTCAAAAGAGGGAGCCATAGAAATTGGTGTTGTTTCTGTCAAAAAAACATAACATAGCATGTTTTGTGGCTCCCTCAAAAGGTCAACTTTTTTTAGGTATTTTTAAAATTGCTTTAGTGAGATATTAGCTAATAGAATGTAGTTTATGCCCGATTTTTCTAATAATTTTTTGATGAATATTTGATTTTTTACTAATTTTCAAACTGGACACATCCTAAAAAATAGAATTTTGGCTGTGCTACCCCTATAAATTTTGAAAACTAATTGAAAATCATTTTTTTCTTTTTTTAATATTTGTAGAATGGAGTCTAGTTTCTAAATATGTAATTTTTTTAAAGTTTCAATGAATAGTTAATTTACAATGAAAAAAAGACCAAATAGTGGTTTAAGACCAAAAACGGACACACAAACAAAAGAAATTAAAGATGAAAGGTTTAACATTGTTAAAATGTGAAAAAACCATATCGTTAAATAGCTAAGAGAAAGCCTAACATTACCCAGGTGTTTGATTTGTTTGACATTGAAACATGTGCAAATCTGAGGGTTAACACAAACAAAATTATGTGAAATATTGAAGAATCTGGAAAAACACATCTGTGACTGTTCAAAAGGCACTCCAAGCCTTTGGGTTGGAAATCCAAAGCAAATCCCAAGCCCAAGGCTTGGGATTCCCAAAGCAAGACATAACACGAGCGCGTTATGTTTTGCTTTGCATTTTTCCTTTTCCACAAGTCAGTTGCGCGTTATGTCTTGCTTTGCATTTTTCCTTTTCTACAAGTCAGTTGTGTCACGTTTGACATAATGTGAGCACGTTATGTTCCCCTTAATTTTTTTAATGTTCAAGGCTATTAATCATGTATGTATGTATGTATGCCTATATGTATGTATGTATCTATGTATCTATGTATGCCTATATGTATGTATATATGTATCTATGTATGCCAATATGTATGTATGTATGTATCTATGTATGCCTATATGTATGTATGTATCTATGTATGCCTATATATATCTATGTATGTATCTATGTATGCCAATATGTATGTATGTATGTATCTATGTATGCCTATATGTATGTATGTTTAGTGTCGAGGGCAGAGGAGGGTAGAGATGGGAGTGAGCCAGATAGGGGAGAAGAGGGGTGGATAAGGATTGAGTGATTAAGGTTTAAGGTTGAGGGTTCAATGTTTAGGGTTAGGATTTAGAGTTTAGGTATAACGGATTAGAGTTTAGGACCTTGAGGGATTAGGGTTTAGGGTTGAGGCTTTAGGGATAGCGTTTAGGGTTAAGGGTCTAGGGATTAGGTTTAAGGTAGAGTGTTGAGGGTAGAGGGATTAGGGATTAGGGTATAGGGTTGAGGCTTTAGGGATAGGGTTAAGGGTCGAGGGATTAGCTTTAAGGTAGAGTGTCCAAGGTAGAGGGATTAGGGATAGGGTTTAGGGTTGAAGGTTTAATGATTTAGGGTTGAGACTTTAGGGATGAGGGTTAAGGGATTAGGGTTTAAGATATAGTGTCGAGTGTCGAGCGTGTAGGGATAGGTTTTAGGGTTCAAGTTTTAAGGGTTAAGGGTCAAGGGATTAAAGTTAAGGGTTGAGGCATTAGGGTTTGACGTTGAGGGTTGAGTACATTGAGGTTCGAGGGTTAAGGGTTTCGGGATAGGGTTAAGGGTCGAGGGATTAGGGTTAAGGGATAGGGTTGGAGGGTTTAGGGATAAGGGATTAGGGTTTAAGGTATAGTATTGAACCCGTTGAGGGTCTAGGAATAGGGATAGCATTTAGGGTTTAGGGATGAGGGATTAGAGTTAAGGGATGATGGATGACAAATTAGGGATGAGGGATTAGGGTTTAGGGATAAGGTTTAGGGTTAGGGTTGAGGGATTAGGGTTTAAGGTATAGTGTTGAGGGTTTAGGGATAGGGTTTAGGGTTGAGGGATTAGAGTGAAGGATTGAGGGATTAGGATTTGACATTGAGGGTTGAGGGTTTAGGGTTTAGGGTTTAGGGATAGGGTTGAGGGTCGAGGGATCAGAGTTAAGGGTTGAGGGATTAGGGTTTGATTTTGAGGGTTGAGGTTCAAGGGTCAAGGGTTTAGGGATAGGGCTGAGGGTCGAGGGATTAGGGTTAAAGTAGAGTGTGGAGGGTATAAGGATTAGTGATAGGGTTGGAGGGTTTAGGGATAAGGGATTAGGGTTTAAGGTATAGTATCAAGTCTGTTGAGGGTTTAGGAATAGGGATAGCATTTAGGGTTTAGGGATGAGGGATTAGAGTTGAGGGATGATGGATTAGGGTTGAGGGTTGAGGGATTAGGGTTTAGGGATAAGGTTTAGGGTTGAGGGTTGAGGGATTAGGGTTTAAGGTATAGTGTTGAGGGTTGAGGGTTTAGGGATAAGGTTTAGGGTTGACGGATTAGGGTTTAGGGTTGGCGGATTAGCATTTAATATCAAGGTTAGGGTTAGAGTGTCGAGGGTAGAGGGATTAGGGATAGGGTTTAGGGTTGAAGGTTTAAGGATTGAGGGTTGAGGCTTTAGGGATGAGGGTTTAAGGCTTAAGATATAGTGTCAAGTGTTGAGGGTGTAGGGATAGGGTTTAAGTTTTAAGGGTTAAGGGTTGAGGGATAGGGATTAGGGTTTAAGGTATAGTGTTGACAGTTAATGGTTTAGGGATAGGGTTTAGGTTTGAGGGATTAGGGTTAAGGGTTGATGAATTAGGGTTTAATGTTGAGAGTTGAGGGTTGAGGGTTGAGGGTTGAGGGTTGAGGGTTGAGGTTGAGGGATAGGGTTAATGGTCAAGGGATTACAGTTAAATAAGAGTGTCGAGAGTAGAGGGATTAGGGTTTAAGGTATAGTATTGAGCTTGTTGAGGGTCTAGGAATAGGGATAGCATTTAGGGTTTAGGGATGAGGGATTAGAGTTGAGGGATTAGGGTTCAGGGATGAGGGATTAGAGTGAAGGGTTGAGGGATTAGGATTTGATGTTGAGGGATGAGGGTTGAGAGTTTAGGGTTTAGGGTTTGGAGATAGGGTTGAGGGTCGAGGGATCAGAGTTAAGGGTTGAGGGATTAGGGTTTGATGTTGAGGGTTGAGGGTTTAGGTTCAAGGGTCAAGGGTTTAGGAATAGGGTTGAGGGTCGAGGGATTAAGGTTAAAGTAGAGTGTGGAGGGTATAAGGATTAGGGATAGGGTTGGAGGGTTTAGGGATAAGGGATTAGGGTTTAAGGTATAGTATTGAGTCTGTTGAGGGTTTAGGAATAGGGATAACATTTAGGGTTTAGAGATGAGGGATTAGAGTTGAGGGATGACGGATTAGGGTTGAGGGTTGAGGGATTAGGGTTTAGGGATATAGTTTAGGGTTGAGGGTTGAAGGATTAGGGTTTAAGGTATAGTGTTGAGGGTTTAGGGATCAGGTTTAGTGTTAAGGGAGTAGAGTGAAGGGTTGAGGGATTAGGATTTGATGTTGAGGGTTTAGGGTTTAGGGTTTAGGGATAGGGTTGAGGCTTGAGGGATTAGAGTTAAGGGTTGAGGGATTAGGGTTTGACGTTGACGGTTGAGGGTTGAGGTTCGAGGGTCAAGGGTTTAGGGATAGGGTTGAGGGTTGAGGGATTAGGCTTAAAGTAGAGTGTGGAGGGTATAAGGATTAGGGATAGGGTTGGAGGGTTTAGGAATAAGGGATTAGGGTTTAAGGTATAGTATCGAGTCTATTGAGGGTTTAGGAATAGGGATAGCATTTAGGGTTTAGGGATGAGGGATTAGAGTTGAGGGATGATGGATTAGGGTTGAGGGTTGAGGGATAAGGTTTAGGGTTGAGGGATTAGGATTTAAGGTATAGTGGTGAGGGTTTAGGGTTGATGGATTAGAGTGAAGGGTTGAGGGATTAAGATTTGATGTTGAGGGTTGAGGATTTAGGGTTTAGGGATAGGGTTGAGGGTCGAGGGATTAGAGTTAAGGGTTGAGGGATTAGGGTTTGACATTGAGGGTTGAGGGTTGAGATTCGAGGGTCAAGGGTTTAGGGATAGGGTTGAGGGTCGAGGGATTAGGGTTAAAGTAGAGTGTGGAGGGTATAAGGATTAGGGATAGGGTTGGAGGGTTTAGGGATTAGGGATTAGGGTTTAAGATATAGTATCAATTCTGTTGAGGGTTTAGGAATATGGATAGCATTTAGGGTTTACAGATGAGGGATTATAGTTGAGGGATGATGGATTAGGGTTGAGGGTTGAGGGATTAAGGTTTAGGGATAAGGTTTAGGGTTGAGGGTTAAGGGATTAGGGTTTAAGGTATAGTGTTGAGGGTTTAGGGTTGAGGGATTAGGATTTGACGTTGAGGGTTGAGGGTTTAGGGTTTAGGGATAGGGTTGAGGGTCGAGGGATTAGAGTTACGGGTTGAGGGATTAGGGTTTGACGTTGAGGGTTAAGGGTTGAGGTTGGAGGGTCAAGGGTTTAGGAATAGGGTTGAAGGTCGAGGGATTAGGGTTAAAGTAGAGTGAGGAGGGTATAAGGATTAGGGATAGGGTTGGAGGGTTTAGGGTATAGTGTTGAGGGTTGATGGTTTAGGGATAGTGTTTAGGTTTGAGGGATTAGGGTTTAGGGTTGATGAATTAGGGTTTAATTTTTAGAGTTGAGGGTTGAGGGTTGAGGTTGAGGGATAGGGTTAATGGTCAAGGGTTTAGGGTTAAATAAGAGTGTTGAGGGTAGAGGGATTAGGGTTTAAGGTATAGTATCGAGTCTGATCAGAGTGGTTTAGGAATAGTGATAGCATTTAGGGTTTAGGGATGAGGGATTAGAGTTGAGGGATGACAAATTAGGGTTGAGGGTTGAGGGATTAGGGCTTAGGGTTGAGGGATTAGGGTTTAAGGTATAGTGTTGAGGTTTTCTTTCATCAAATTTAGATTTATGGGTTTGATTACATTGATTGCCTCTCTAGTTTTAGGGTGTGGATGTTTTGGAATCAATCAGGAAGTCTTCAGGAGACTTTATGGTAAATTTCTAGAGAAGTATCCTCAAATTAAAATTTGTCAAAGATATTTTGAAATGCTAAAACCTTTCTATGTCAAGATAAATCACACATGCATGACTTGTTGTTGTAGATTACATATTGAATTTTCTAACCATTTTGATGCTTATAGGTCTATATGTTTAGATATGTATACTAATAATGATTTGCAGGGTTGTACCATATGTGCCCCACCAACATCTTGAAGAGACTTCATATCATGAATTTTATGTGAAAGAGAGGAAGGTCAAATATTCTACAAGAAATTATGCTTGGATGGCACATGTCATCGTTGCGGTGGCTTGCAACATTTGCCAATATGTGAACATATGGAAAGAACACATGCAGTTGGAAATGAACTAGTAGAGTTTGGCAAGTATAAAATAGTGGCATACAATACAAAAGATGGCAAAGAAGCAAAGAGGTGTGAATTGGTTATTGAAAAGATTCTAGTGTATCAGTTTATGCCTATATTTCGTGACAGCATAGTGTATGAGTATGCAAGACATGCCCATAGAGCTTGATGGTTGGACTTGCAATTCAAGTTATGCAAGGACACATTTCCAGTTGGTAGCATTGTTTCAATCGTCAACTTTGCAGAGAACTACAGTCTATAGCCACAATGTGAGGTGCAATCACAATATTACATCTCCACACAAGTTTCTATATTTGTGCACATCGCATTCATTCATGTGAATGATAGTATAGAGGATGATAGGAAGATCATAAGGGAGTATAATTTCTATATTAGTGATGATCGCATGCATTCTACGGAGTTCGTACAAGGTTGCTTTTAGGTATTCTACAATGATTTGGCTAGAAGGGGCATATCATTCAATCAGCATATCATATGGTCAAATAACTGTGCGTCACAATTCAAGAACTTGCAGAATTTCTATTGGCTGAGTAGGAGGCATAATTTTACAGGTATTCAGCATATGTGGAACTTTTGTGAGGCCGGGCATGGAAAGGGGGAGCAAGATGGTGCAGGGGCATGTATCAAAAGAGCCATAGCACAAGAAGAGTTAAAGTATAAAGACAATGCAAAGTTGACAGATGCAAAATTGATTGTCAAGTGGTGTAATGCTTCCATGGGTCTAGGTAATGAAGGTAAGTCTTCAGTTCGTAGATTTTTTTGGTTGATAGATGATACTAACATTGCACCATATGAGGACTTTTGTACATTGAAAGGATCAAATGAGATGCACTCTTTTAGAAGCTCAATTGTAGGTTCATAGAGTATCCATACATGAAAGATGTCATGCTTTTGTTCTTTAGTACAATTCAAGTCTGGGATGAGTGCGAGTCAAAGGAGTGGGTTGACGAATGGAAGTTAAGTTATCTTAGCCCACTTGACACGTATCAACCCCCGATGGCACTGGAATTAACACAGATGGAATCATGAGTTGACTTTGACCACATATCAGATTTAGTTCAGCCAAGTAATATAGGGCACGTATATGCATCTAATTTCATCTAGTTCAACCAGGTAATGTCATCTTAATTTGTAGTGTTTTTGTAATGTTGACTAATTTCATCTAATTTGCTACACATATCAATGTAAGGCACGTATATGCAGTTATTACAGATGAAGATAATGAATAGGGAACAGATTATTACTTATGCCGTTGTGTTGAGGCCAAAAAGAAATTGGAGGCCCCACTTACGAATGGAGAAAACATCGAATACTCTACAGGCTTAGTGGTTATTACTGGAACATGGTTTAGAAGGTACCCACATAAGAGTGTTAATATTTGGCTATTTCGGGACTTTGACACACATCGGAAGATTCTTCATTACTCAAACCTTGTCGTGGCATCCAATGTTCATTTGATAAAGTATCGGGATAGACCTTTGAACAAAATCTTGTGGAAGGTGCATGAGTCTGACCATGAAGCAATACTTGACACAATAAAGAGTAGAGCAGACCCGGATGGTTCATTGGATTAATTTGTAAGTATTCACATTGATTTTGTAAAGTCATGTTACATTGATTTGTAAGTATGCACATTAATTTGTATGCACATATACACATTTTTACATCATCATGTTATGATTTTTGGTGTCCTGCTCCTGATGCGACCAAACTCATAACTCACCCTACTTCCTCTAGACGCCATTTGATGATCTCTCCAACACTCTGGATCCAGGGCGCCCAATCATGATGATGACCTATATACCATTCTCCCAAGGTGCTCATAATGAATGAAAAGAAGACCAAGGGCACCCAAGCTTAATAGACTTATTTCTTTCAATTTTGATTATCCAAACTCTTGCAAAATGACATCCACTTTCATGCCTTTAGATCTTCCTTCACATATAGGGCACCAAATCAAGTTGAAAAATCTACATAAGGGCACCAAAATGGATGAAAGGAGACATGAAATGTGCCTTAGGGTTCCATGCTAAGGTTTGAGCCATTAAAGTCTCTTGATATTAGGCACTCATGATGATGAAACTTAGAGTTTTTTCCTTTCCTATGCGCTCATCTAAGATGTTTGAATGATAAGGAGCACCTCGACGTCTATAATGTACATTGGGCACCAAAATCAAGGTGATTTTAAGTCACTTTGAGTCATTTGGGGTTAGTTTGAGTCTTTGAGTCATGTTGCAAAAAAGTGTCAATGTTGTCAAGTTGCACAAAGCAACTTTTGCATTTTTGGTGTCCTGCTCATGATGCAACCAAACTGACTATTCCAACACATCTGGATGGGTACATTTACGCTAGGCATGGTCCTATTTTTCACCCAAACATGTCAAACAGTCCGAGCTACATTGTACCGACAATATCTCTAAAGAGTCCAAAGTGCAAAAAGGCAGCAATCTTTGATGAGATGTTACTCGAAAACCATGTCACTTAGAAACATTTTGTCTAAGGCAACGTGATCATGTAGAGTGTCTCTACAATAACCTCTCTCAATTTTTTATATCTCTAAGGTATTTTCCTGTGGTGAAAGGTTTTCTGCTGCCCCAAAAATCGTCAAAAGGAGGTAGTGTAAAGTTGCAAAGGGGTGTAACTTTTGCCTTACTCTTGATGTGACCAAACTAACTATTCCAACGCATCCAGATGGGTACAGTTACACTAGGCATGGTCCTGTTTTTCACCTAAACATGTCGAAACAGTCTAAGCTACATTGTACCCACGATATCCCTAAAGAGTCCAAAGTGCAAAAAGGTAGAATCTTTGATGAGATGTTACTCAAAAACCATGTCACTTAGAAAAATTATATCTAAGGTAACGTGATCAAGTAGAGTGCCTCTACAATAACCTCTCTCAGTTTTTTATATCTCTGAGATATTTTCCCATGGTGAAAAGTTTTCTGCTACCCCAAAAATCGTCAGAAGGAGGCAGTGTAAAGTTGCAAAGGGGTGTAACTTTTGTCCTGCTCCTAATGCGACCAAACTAACTGTTCCAACGCTTTTCGATGGGCACATTTACACTAGGCATGGTCTTGTTTTTCACCCAAACATGTCGAAACAGTCCGAGCTACATTGTACACACGATATCCCTAAAGAGTCAAAAGTGCAAAAAGGTAGCAATCTTTGATGAGATGTTACTCAAAAATTATGTCACTTAGAAACATTTCGTCTAAGGTAATGCAATCATGTAGAGTGCCTCTACAATAACCTCTCTCAGTTTTTTATATCTCTAAGATATCTGCCCATGGTGAAAGGTTTTCTGCTGCCCCAAAAATTATTAGAAGGAGGTAGTGTAAAGTTGCAAAGGGGTGTAACTTTCATCCTGCTCCTGATGAGACTAAACTGACTATTTCAATGCGTCTAGATGGGTACATTTACTCTAGGCATGGTCCTATTTTTCACCCAAACATGTCGAAACAGTCTGTGCTACATTGTACCGACGATATCCCTGAAGAGTCCAAAGTGCAAAAAAGTAGCAATCTTTGACGAGATGTTACTCGAAAACTGTGTCACTTAGAAACATTCTATCTGAAACAACGCGATCACGTAGAGTGCCTCTACAATAACCTCTCTTTATTTTTTATATCTCTGAGACATTTGCCCGTGGTGAAAGGTTTTCTGCTGCCCCAAAAATCATCAAAAGGAGGTAGTGTATTAAGTCAAGATGAAAGCCTATTCACTCTAGGCACCAATCTCAAGTTGCACAATCATGAATGGGCGCCTAGAGTAATAAGGCACTACATCATGGTTCTAGGACCTTCAAATGGTGCCCAAGCATGTAGGAGGAATTTTCAAGGAGCTAGAATGTTTTTGAAACTTTAAGGAACTAGTCCAAAGACTCTATGGCGCCATCTTAATGAGCGCCTAAGTTTGAATTGATCTTGTGATTGAAAGTTTGGTGATGTATTGGTGCGAGATGATCTTTAGTTGAAGCAATCTAAGTTCTAGGAAGGGTTTAGAAGTTATCAACCTCTTCACTAAGTTAGGCACACTTTACAAGCTTTCTTACCCAAGAGTTGCACCTCATTAAGACAAGGCGCATCTTAACCTTCAGGACTTTTCCAAAGAAGCGCTTCAGTTTATTAGCACCTTTGGACCTTGTTTTGCATTCTGAAAGAGAAGGAGTATTTTGGAGACATTTCTAACCCAGATTGACGCCTAGGTATATTCATCTCTCTGGAGCATTACAATGTGTTTTAAAATGAAGGAGGACATTTCATAAGTTGGGGAATTGATCACTGAAGACCTTTGAGTGTTTGAATTACTCTAAGCAAGAAGGCGCATTTCCATGGAGTAGCATACTCTAGATAGCACCTAATGCCATCAAGGCACAATTCCACCCTCACTTTGGTGCCTATCATCAAGAAGGGGCATTGGGCATTCCTTGAACAGTTCTAAATGTTTGAAGTTCGTGAAATCACCAAAGAATGTTGGGCACCATGTATATCCTCAACAAGCTTGAGTTTGCACCTAGATAATTTGGCACTTATTCATGTTTTAACTTCCCTCTTGAAGTGCCTAACTTGGGAAAAAGTTATCTTGTTGTTAGTCAAGTGTTTGATGTGTTTTGGAGACTCCAAAAGACTTCCTCTTGCTAGGCGCTCTTCTTGGCAACTACAACCTTCAACTAGCACCTAGATCCTGAAGAAAAACACTTAGACTTCAATTTTCATGCACTTAGACTTCAAGGTGCCAAAACTAGTAGGAAAATATTTGGGGAGAAACCATGCTAATAAAAGTTGGGTAAATTTAACCTCCAAGTCTGATTAGGCTCCATATAACAACAATATTTATATCATGTCCCTTTGCTTTATGAAACAAGCAGTATGTGTCAAGTCATAGGGATAACACTTTGGTCCTTAGAAATTTCTCTGTGACTTTTGATAAGATTATCTACTATTATGTGGATGCTTGATAGTATTATGCTGATCCATTAGACTAGTGTGGCTATGAGGTTGGAAAGTGTTGCAACCTCCATCCTTTAAACTTCTCCACCTTGTTATGGGTTGTTTTGAGTATTTTCACTTGCTTTCTCTTCAAGAATATTTTCTAATGATACATGATGTGTCATAGATCATTCAACTTGATAAACAACATGGAGAGATTCTCATGTCTCCTATACTTCTTGCAAGTTTCTTTATAGATAGATCACATCATTGTCCATCTAGGTGGTCATTTCCCTAAATATTATGATAAGATAATCCTGTTAATGAACTTTGGATTGAATGAGAAACAACATGCTTTGTCTTGACTAGAATAGTTGGGATGGACAAAAATCTATTGATTCTAGGTTGGGTTGTTAAAGGTCAAGAAGTTTTGGTGTTTAATGCCCTCTAAATCTAAATATTCAAAATTATAGTGGTTCAATAAGTTACAAAAAATAGTCAGGTAGACAATAGATTATAAGGAACAAGGACTACACATGAATCCAAAACAACACCAGTCAATAAGGACATCACAGGTAACTCAACATTACTTCTAGAGGCATTCACAAAAACAAAGGGGAGAACACAACTAGAGAATGCTAGACTATAGTAGGGATGAATGTCTGATGCAGAGCACACAATGGAAGCATAGAGTTATCAACTTTTGAACCTTCGAACTCACTATTGGTGAGACAACATACCATCGGCGAGCTTAAAAATTCATCATCCGATAGGCTGATGCCACCATGACTCTGTTTGATTTCACTTTTGACAAACATCCCATCATTGACTCTTATTAGTCAGACAAACCACTATCGGTGACTTTATATCCTTTCACATTGATGCCTTTGTCACTCAGATATGAGACTCTAAGTCCCTCACCTATTAGTAGGACTTAATACCATCGGTACACTCAAAAACTCTTTTGCCAACACACCAATCTCACCAATGACAACCTTCAGACCACACCCATTGGTGAGACTCCAAACATTGGTGAACTCTAATCTTGTTGGGCTGATACACCAATGGATTCTGACTGTCGGTGTGACCCCCTTCATCGGCGAATCTCTCAACTGCTCTTCCAATGCGCCGATGGGATTATCTTCTGATACACTGATGTCTTCAACTTTGAACCACACTCATCGACAAGACAGACCACTATCGGTAAAGCCTAACCAAGTTCTGCTAATATGACCAACTCTTGACTTCGATACAATGCTCTTTTGAAGGCAAAGGGTGCCTAGGCTTATGGGGCTTAATATGATGTATTTATTGAAAGCTCAAGGTGAATTGATGCTTATTAAAAATGCCACTTAGTCCTTCATTTGCATTCTAGGCACCATTTCCTATTGACTTATATACTTCTCCTCATGCTAGGGTGCCATAATGAAGTGGTTTAGACAATAGGTGCGCTTCACTTAGTAGAGGCTTGTTCTCCTTCCACCTTAGGTGCACTTTTATGGTGGAATAGGTGTCAATGGGCGCCTTGTCTTAAATGAATGCTCTCTCTAAGTTGGGCACCCTTTTGAGGCTTTATGAGTTGCAAATTACACCTTAACCCTTCATGCTTGTTGCTCAATGTTTGAATGTTTAAGAAAGTCTCCTTTAGGCACTCATCTTAATGACTTTTTCTTAAGGCGCAATCATCCTAATGACTTGGATATTCATCCTAGTGTTTCAGGATATCAAGCTACCAGAATTAGTCATTTTCAGGATCTCAAACATAAAGAATAACATGATGATTCATTATTTTGTATTGCATATAGTTGACATTCTATGCTAATCATTAAAAATATTAATATTTTCTATTCAACATGATGATTCATTTTTTTTTAAATAAAGCTTTTATCTTTTAGTTCCAAAATGAGGTTTAGGTGATACTTGAATAACAATAGCTTGCTTATTGGATCAACAAACATCCTATGTAATACAATTGGACGTTAAATATTTGAAGTAGCCATCTACAAATATCCATTCAAATGTGGATTTATAGTGCAAGTATGGATGCCATCAATAAAAAGATTTGTATTAACCAAATATCCATATAGGCATACATCAATATCTGTCGATATAAGTATAACATATATACAAAATAGCCATATAGGCTTACAAGAATGCCATATAGGCATACAATGTCAACTATATACAATACAAAATATATGTCCACAAATGCCATATAGGCATACAACAAAGGAACACAATAAAAAGTCATTCCCCTCTGGCTGGTGAAGAGAATAGATCACGGGTAGCCTTTGATCTTCTAGGGGATGGAGACGCGCATGTGGGTGGTCTACTACGAACCCGAGGGCTACTCCTCCTATTTAGTTCTTCCTACATCTTTAGTTGTTACAATAAAAAGTATAGACATTAATATATAGAAATTACATGTTATAAAAAATGAAACATTTAACAAAATAATCACTTACCGCTAACATAAAATCTATCTCCTCACTTGCCTCAGTAGCAGGAATAGGCCCTGGTGATGTCATGTCCTATAGAAACCATCTAGATAGAAATTAAACTTCAAATCAATAATCTTTTGATTTTTCAAAAATAGACAACTATAACAATGAATGTAAATTGAAATTTACTAATCTGCCTCATACCCCTGTCAATGCCATGGAGATATGAATCGCAGAGGCCACACCCTGCTCCATTGCCCTATGAACATGGGGAGGTGTCTCTGCAGCCTGCATCATCTAGAAATACACAATAAAGCACACAAGTCACATACAAAAATCTAGTAAGTACAATTCATTCATTAAACTATTTATTTTATTACCTCCGTAAAGCTTTGAAGTCCACCACTGCTAGCAGGTGTTGCCGTGAAATCTACAGTATTAACCTATTCAACATCCAAAATCTGATATTAGAATACCATTCATATAACGATACTATTCACATGTAATATTTATAATTGTTTACTAGTTACATACCCCGACAGTAGATGATCTAGTGTAAAATGCAAGTGGAGAACCACTGAAAACTACATTGACACTATGACCCCGATATTTCATTAAAATCATCAATTTAAATTAGTTAAACTTGCATTTCAAAAATAAAATTTAATAAATTAAATTCAATAAACTTGCTAATATTTACCTAAGTATCAAGGCCGAAAGTCTCACTCAGGAGGGTATCTATCATCACCATCTGCTCAGCTGCAGATGTAGCTTGTGCACTTGCGTCCTGACTATCCATGGGGTCATAACCACAGGCTGACCCACAAGCCTAACAAGCATGGGGTGGGACCCTACTCCTCGCACTATCTCCCAACCCACTCTGTGCTGCAGGACCAGTATGCTCTATAATGCTCTGGGTCAAGGCACTAATGGACTATAGTGTATCGACCTCAACACTCTCCTCCACAATGGAAGGGATAGAAACATGCTCATGGGTTGGTCTACCGATTACTCGTCTCACTACCCGTTGTGGGTCAAGACGTGCCTCTGGTCTATCTTGTGCTGACCCCCCACCTCTACCTTGGAAGTCCTGCATATCAAAATAGTTTGGCACTTTCTTGAGGACAAACTCACAGTAGAGTTTCCTCAAAAAGTATTGTGCGACCTCATTATTATTGCATGGAGGATGGTCAAAAACCATCCACCACCTCTACCCAAAATTGTCCCTTATCGATTGGTTGTTGCACCAATGGATAGGGAACCTCTTGCATGTAATGGGTGGAGGTTGATTTGTTTGTGGGTTTGTGAAAATCGAACACAAGTCTAATTTTGTAATTTGTAATTTTTTCACATCTTGGTATGACAACTTGTCTACATAGTAATCTCTAAACTCTCTCTTCTTATCCATCCAACTAGTTATTTGCTTGCTAATTGAATCTACATTTGATAACATAGACTCAAGAGATTCGGCAAGCATGGACCTATGCAAGGTTGAAGTGGAAGGATCTTTCAACCTTGCAATTATATCTTCAATTTTTTTTTTGTTGTTTTCAATTTGCCCCATTATATTTTCTTGTGTTCCAGGGGCATGTCGAGGAATGGATGGAGGAGATTGTTGTTCTGTAGGTATTTCCTCCTCAGGATTTTGTGGATTTTGAGAAGGAGGAGGTGCATTAACATTTCCTGACAATTAATGAAATATACATCAAAAATCAACTCAAACCTACCTATTTAGAAACAAATTCAAACAAATAAACAAATAAACTCACTCCTTTGGCGTGCTCGACATCGTGGCGGCATTTTGGCAATGAATCAATAAGATTTTTGTGTTGAATTAAGGAATCCAAAATGCGAGCACGCTTTCTAGGGTTTGCAGACCATGGGAGTTGTGGAGAAAAAGAAATAAAATGAGATGCAAACCTTTTTTTTAATTTATAGTACTTCATAATGCGCTCATGTTATAACGCGAGTACATTATAGTTTGGTTTTGACGAGCCTTAGGCTCATCATTACCAAACCATAACGCGAGCGCATTATAGTGCGCTCGCGTTATGTATTGTTTTTTTTTAAAACCATTTGGCCACTTTTTGGCCCCCCATCTTTTTGCACTTACCCACAATATTCTACCAACATTGCCTCAGCCTTTTCATGTTTTTTCTTTTCCTAAAGTGTGTTCAACTGGGGGTGGCCATATTATTTATAATATCTTTCTTAAAATCAGAGCGCAAGTGACTTACCTCCATCCTTGAAACTCCATTGGTTGAGGTTTTGCCCATAAGTGAATGGTAACCTCTTCCTTTCTTCATGGCTACTCTAGAATAATTCTGACACAACTTCTTAATATCATCCCAAGACACTTGGGTAATATCTCCTCCCATTAAATCCAAGGCATCTGTGCAATGCTCACTTATTCCTCTAAGGAAGAGTAGATTCTAAAACTCCTCATTGAGTGCATGATTGGGAGACTTTTTAAACAAAACAAAAACCTTGAGATGCAATCCTCCAAACTTTCATCTTCTTTCTGCTGCATTATGAAAATATCACTTCCTCTCATATCTCCACTCCTACAGTAATCTTTATACTTCTCAAGAAATTTATCTTTCATTTCTTCCCAGGTATTGACATTATCACTACCTAGACTCATAAACCACCTTAATGCAGCCTCTTTCATGGTAGTAGGAAACAACTTAAGCTTATGAGCATCAATAGTGTAGTCATAACTTCTGCAGAGGATATCAAATTCAAACAAGAAGGTGTCTAGGTCCTCTATTGCAAGTCCATAGAACTTGGGGAGAGCTGAAGCAGGGATGTTTTTAAGATTATCCACTTCATTTCGATGAGCAATTAGAAATGGAAAGGTTGGTTGATTAGGTACATTTTAGGCAGCCATAACTGCTTGACCTATTATGAAGGCAAATGGATTTTCAACTAGGTTTGGGGTAACTTGTTCTTCAAAGGATGTTTCAGAACTATTCAAATCAGGGAATGCATCAAGAAAAGGATTCACTTCTACTTCTTCTACTGGGTAAGTTGAATCATTAAGAAGGAATCTCCCTAAAACATCTCTTCTCCTACCTCTATGCCTGCAATATACTCAGTATCAGCCACTTCTCACAAAAAATGTTGTGAATGGGTTGTAGATGGTTACTTCCTAACTAAAAACACATTTTAAGGGAAAAAAACTACAAGAAATAATATAAAGATGATTCCAAAGATCTTAGTTTGACACCATCCCTGACAACAGTGCCAAAAATGTTGGTCTCCTACAATGTTTTAACAACTGAGCTCATAAAGCTATAACTCAGAGATTGGACATCTAACCTGAATAGCTATCTTAATCACTATGGAGATGCATTTTACTTGTCAATCCAGGGACGTGAACTTGAAATGGGTCAGCATGGTATGTGCACTAAGAACTTCCAAAGTAGTCACATTTACTTTATAGCTAAGAAAGACATAATGCTGAAGATAAACTGCTAGGAAAGAAATAACATGAATGTTGAACATAAACCAACAGCTATTCTAAGCTCTAGTACATAACAAGAAATAAAAGTCTAGGCAAACAAACAAGAAACTACTCTGTCTGCTTTGGCTACGAGAACAGACATAGAATAGAATTCTAGTGGCTGCAGGAACATTCAATGCCAGATTTAACTAACCGCTTAATAGAAAATACAACTAAACTAGAGAATGGAATGCTCACCAAGTGGGCCCCCTTGGATGAGTATTCCCTAAGACAAATATAAACTCAGAAATGCGAACTTATAACTTCATTTTATTCATTGGAAAACATGAGTACAAATGAACATCATAACTGTATTACTGAAAAATGGATAATGCAAATACAATCTCTGATTAATCAACCCCTCATAAGGAGCATCAAAGTCTTATTTATAGAAGGAAAACTACAAAACTAACTACCTAGCAAGGCGTTCAACTCCAACAGAATAGGAGGAAACCACTTTAGGGAAAGCATAGAAAGTGGAGAGGAGGTTACACATGTGTGGAATCTGGTCAAGCAAGTTGCTTCAATGCAGATCTAGCACAATAGTAACTCCTAAATTTCCTCAACAAGTAATTAAGACCAATTACAAGGCAGTTATCTTCCCTCCATTTGACATTTGAATGATTACCATGTTTGACTTTTATGGCGAGTAACCAACCAGTAGAATCTTCCTCAACTTTATGGTTGTTGATTATATCTGCATAACAATATTAGTACACATAATAATTACACATTTGTAACTACCTTAGAGTAACATTCATTAACCATATGTAAAATTAACATAGATAGTTCATATAGCATGTCATTGTCATTAAAGATTAGAAGAAATAACCTATGCCCAACGTCTTATAGTTTTGAGGAAATGACTTAAAAAGATCAGGATCAAAGTACCAAAGTCCAAGATAACTACAACAAGTGGATAATAAAGTTTAACAAAATTGAGTCATAAACTAGACTCATCAGTGTTGTCGATCCAAACTTTCATTTGAAGGCGCATCCACTCTGTTAGGATTAAGGTGCCATCAACCTTGTAAATCTTATGTAATTAATTACTCATAATATTGTTTGTAAATCACCCATAAAGGATGAAAGGTTTCACCAGCAATGGTCTTGTTTTAGCTACATGTTTATATCCAATCCTTGACGCTCATTCATCCATGATGGGGGGTTGCAGGGGGGTTTCCTCCCTTCAAGGGGTCTGGGGGGATCATCCCCTCAGCAAGGGGTCCAGGGGCCCTGCGCTCCAGTGAGGGTTCGGGAGCAGCACCCCTGAAACCACATTTTATTTGATATTTTATGATTGTGAATCTGGACCGTTCATCATTAGGTCATAGATCTGATGGTCTATATTTTGTCGGTTATCTTGCCCTAGAAGGTAACCCCCTTTTATAAGTATATTTGTACTATGTTTTTATCAATGTTGAGAGTAATGGGCACCGTTGGATTGAAGACTGAAAGAGAGAGGAAGTGCATGTATTGTAATCTCATATATTTGAAGACAATATAACTTGGAGCCTCTTTTCTTGGTGGAGTTCTTTAGCCGAAAGGGTTTTCTCCACATTACATACTGTGTTATGTGTTCTATTCTTAATGCTTGTTATTTCTGTGTAGTGGGTTTTAATTTCTATTGCAATCTCCATTGATTCTACATTGTTTAGAGGATAATAAGGTTTGAATCAAATTTTTGTTGTGTGGTTTGAACCTTCATTTCTAACACACTCTTATGCCTGGGTCAGCACAACACTGCAAGGTGGTTGTTGGGCCTTTGCAGTGGTCTTTTGCACAACTTCCCTGGTAGACATGTATGCAAAATGTGGAAGTATTGACAAGGCATGTGAACTATTTGGCAGAATGCCTCAAAGAGATGTCATCTCATGGAATGCAAAGGTTGTGGGATATGCACAAAATGGATTTGTTGAAAAGGCTTTAGAAACTTTCAAGCAAATGCAATTAGCACGTGTAAAGCCCAATTCAACAACCTTTTCCAACATACTCCCTGTCTGTACCAAAATGGGAGCTTTAGAATAGGGTATGGACATCCATCAAAGCATGAAGGATAGAGGAATTTTGTCATTGGTTGTAGTTACAACTACCTTGGTAGACATGTATGCAAAATGTGGAACCATTGACAAGGCATGTGAACTATTTGGTAGAATGCCTCAAAGAGATGTCATCTCATGGGATGCAATGGTTGCGGGATATGCACAAAATGGATTTATTGAAAAGGCTTTAGAAACTTTCAATCAAATGCAGTTAGCAAGTGTAAAGACAAATTTGACAACCTTTGCCAGCATACTCCTTGCCTGTGCCAAAATGGGAGCTTTAGGACAGGGTATGGGCATCCATCAAAGCATGAAGGATAGGGGAATTTTGTCATTTGTTGTAGTTGCAATTGCCCCGCTATGGATTGTGGTGCAGGAGCACCTCTGAAGAGTTAAGACATTCCTGGTTATCATTTTAATTTACTGTAAGGCCTAGTGCCAATTGTTTTGATTTAGACAAATGTGTCCCCTAGATGAGATAATCCCATGTTGTGAGCCGATTTGGCATAGCTGGAAAGAAGTAGTTGTAACTGTCCGAGTTGTAACTGTCTTGTAACAGATGGCAGAGGTGACAAATCGATTGAGATTCCACCGTGTTAACTGCCAAAATGTGAGTCTTTAAATAAGCAATCCATGTTTGTTAGAGAAAGAGATATAGGAGGAAGAGAAAAGGAGGAGCAACAGAGAAGCGTGTAATCTCAGAAAGAGAAATAAAATTTAGTGTTTTGTAAGAGCAATCGAGTTTTGACTCATTCCACTGGTCGAGACCTCGGTCGAGACCAGTGGAATGCCCATCTGTATTTAGTTCCTTTTCTTTGTTGTTCTGTGTTATTTTGATTTGTAATAGATTAGAAATCTGTGTGTGTTTAGTTGCAGAGAACGGCAATGGTATTGTGGAAGATAGTTACAACAAAACGGGAAAAGAAGAAAGCCTCGTGAGATATATAGAAGCGATCACAGAAAGAAGTCTCTGTGTGCATCGGCATGAACCTTGGCATCGGGCTAAGGAGATGATTGTTTGGCCGAAGTTATATTGTCACAGCGACAAGTGAGTTTGTATCAGGTTGATACTAAGTATCGGCATAGCGGTTTTGAGGAAAGCCGATAGTGAAATGTTTTGTCAATGGTTGAACCATCGGATTGAAGCGGTTCATCAGTTCAATGGGTTCAACCGAATGGTTCAAAGCAACGGTTCAAAGGGTTCAACCACTACGGTGGTTCAAACATAGATTCTGTGCTGTTTATTGTGGCCAATAAGAGAAATGTTGCCGATGGTAATGGGAATATCTATTTTGGTGAGTCATGGATGTGATGTATGGGCTTTGCGAAGGAACATTTGAAAAGCTATTTGAGCACTTTGTGGGTAATATGGGTATTTTGACACCCTGTTTAGTAAGCTGTTGTTTTTCCTCCGCATCAAATGAATTTCCTCCGCATCAGATTGCTTGCCTCTCTGCCAATGACAATTAAACAACTTAATGTCATGTTATCTAAAATTCTAGCTTTGAGTTGATTTAGACATTTGGAGGATTGTTTTTTCTAAAAAATTAATATAATAGCTAGTACTTGCATTTATGATATTTATAAGGATACCCTAGCCAATTTACTAAAATTTTTTGGATACATTACAATTAATATGCATATCAGCTTGTGTTATTTCCTGCTATATTCCATTTCAATGAATATTAATCTCCTTTGCAGACCATTTTCTTGGCAGTCATAGCAAACTTTGGATGAAGTTTTTCTTATTGCATCTGTTTTGCATTGTAGTACAGAACAAAAGAACTATTTTTTTTCCAAAGTGCTTTGTTAGTTTTTATTATCCTATCATATGATACTAATTTATCCTGTATAATAAATATCATGAATAATTAATGTTTACCTACAGGTCTAAGAAGATGGAACGATGCATTACGCCTATGCCTAAAGTGAATGATCCAAATGAGGTAGCTAGAGGAGTTTTGGAGAAGTTCCCAACAGGCCTAAATGTTGTGCTAGTGGTCCTTGAGTTAACAAGTGGATGTTTCAGTATTTTGGCTCATTTGAATATGAAGCATTTAATATTTGTATGGAGTAGAAGCTAAAGGTTTTGTCTTTTGTGTATGCTTCAATATTAGAGTGCATATGAATATAAGATGATGTTTTCAAAGAGTGACAATATACAAAAAGAGGAAACCATGACAATGCATTTAGGCACTTCTATTTGCAAAGACTTGGAGATAACAGAATACATGGATGAATAGGCAGTCACAGTGGTTACTGTGAAACACAATGTAGACACGATCTTATGCATAGGGAGGCAGAGGTATTAAATGTAATAAATATGGTGGCAGGGAAACACAATGTTAATTATCAGTGACAATAAAGAGCACAGAAACAACTGGGTTGTAAAGACAATGATCAAGGAGGATAGTCTCAAGTACAATTTTTGCATAGGTAGCACTCAAGTCTTAAATGCACAATATATTCTTAGTAATTATGTTTTGTTTCTTGGCTTTTCATCTATTTTGTTGGACCTTGAGAGGAATGTTGGATGTGCCTAGTGTGTTCCTTGTTTCACTTGATAGTTTGCAATCTTAAAGGTTTTGAGACAGTGACTTCTTGCTATGTATTAGTCTCATTATGGGATTTTTGAACTGAGGTATACATTGGAGGTTTCAAATGCTTTCAAGGTAAAGTTTGCAATGTATAAATATGGCAGCAAATAGCAAGGCAATGAAATCCAAACCCTGCATAGTCAAGATTGTAATTAAGGCTTCATTGAGGTTTAAACCATGGTAACATAGGGTTTTGAGGGAAGTAGTTTTTACTATGATTTCAGAAGGCAGAATATGGACTTGTTATGATATGTTGTCAAAGATTACAAGGTGTTTACAACAAATTACAAGGAATTGCAGCCTTCTCTTCATGGAAAGTTTTCTATTTGAAGGCTTCTCTATTTAAGGTCTTCTCAGAGGACTTTTATTCTTTAGTTCTTGCTTCTTTTGCAACAGCAATAGTTGCCTTGTAACTCTTTTTCAAGAGATTTTATGGAATAGTAACTCTTTTCAAATTAATAAAGACAATAGTATTCTTTTTCAAGACTTGTGTTTCTCTTTGCAACTAGTGATATGATGTTTAATAAACAATGTATCAATATACTACCAGTTGATAGAAATTAGTGAACAAAAACAATTAAATAAACTACCAAATTGATCAAAATGATGATTAAAATTAATGACTAAATAAACTACCAATGGAAGGAAATCAGTGAATAAAAATGACTAAATAAGTGACTAGTTAACAACAATTAATGACTAAATATATCAGTAAATAAAAAATGACTAAATAATCGACCAAATTATAGCAATCAATAACTAAATATACTACCAAATCGATCAATCAAAACAACCAATAAATTACTAAAAATGGTTTAGTCATCAATTTGGTCACATGATAAATGACTGGCAATAAACTACTAATGGTCACATGACCATGTTTAGTCATTTATAAGTAGTTTTTAGTAGGTTTTTTAGTAATATATTGTTGTTTCTGTACTAGTGAAACATTTCTGCACATCGTTTAAGTTGCCTTGCAACTTGCCAAGTGAAATAGTGCATTTATCAAAAATCTTAGTCAATCTCCTATCATTGACCTTCTTTTCCATTTCCTTTTCCAGCTTCTCTTCCAAATTGGTAGAATATTCCGTAAAGGAATCAAGTAGAAGCCTTAATTGTTCCACACTAGATAGGGAGTTATCAACAGTTGCACTGGGAATGTAGTCCTACAACACTTTAACTACTTCATCTATCATTTATGTGCTCTTTTGGTGTTTTTGAAGTATCTCCTTTCTCGTGGAGGCATGAAAAGATTCACCAAGCTATAATTTGTGCAAGGGAGAAACCTTATCCAAGTCTACTTGTCCTTGATGCATAGGTAGTTGCAACAGTTGTGCAAATACCATAGGTTGGAACTATAGTTGTATGTTCATAAAATCTTTTAATGAATCTCTAGAGGCTCCAAAAGATTCACCAGCTATTTGAGCACTGTCATGTCTCAAATTTTGATACATCTGAGTTTAACTTAAATGGAAATATTTCATGAATAATTATATGTGGATAGATGAATAATTGTTATGAATATTTTAATATGAAAATATGTAATGAAATAAATGTAATATTCATGTTAGTAATGCTTCGACTGTGCTTCGATATTTTGGATTACTAATCTATTAACAAGAAATTGGAGTTTACTACGAGTTGCAGGTTGTTGAAGACAAGACGTGGTTGAGGTAAAGGAGATTAACATCCTAGCAGGGTTAAGATGGAAGGATAACTTTGGCACACTTCACGTAGTGTCATGTAGCTGCACATGTTGCATATTGAATGATTTAATAGTTTAATTTAAATTGCATTTTTATTTTATTTGAATTATATATCACATAGTTAGTTAATGGCAATTTAATTAGATTATTTATTTAATAACTTGAGTGTTTAGAAAATAGAATAATTGATTTTGTTATTTAATTTATTTTATTTAGAGATTAATCGTATTCTATTTAATTATTAGTTTTATAGATACATTGTGATAAATATGTGAATTAATTTAATAATATTTTTAGAATTAGAAATAGAATAAAACATATTTTTGAAACAAACTTATTTGAGGAAAAAGAAAAGTTCTGGAAGTTGAAACATTGAGGAAGAGGAAACAAAAAGTTCCAATTCATTTCTTGCTCACCAAAAACTTCTATTTAACATCTTGCATTCTCAAAAAGAGGGGATCATCATTTTTTTTCTCGGTAATTGCATTCAAATCATAAAAATTGTAGAATCTTTTTGGTCACAAAAAGGAAATTAAATCAGATCAAGGGAGCTTCTGTAGGAATCCGGCATTCAATTGTATTAAGGAACGAGTTTCTAGGTTCTTATTAAATCTTAATTTCATCTATTCGTATGATTGAATCTTTTCTTGTCTGTTAAATACATGATCATCTGTCTAAATTGTTATAAATTATTAGGTTACTAGCTGTAGTTTTGTTTAAGAAATGAAGAAAACTTCATGGTAGATTGTAATGAATTTGTCATATGCAAGCTTTATATTATTCTGTGAATTCTCTTCTACATATACTTAAACTAGTTTGTTACGTTAGCCATAACTTTATTTTTACAAACTGGGTTCTTCTAAAAATGTTATATGTGATGTGCGACCTAGTTCTTCTCTCACCCATTACGTCTATGTCAAAATAGTCTGTTGCGTTAGCCATAACTTTATTTTCGCGAACTAGGTTCTTCTAAACATTTTATATGTGATGCATGACCTAGTTATCTATATCATATCCAAAAATCATCCTTACCTAGTTTGTCATTTTAGAGATATGAATATTTTGTGACTGTCTATCTCTCACCCATTTCATCTATGTTAAAACAGTGTGTACTATTTATAGTCTGTAATCAATGTAAATGATTTGATTGTATTTCTTATTGTCTGAAAAACAGAATGACTGAATCGATTATTTCAAAGCATAGTATATATATATTGACTATAAATTTTATTATATGGAAACATAATGGTTTATTACTGTATTTGATTTTATCTTTGATAACTTATATATATATATATATATATATATATATATATATATATATATATATATATATATATATATATATATATATATATATATATATATATATATATATATATGCTGTATTGATTGTGTTTATTGGAAATGAATATGAAGAATAGAACTACAATGTTGATTGGGTTCAATTGTCAAATTGAATTTTCTTTAATATATATATATAATAACTGAAATTGAATTCATTAGAAAAAGAAATATTCTTTTTAATTGCATTAATGAGAAAACTTGTAGATACTTTTGAAATTATTGAATTCTTCATAAATGTTATTTCTACATTTCAATTGGAAAAACTAGTAGTATATCAAAATTCTTGATTTATGAAAGAAATGCATTATGCTTATATGGTAGATCTTCAACTAGATCAGATAAAATAAGGGAAAAATAGTAAAATTTTCATAAAGCAAAATAGTAAAATCATTTGATTATTGGAAATAATTTATGTTTATAGATATTTGAGATTATGGAAAATAAAACATAAGAAAATTGTATTGTAAAACTGCATTGTATGTATCTTGGTAAAGTACAAATGTTCGAGACAGGATGCTAAATGTGGGTCTATAGAGAGCATAGTTTTACTTTTTTCTAAAACTATCATTTTTATTTATTTTCTTGGCCAAGCAACTGTACCATTGAAATAGATGGATTTCTTTTAAAAGCCTAGAACTTTGTAGTCTCTGCTACATCCTGTTTGTAAGAGTTTATGTCATTCTAGTATTAGGATGCATATAGGCAACAGGCATGCATCGAGAGTTTCCCTCCTACTTACACTATTCTAGGTTGCTAAGCTCCTTGTGTAGGGTTGGTGCTTTCTTCAAATTATGAAGAAACCTAGGGAAGTTCAGTACTTTGTGGTTGGGTGGAAAAAGCACCTCAACCACTCTCTTGGACTTGGTTTGTAGATGATTGGAGGATCAAGGCAACTGAGATTAGATATTATTATTGATATGGATATTTTCTTCTTTGTATGGCTTCAATGCCAAGTTGCAATTGTAATATGATTCATGGATATCTTGATGATAGTTCTTCTTTGTGTAACATTGAAACAAATGTATTGTAACACCAAGTCAGGTGTATGTAAACTGTTTGTAATCCATTCTGGTATATGGATCATTATTCTTATTTATGAGTTCTTGCCTTTATATTATTATGGATATTTGGAAACCATTAAATTGGTTGATTATCTTACTTATGGAATATGTTTATTTTCTTTTTGGGTACTATTTTTAGTTGGTAAATTTCCACACCTTACATTTGGTATCAAAGCCAAGTTCCAACATTGGGATCTCTAGGGTGTGTGTTGCTTAGTTTGTTTGAGCATGTGTGGGTCCTTGAGTGTTGGCATAGAGTAAGTAGCATGTGCCTTCTTTTGTATGTCATTCTCACATGTGTAATACATTATTATGGGTTAGATAAACCCTGGTGTTTGCCAAGAAGTTGCTTATGGGTATTTTCCTTCTTGATGCCTTGAGTGTTTGGCATGAGACTTTACACTATGTGAGAGTGCTTGAGTGACCTTTGAAGGGTCATGTTTGTGCTTGTGTAACCACCTATGATGGTGGAGTTATAAGGACCTTTGTGTGAAAGTAAATACCATGTTCCAAGTGTATTCGAACTTGGTTTATTCTTTTAGAAGTTATGCATTGTATGTGGACAAGAGGATGTTTTGATCATATGCTTGTTATGGAAAGAATATCAGTGAACCTTGTTGTGTACAAGAGTAGCATATCCTCATAATGCTTTCCTCTATATAGAGATTGGTAATGCTTGTTTGTTGCATTGCCTTATTGAGAGTATGTTTCTAGTTATGGATTAATTATGCAGTTGTAAGATAGATAGTGTTGCAATGCATTACTAGAATAGATCATTTGGGTGATGAATCATATTCCTAGATCACATTTTTCCTAGGATTCATGTGGGAACTATTAGATCTAGGGCACACAACTGAGAGGGGGGGTGAATCAGTTGTTCAAAAACTTGCTCTAATTCAAATACTTAAATCCTCTTGTTATTCAATAGCATATCAATTAATCACTTATGAAAGCATAAAGCATAAACACTAGAGCAGAAACACATCAACACATTATACACCAAGATTTTGATGTGGAAAACCCGCTCAAGGGAAAAACCACGGGGTGATTAACCCAAGGATTATTCTCTGTTAGAAGAATAAGAAAAAAAATAGATGGCACATGCCAATTAGGGCTCACTGCCCAAGCACACTGCTCACAAGAGGCACACTGCCTACAAGAGACACACTGTCTATAAGGTAAGAAGTATTACAAACTTGAACTGGAGATTGACATCTTTAACATGTCTGGATCAGTTCCATTTAAGCCCAAAAACTCCTGCCCTCCCTTTCGCACTTCTCTTCACTATACCACACTCATCCACACAAAGACACACTTCAAAATGAATTCACAATCCCTTATTTATACAAGGCATCGACTTAGGAACAATCATCTAAGTCGGTAAACATCTACAAGATCATTCGCGAGACATGTAATACATCTGGTTGGCCTGTCTCAGGAAGAACACCAATATGCATCGTTATTCTTCAAATGCAAACTCTAAATTCAATGCAGACCACCAATAAGAATTGCACACAATCCAAAGATCACCAAAACCTTTCCTGAGTCATCAAGAACAACTGCACTTTATTAGCTTACTAGAATTCTTCTGTTCTTCATCCGAAACTTTAGGAACACAGTCTGTCATCACTGTCATAATGAAAAAGGTGCTTCCAGACCTCCAAACCATGAACAAATCTAATTGTCACTTCACACAAACTTCTTCAACACTCTCTCCAATCCACAGAATGAGATAATGCAATTCTGGAGCTCACCGGACCAATCTGTGACACTCTGTCACCACTGAACACCTGCCGGAACCGGTTCTACTTGAGCGATCATAACTTCTCTAGATCTTCATGCGGACCTCTGAAATATTGACTGGAACATCTCAAGACTCATATCTACAAACCCTTTAAACCGTATCGTCTGATCCTTAATCTGTTGAGGGCTTTTGTCTTCTTCTCATCATTGTTCTTCACTGTTCCTGATTGAGACTGATTTCCTCAATAACCTCAACACACAACACATCCAATCCTTCTCATTAATGCAATATGAGTATGTTGACATCAATGAGAACACTGGTTATCCTTATACTTGCAACAATCTCCCCCTTTGTCATTGATGGCAACATATGATGTGAAAAACCATCAAGACAAGAACTTCTCCTTTTTGTCACAGCTCCCCCTATCAGCAACAACTCTTCACATGTCTTCTCTTTCTTTACTGCTCCCCCTTTGATCATCAACCACTTGTTTTTCACATGTCTTCTCTCCCCCTTTGACATCAATGTCAAAGGGATCATACTTGCAATTCTAACACATTAGAATCATACTAGCTACTCCCCTTGAGTAGCATCTCCCCATCATCAATCTGGATCACAAGATATGACTATGATATCCACCAGACTGATGCACATCTGTGCATCCTAGTTTATCACCGGAGGGGCCATGACCCCTAACTTCTCCCTGAGATACTCAAAAGAGTCCTTGGGAAGAGGTTTAGTAAAAATATCTGCAAGCTGATCCTTGGAGGGCACATACTCCAATTTGACTTCACCCTTGTTCACTTGCTCTCTCAAAAAGTGAAATTTGATAGAAATATGCTTGGTCTTAAAATGCAATACCGGATTCTTAGAAATATTTATTGCACTTGAATTATCACAAAAAATTGTGATAGGCTCCTCATATTCTACTTGAATATCTCTTAGCATCTACTTCATCCACAAAAGTTGAGTGCAACTTCCTGCTGCTGCAATGTATTCTACTTCAGTTGTAGACAGGGATAGTGCCTCTTGTTTCTTGTTTAACCAAGAAACCAACCTTTTTCCCAAAAAGAATGCTCCTCCACTTGTACTCTTCCTATCATCCACATCTCCTGCCCAATCTGCATCTGTATATGCATGAAGAGAAAAATTATGATCTTTAGGATACCATAGACCATACTCAACTGTTCCTTTTAAGTACCTAAAAATTCTTTTGATTGCCATGACATGAGATTCTCTGGGATCAACCTAGAATCTCGCCACAAGACCAACAGCCTGCATTATATCTGGTCTGGTCTAGTCTGAGTGAGATACAATAGTCCTCCAATCATTGATCTATACTTTGTTTGATCTGGCTTAGGAGAGTCATCATCTTTGCTCAACTTACATCTGGTAGCCATGGGAGTGTTCATAGGCTTTGAATCTTCCATTCCAAATTTCTTCAATAGTTCTTTCACATATTTGGTCTGAGAGATAAAGATTCCTTTCTCTGTCTGAGTAACTTGCAGACCCAAGAAGAAATTCATTTCACCAAGCATTGACATTTCAAACTCACTTTTCATTTGGTTTGCAAAGATTTTACACATACTGTCTCTTCCACCAAAGATGATATCATCAACAAATACTTCAACAATCAAGATGTTTTCATGATCAATTTTGAAATATAGGTTACTATCAGCAATACCTTTGTTGAAACCAATCTTCAAAAGATGTTTGTCCAACCTTTCATACCATGCTCTTGGAGCTTGCTTTAGACCATACAGTGCTTTCTTTAATTTGCAGACCATATCACCATGCTCAGATAACTGAAATCCATCTGGTTGTTCAATGTACACCTCTTCTTCTAAGTCACCATTCAAGAAGGTAGATTTGACATCCATCTGATACACTTTGAAATCTTTGAAGGCATCAAATGCAAGAAATAGTCTGACTACTTCAATTCTTGCCACTGGAGCAAAAGTTTCCTCAAAATCAATCCCTTCTATTTGAGAGTAGCCTTTGCAGACTAATTTGGCTTTGTTTCTGATTACTTCACCAACTTCATTTAGTTTGTTCCGGAAGACCCATTTGGTTCCAATCACATTCTTGTTACTAGGTCTAGAAACAAGATCCGAAGTGTGATTTTTCTCAATTTGCATCAACTCTTCCTCCATTGCTTTGGTCCAATTTTCATCATTGTAGGCTTCATTTATTGTCTTAGGTTCAATCTTTGAAATTAGACAACATTCATCTAAATTTTGAGCAATTTTCCTTCTAGTTTGCACACCTCTGCTTTTGTCACCTTTGATCTGATCTTCAGAGTGGTTTAGTCTTACATACCTTGGAGTTTTGGGAGTTTCTTGTACTTCTGTTTCCTGATCAGGCTCATTCAGACCTATCTCTTCTTCCTAATTTATCGGATCAGTCTGAATCTAACTTTCAGGAGAGGATTGAGCTCCTTGAACCAGAACACTATCTTGATCATCTTCATCATACTCATAGAATCTTGAGGACTTCTCAATTCCTTCATCAACTTTCACATTAGTACTTTCTATCATCTTTCTCAATCTCTTATTATAACACCGGTATGCTTTGCTTTGAGTGGAGTAACCCAAGAAAATTTTTTCATCACTTCTAGCATCAAACTTTCCTAGATCTTCATCTCTTTTAATGTAACATTTGCTACCAAATACTCTAAAATATCTCACAATAGGAGTGATGCCAAACCAAAGTTCATAAGGAGTCTTACATTGCTTCTGATTTGAACTCGATTGAGAGTGTAGACTGCAGTGCTGACAGCTTCTCTCCAAAACATCTGGGGAACATTTGCTTCCATCATCATTGTCCTGGAAGCTTCCTAGATGGTCCAGTTCTTTCTTTCTACTACTCCATTCTGCTGAGGAGTCCTAGGAACAGATAGCTATCTCTTTATACCATGCTTCTCACAAAAATCTATGAATTCACCAGATGTGAATTCACCACCTCTATCAGACCTCAGACATTTCAGTTTTAATCCAGTTTGATTCTCTACCATAGCCTTAAAGATTATGAACTTCTCAAAAGCTTCTGATTTCTCTTTCAGAAAGGTAACCCACATCATCTGGGAATGGTCATCAATGAAATATCTATCACCTTGCAGACTCTTGATTCTTGTCAGACCTCATAGATCAGTATGAACTAATTCCAATAATCCAGTAGAGGACTGATCCTTGCTTTTGAAAGAGACTCTGCTCTGTTTACCCAGTTGACATTCTTTGCACAGACTATTTGTAGGTTTTACCAATTTTGGAAGATCTCTTACAGCCTGAGTATTGCTTATTTTGATGATGTTATCAAAATTTACATGACACATCCTTCTATGCCATAACTAGCTCTGATCAACTTGAACAAACAAACAACTTTTACCAGCACCAACCAAGTGGAAGATATCACCTTTAGTTTGAGTACCGGATGCAATCTATGTTCCGGATCATTCAAAGATTTTGCATTTTCCATCCTTGAATCAGAGATCATAGCCTTTGTCCACCAACTATCCAACACTGAGAAGATTGTGCTTCAAACCTTCAACATACAACACATTACCAGTTTTGTTTCTTCCATTAAAAGAAATAGTTCCTCTTCCTCTGATTCTACCAGTAGAATTATCACCAAACTTTACCATTCCTTCTTCATACCTCTCCAAATCTAAGAACTGTTCTTGTCACCTATCATATGGTGAGAGCATCCACTGTCAATAACCCAATCATCCTTCTCTTCAACTTGGGCAGCCAAAGCTCTTACTACAACCTTATGATTGACAGATTCAGAGGAGATTGGATCTTCTTCCTTGATGGCAATAAACACCCATTCATTTCCAAATTTGTCTCCTATCTCTGATTCATCATCTGTTACTCCTTCATTATCATCTTCTTCAAGAACATAATAACAATTATTTTGGAACCTTTGTCTGTTAGAATTTGACCTTGTAGATCTTTCCAGACATCTTGAGGCAAAATGACCAATCTTATTGCAGTTGAAGCACTTAAAGGATAATTTTCCTTCATACTTACCGGATCCTCTTAGCAGTCTCTTTGCAATGAGGGCTTCAAGTTGAGTTGTTTCTGCTTCTTCCTCTTCCATGTCTCTTCTTGCTTGATCATACCATGATAGCTTCCTTGAAGAGTTTTCTCCCGAATCAAATCTTTGTTTATCTTTCACAGAGGCACTGGCTTTGAATGCAAACTCAGTCTTGGGGGGATCATCTCCAAACTCGGTCATTTCAAAAGCAGCCAGTTTGCCAGCCAATTGGTCTCTTGTGACAGTTGTATGAGGTCTGAATTCATCAATGGCAGCAACCTTGATTTTGTAGGTAGCAGGAAGGGATCTGAGAATTTTGCCAACAATCTCATTTTCATCCAAAACTCCACCAGCATTCCTGATTCCACACACCAACTCATTTACTCTTGGCATAAAGGTAGTAATGTTTTCATCATCTCTCATCTTCAGTCTTTCAAATTTCCCTTTGAGACTCTGCAACCTTGCACTCTTAACATACTCATCTCCTTCATGCAGAAGTTCCAGTTTAATCTAGATCTCATAGGCAATTGGTAGGTCAATAACAGTTGACAGCTCTGAGTCAGTTAATGTGCTTAGAAGAGCCTCTTTGGTTCGCAGATTGTTTTCAGCATCTGTGATTTCATTTAGAGTTGTCGGACCACCCTGTGGAGGTGTATATGCTTTTGTGACCATGGACAAATATGCCTTTGCCATACACTCCAAGTGACATTTCATGCGACCTTTCCAAAGAGAGAAGTTGGTTCCATCAAACTTCGGACTGTCCTTCTTGTATGATGACATCTTGGTTCTCCTCAAGCGGTTAAGCTCCTTTTAGAGGAACTTAGCTCTGATACCAATTGTTAGATCTAGGGCACACACTAAGAGGAGGGGGTGAATTAGTTGTACAAAAACTTTCTCTAATTCAAATACTTAAATCCTCTTGTTATTCAATAGCATATCAATTAATCACTTACGAAAGCATAAAGCATAAACACCAAACCAGAAACACATCAACACATGATACACTAAGATTTTGACATGGAAAACCTGGTCAAGGGAAAAACCATGGGGTGATTAACCCAAGGATTATTCTCTATTAGAAGAATAAGAAAAAAAATAGATGGCACATGCCAATTAGGGCTCACTGCCTGAGCACACTTCTCACAAGAGGCACACTGCCTACAAGAGACACACTGTCTACAAGGTAACAAGTATTACAAACTTGAACTAGAGATTGACATCTTTACCATGTCTAGATCAATTCCATTTAAGCCTGAAAACTCCTACCCTGCCTTTCGCACTTCTCTTCACTATACCACACTCATCCACACAAAGACACACTTCAAAATGAATTCACAATCCCTTATTTATACAAGGCATCAACTTAAAAACAATAATCTAAGTCGGCAAATATCTACAAGATCATTCACGAGACGTGTAATACATCCGATCGACCTGTCTTAGGAAGAACACCAATATGCATGGTTATTCTTCAAATGCAAACTCTAAATTCAATGCGGACTGCCAATAAGAATTGTACACGATCCAAAGATCACCAAAACCTTTTCTGAGTCATCAAGAACATCCGCACTTTATCAGCTTACTAGAATTCTTCTGTTCTTCATCCGGAACTTCAAGAACATAGTCTGTCATCACTGTCATAATGAAAAAGGTGCTTCCAGACCTCCAAACCATGAACAAATCTGATTCTCACTTCACATGAACTTCTTCAACACTCTCTCTAATCCACAGAATGAGATAATGCAATTTCGGAGCTCACCAGACCAATCTGTGACACTCTGTCACCACTGAACACCTACCAGAACTGGTTCTACTTGAGCAATCATAACTTCTCCAGATCTTCATGTAGACCTCTGAAATCTTGACTGGAACATCTCAAGACTCATATCTACAAACCCTTTAAACCGCATGCTCTGATCCTCAATCTGTTGAGGTCTTTTGCCTTCTTCTCATCACTGTTCTTCACTGTTCCTGATTGATACTGATTTCCTCAATAACCTCAGCACACAGCACATCCAATCCTTCTCATTAATGCAATATGAGTATGTTGACATCAATGACAACACTAGTTATCCTCATACTTGCAACAGGAACCTGGGTGTAATTCTTGCCTTGCATTATTTGAAGAGTTAAAGATAAAAAGGGCTTGTGAAGAGGGTCTTTTGTATAATCCTTGGGATGTTTCGAAGTGTTAGAATCATCAGAAAAATAGCAAACCCTACATTTTGTGACCTGAATTATGATTTTCCATCTCTTAGTATGCATTTAGCATGCTTGTCATCATGTTGTGGAGGAGTTTAGAATCTTGTGAAAGGAACATTGGATTCTTCCTCCTATTTTATAATTCCATATGTTATATTAGTGAATCCTTGATTGATAAGAAGTGTTAACCACTGCATGTTGGAGAGATTGATGTGCTTAGATATCTCAATTGCTTCGTCTTGATTGCTAGCTAGTTGCTAGAGTATGACTATGTATGTCTTTATGTAGTGATTGTATGCAACTTACGGTTGCTTAGTATCATTAAATGATGTTCATGTGGTTAAGAAGAAACAATCTTATGGTATAGACGTGATTGGAGTCTTGGAACATTTGTTGTTTGATGTGGTTGAGTTTATTCTCTTACTCACCTTGGATATAGGTGTAGTGTAGCATTGTACTCCCTTTGTAGTGGCTAGAATTAGTCACATAGTTCTTGTAATGTGAAACTTGTGAATATTGATTTTTATTTGACTTTGAAAGGACCAACTTTGAAAAAAAATTATTTCTTTTATTTATGGAAAAGTATAGCCATCAAAATTAATGTTTATTTATCTTATGACCTTGAAGGTCACGTTGTATTTACTGTTGTAATTATGTGCATTTTTATGCTTTATTGTTGTAATTGATTTTCTTTTCTTTGGACTTTATTTACTCAATTATTGTTGGTGGCTATGCTTGAAGGTTTTAACTGTTGATTATGTGTCCTGTTAGGTTCTCTATCATGTCCATGATGGACCTCCAATGGATTTTATAAGGGAGTAGAATGTGGAGAATAAACTAGTACTTGATGTGTGTAATTACTAGAATTATGGTAGATTAAATTCCTTTGTTTGTTGGTAAATGAAAGTAACTATTGTGTGAAATATTGAGAAATGGTTTTTCTACGCATCACTTGAAGAGAAATGTATTCTTGTATGTAGATTTAGGACTGTGTAGAGAACACATTGGAATTGAATCTTGCTTTTAGTTTAATTGGCCTAATGTTGGCTTAGTCCACCAACTTTAGGTGTTCTTGCATATCTCGTCCCTATTGATCTTGAACATGATGTTATGCCCTAGTGTTCGGCATTGGTAGAGTGTATGAAGTTGTATGTAAGTTCCATAACTACCTTCAAGTTTGACATAATGTAGGGTATGATGGATCTTTAGTTAGTGCATGAGCACATAATGCATATAGATATTTATGGTAGTATAGTTGTCTTTTTATTCTTGTTGAGTTGTCAATCTTGGAAATCGAGTTACTTCATAAGTTTCTTCTTAGTAGTTGAAGTTTTTCTAGCTTGATGCTAGATGGGATAAGTTGTCCTTTGTATTCCATTTTATGGATACTTGGTGTTAGGCTATGAAGAAGCCTTGTGATCATGAATTTGTGATCGAGTTATGTTGTATGACATTTTGGTCTAGCTTAGTTAGGAAATGGCAGTATGGTGGATTAGTCGTGTTCATTGATATCATCTTAGATGTGCCCTAGTGAGTAACAAGTTGCTAAGTCTTGCTTTATAGAAATGTTTACCCGTTAGAGGGTGTGGTTATATTCTTTCCTCTAAGAATCTATTTAGTTGGTCCTAGTTTTGGTAATGTAGTGCTAGAATGTTAAAGAAACCCTCTCTTTCAGGAGTGGGGCGTGAGGAAGTATCTCATATAGGGAAACCGTGTCTAGAGTTGAGACATGTGGTAATAGTGCCTATAACCTTTTGAGTTAGCTTACTTGATCCTTGAATTTTTCTGTTGTGGATAGTGCTTGAAGAAGGATTGTTGAGAAAATAATCTTTTGTGGCAATTTTCCTTAAGAGTATATATGGTAGCTTTGTGAGTCTCCTTAAAGTTAGTTGAGAGCTTGAGACGTTATTCCAGCATAGTTGTGGTCCTAGTTTTTTATGGACTTAACTGGTTGTTGCATGTTTTTGGGCTAGAGCTTCTTCTCATTGCAGTGGTAGTGGAACGAAGGAGTGGTGTAGTCTCAAAGGACTTATATGCATGATGGTTGGTTTTGATATTTTTGGTGTACCTTTGGAGATTTGTTTTGATATAGAGAATCTTGACCTAATAGAATTGTTTTCTTGAAATTATGTTATGATTTCCATTGCATGTGCATTATGATGAATGATTCATGTTTATATGTGTCTATGATGGACTAAAATTTGGCTCATTTGGTGTTTGGAGGTAAAATTATTTTTCCTTATAACTTCATTGATTGTGCTGATATTTTGATTATGCTCTGACAAGAGTTCCATATGTTACTTGTATGGAATTAGGTGGTAGTTGTACCATGTATTAGGTATATGCTTGTATTGGCAGTAGGGCCATGTGTGATTATTTATATTGATTAACATACTTTATTGGACCATTGAAATAGATAGATATTGCACCATTGAAATCATGAAAAACTTCTTATCCTTGATCTTTCTAATCATGTAATAATCTTTTTACATATTGAAAACTTGTGATCTTATCTATTATATTTCACGTTGAAGACCTTGTTGTAGATTGTGATATTAATGTTATTAATACGTTTTGATTTGCCAATGATGATAACAAGTAGTATGGGATGCTTGTTTTTCATAATAAGGGCAATTGTTCTGCTGTCTCCTGTGAGTAGGCATGTTGACAAAATGAACATAAATGTTTTATTTTATGAAAATGTTTGGGATATGAATAAGATTTTAAGAAGGAAATGATTTAACTTGCATGATTTTATTTGTCTATTTGATGAACAATGACATGTTAACGATGTGTGCAAGTGAATGAATGGTAGACAGAGGAATCTTTGCAGTTATGAATAAATAGGTGCTTGGAGCAACGACACATTGTCAGGTAGACCAATTTTGACTTTAAGGTAAAACGAAATTAAAGAGGTATGAAATTTTATCTTCAATTAAGTTGATCATCGAGACAATGATTCTTTTAAGGGGAAAAGGATGTCATGTCTCAAATTTTTATACATCTGAGTTTAACTTAAATGGAAATATTTCATGAATAATTGTTATGAATATTTTAATATGAAAAGATGTAATGAAATAAATGTAATATTCATGTTAGTAATGCTTCGGCTATGCTTCGATATTTTGGATTACTAATCTGTTAACAATAAATTGGAGTTTCCTATGAGTTGTAGGTTGTCGAAAACAAGACGTGGTTGAGGTAAAGGAGATTAGCATCCTAGCAGGGTTAAGATGGAGGGATAACTTTCACACACTTCACATAGTGTCATGTAGCTGCATATGTTGCATATTGAATGATTTAATAGTTTAATTTAAATCGCGTTTTTATTTTATTTGAATTATATATCGCATAGTTAGTTAATGGTAATTTAATTAGATTATTTCTTTAATATCTTGAGTGTTTATAAAATATAATAATTGATTTTTTTATTTAATTTATTTTATTTAGAGAATAATTGTATTCTATTTAATTATTCGTTTTATAGATACATTGTGATAAATATGTGAATTATTTTAATAATATTTTTAGAATTGGAAATAGAATAAAACATGTTTTTGAAACAAACTTATTTGAGAAAAAAGAAAAGTTTTGGAAGTTGAAACATTGAGGAAGAGGAAACAAAAAGTTGCAATTCATTTCCTGCTCCCAAAAACTTCTATTTAACATCTTGCATTCTCAAAAAGAGGGGATCATCATTTTTTTTCTCAGTAATTGCATTCAAATCATAAAAATTGTGAAATCTTTCTAGGCACAAAAGGGAAATTAAATCAAATCAAGGGAGCTTATGTAGGAATCCGGCATATAATTGTATTAAGGAATGAATTTTGAGGTTCTTATTAAATCTTAATGTCATCTATTCGTATGATTGAATCTTTTCTTGTCTCTTAAATACATGATCATCTATCTGAATTGTTATAAATTATTAGGTTACTGGTTATAGTTTTGTTTAAGAAATGAAGAAAACTTCATGGTAGATTGTAATGAATTTGTCATATGCAAGCTTTATATTATTCTGTGAATTCTCTTCTACATATACTTAAACTAGTCTGTTATGTTAGCCATAACTTTATTTTTATGAAGTGGATTCTTCTAAAAGTTTTATATGTGATGTTAGACTTAGTTATCTAAATCATATCCAAAAATCACCCTTACCCAATTTGTTTTTTTAGAGATATGAATATTTTGTGACTGTCTATATCTCACCCATTATGTATCTGTTAAAATAGTCTGTTGCATTAGCCATAACTTTTTTTTTAAGAACTGGGCTCTTCTAAAAACTTTATATGTGATGGATGACCTAGTTATAAAAAATAATATACAAAATTTATCCTTACCCAGTTTGTTGATTTAGAGATATGAATATTTTGTGACTGTCTATCTCTCACTCATTACGTCTCTGTTAAAACAATCTATTGCGTTAGCCATAACTTTATTTTTACGAACTAGGTTCTTTTAAAAACTTTATATGTGATGTACGACCTAGTTATCCAAAGGTTATCTAAAACTCATCCTTACCCAGTTTGTCTTTTTAGAGATATGAACATTTTGTGACTATCTATCTCTCACCCATTTCGTCTCTGTTAAAACAGTATGTACTATTTATAGTTTGTAATCAATGTAAATGATTTTATTGTATTTCTTATTGTCTAAAAAATAAAATGACTGAATCGATTATTTCATAGCAAAGTATATATATATATTAACTATAAATTTTATTATCTAGAAACAGAATGGTTTATGACTATTTGATTTTATCATTGATAACTTAGATATAAATATGTCGTATTGATTGTGTTTATTGGAAATGAATATGAAGAATAGAACTACAATGTTGATTGGGTTCAATTGTCAAATTGAATTTTCTTTAATATATATATATATATATATATATATATATATATATATATATATATATATATGAAATTGAATTCATTAGAAAAAGAAATATTCTTTTTAATTGCATTAATGAGAAAAACTTGTATATACTTTTGAAATTATTGAATTCTTCATAAATGTTATTTCTACATTTCAATTGGAAAAACTAGTAGTATATCAAAATTCTTGATTTATGAAAGAAATGCATTATGTTTATATGGTAGATCTTCAACTAGATCAAATAAAATAAGGGAAAAATAGTAAACTTTTCATTAAGCAAAACAATAAAATCATTTGATCATTGGAAATAATTTTTGCTTATAGATATTTGAGATTATGGAAAATCAAACATAAGAAAATTGTATTGTAAAACTACATTGTATGTATCTTGGTAAAGTACGAACTTTCGGGACAGGATGTCGAATGTGGGTCTACAAAGAGGATAGTTTTACTTTTTTTAAAACTATCATTTTTATTTATTTGCTTGGTCAAGCAATTGTACCATTGAAATCGATGGATTTGTTTTAAAAGCCTAAAACTTTGTAGTCTCTGCCACATCCTATTTGCAAGAGTTTATGTCATTCTAGTATTAGGATGCATACAGGCAACAGGCATGCATCGAGAGTTTCCCTCCTGCTTACACTGTTCCAGGTTGCTAGGCTCCTTATGCAGGGTCGGTGCTGTCTTCGAGTTATGAAGAAACCCAGGGAAGTTCAGTACTTCGTGGTTGTGTGGAAAAAGCACCTCAACCACTCTCTTGGACTTGGTTTGTGGATGATCAGAGGATTGAAGCAATAGTGATTAGATATTATTATTGATATGGATATTTGCTTCTTTGCATGGCTTCAATGCCAAGTTGTAATTGTAATATGATTCATGGATATCTTGATGATAGTTCTTCTTTGTGTAACATTGAAACAGATGTATTGTAACACCAAGTTGGGTGTATGTAAACTGTTTATAATCCATTCTGGTATATGGATCATTATTCTTATTTATGAGTTCTTGCCTTTATATGAGTATGGATATTTGGAAACCATTATTGGTTGATTATCTTACTTTTAGAATATGTTTATTTTCTTTTCGGGTACTATTTTTAGTTGGTAAATTTTCGTACCTTACAAGCACCTTGTTCTTCCTTCTTATTGTTCTCTTCCTTCTCTTCACTGCCATAGCATGCTTCAACATTCTTTTCTACTTTTGAAGTCATTTCATCATCCAGAGGAGGCAAGTTATGTTCTCCTTGTGCTTCAGACTTCTCTAGACTTCTTGTGTATCCTCTTCTCTGCTCTATTCTATCTTCTTATCCAGAGAGGTTAGTTTTTGTTTATATTGTGTTTCATCCTTCTCCATGATGTCCTATTTCTATTCCTTTTGTCCCTCAACAACATTCTCCACATCTAGAAGGATATTCTCTATCATAACATATTCTTGTATATTCTCATCGGCAAGCTCATGCTCATGTTGCTCATTAATAGGTTCATTGCTTTATGGGACAGATGTATCATTTTGCATTTGATTTTTACTATCCAAAGACACTCTCAATTCTTTGGCAAGTTCTGTAACTTTCTACAGAGTCTCATTCTTTAACCTTTCAATATCTTCCTTATCTCTGCTCATTAGAGTGCAGACTCTCTGCTTTGTTTTGAACTCCCTGTTATACACTTGAGCCAATTTAGATCTATCTTCTTCTATAAAAGAAGAACCAATCTTCTCCAAGGCAAATGCCCTCATTTTGGCATCTTCATCAACAACCTCTTGTGTCCTAGAACTCAAGACATTCTTCAAATCATCAGGCAATTGATCCTCGATCTCTCTTAGGCTAGTACTGAATGTCACCATATATTTGACTATAGCCTCTTCTATAGTTGCCTTATCTATATCATCTAATTTTAGATACATTTTAGCTGTCTCTTTCAAAAGACTAAATTCTTAAATACCATTAAACAATGCTTCCAATTTCAAGGGACTGTGCTCCCTTGCTAGAGGGGCCTTTTCTTTTTTCTTTCCCTTGCTTTTGACTATTTATTCTTTTTCTTTTTCTTCTTCTTTTTCAATTTCTACATTTCTCAGACTTTGTTCTGCACTAGTATCTACTAGAGGGACACTAGACTTCTTCTAGACTAACTAAGGTTCTTCCTCTTCTTCTTCTTCCTCATCATCATGATTGATATATTGTTCTCTTATGGATTTTTCTTTGTTTCTCCTCTTAGGAGCATTCTGTGATTGCACAGGGGCACTAGATGTAGCTTTCTTCTTAGTTTCATTTGCACTCATAGTTCCAGGGGGCTTAGGAATAGTCAAAGAAGGGATAGAGATCCTGACTAACCTTCTTATGCTTAGAGTAACTTTTGGAGGAGAATATATGCCTTTGGATTTCTTCGCAAGACTCTCTGGGGTACCAACAATCTCCTCCAACCATGTTTTCATCTTTTTCACATTTTCTTTAATATCCTTCTCTTTGTGTTTCATGTGCACCTCACTGGACATCTCCTCATAGGTTCCAAACCTATCCTCTGATGTATCTCTAGGCTTGCTTAGCATAAGATCTACAATGCTGGTAGCCTCATCTTCTGTTATCTCATATCCTAGTTCCAGTATCCAAATTGTCCTTGGTTCCACAGCCTCCATATAGGAGTAATCTTTGCTAACCATGAAAGTTACATCATTCTTATATTTATCAACAACTCTTCTTGGAATTCTATCTCTTTCTTGCATCTGGGATTGGAATGTTTTGAAAAATCCCCACAAAACTTGATCCTTAGACTCATCATCCTAAAATATTCTTAAATGATCCCTTATTTGCACTGCTATGTAGGCATATTATCTAACCACACTATGTTCTTTGTTCCAGACATCTCTCTAAGAAAGTAGAACAATAAGTAAATGATTAGGGTACAATACCGAAAGGGGTACCATGATTCCTTGGTCTTCTACAAATTTTCCATCAATTGTTGTATTAGGAATTCACATAAATCCATATCTTCACCTTCTTTTACCATCTAGTATGTTGTGTATTGTAGTGGAAGAAACTGAGTTCTCTCTATTTGTGAAGAAGATCTTGTAGCCTATCATCATGGATGCATATATTATTGTCAGATCTTTGATATCATTTATGGTTAGGGTATGTTTGTCAAATTTTTCTCTGGTGAGCTTAATTATAGCATCATTCTTCATGACCTTCAATGTCAAAACTAGTCCAGTAGAACACAAACTCATGACAGCCCTAATTGCCTCCTTGTTGATCATGTACGGCATGTCCAACCACAAGAATTTGTCATGGATTCTTCTCAATACATGCATTACCCATGCATCCTCATAGCAGAAATTGGTAAAGTTATTCCATACATTCAATTTCCTCTCCATAAAACTCTCATATTGTGGTTTTAGCTCAAAGTCATTGTCAGTTAACACATTTACCCATAATAATCCTAACTTCACATGATTATACTCATCCATTTTTGTGCGAATGTAAATCCTTACATCCTCTATGTACATTACTCCATGTGGAATCCATAAAAATGCACCTTCAAGGTCTATCTCCATGGATTTAAAAGAGTACTTCTTGAATCTAGGTCTTGGTCGCTCGACCACATTAACAACTTGAGGAGTAAACATCTTGAGTAAAGTTAGGGCTTTGTAAAATACTGATAAATACCTTTGATTCTCTGTCGGTAGGGTTTCACACAACATTGGAATTACTTCACCTATCTTCTACTTTGCTCTCCACTTCAATAGCACGATCACAAATCAATTTCTCATATGCGAAATGTCATATAAACCCTTTTTCTAGTGACCTAATACATATTAATTGCATTGATTGGAAAAGCTGGCCAACCCTAATTGTGTTGACATGGTCACCTTCAAATACTCTACAAATCTCTGCACCTAGATATTTCATACCAGACATTTCACCAATAGATTAAGCATATAATCCATCATCTACACTAGTGTGCTGAAGATATCAGCACCACATCTTTGATGGGGGCTTAAGGATTTTCTATTAAAAACTCCCCCTAAGCCAAGGCTCTTCATCTAGTTGCTAGAAGAAACATCTGTACCAATAGTTGGCATAGACTCACTCTTCACTTCACTCTCTTCTTTTTTCTGGTTTCGAACCTATCTGATATTGCTCTTCTTATTCCCAATCTTCCTTTATGGTAGATACTCTATCACTGAAACCCTAAATCATTTAGCAACCTGTTGCATTGAAACCTTTTCTCTAGAATTTTGAGGATATAAAGTTTCATTGTCTTGCCTATATTCTTGCTAGAAGGTTTCATGTCAATCCTTATGTGTGACCTACTTCTGTTAAGAGAAGCCTCAGCGGATCAGGGGATACACTGAATTTCTCCCCCTGACCCATGTCATTTTTCTTTTAATCAATAATGAAGTCTTATGCCCTAGGCAGAACAAATGTATCTTCTAGCCTTATGTCAAGAGTATTCTCTAGTTTCTTTCTCCATCCCTGTTTGACTTTCTCTTCTTCTATCACCTTCTGATGCTGACCGAATGGTTTCTTGAAACCATTTTTGGAGAATTTTGCTTTGTGTTCAAAACCATTACACTTGTAGCACACCTCATTGTATTTAGATGATGCACCAATATTTTTCTTCCCATAATTATTGTGCATTGCCTTGGATTGACAATTAATAGCCTTATGACCAAACTTGTTGCATGCAAAGCAATATCCATAAAAGGAATGAGAGAATCTAGCATTATGCTTGGGAGATGTGAAGGAATTATTTCTCATCATGTTGTTTCTTCTTTCCTTAGATCTACAGTTAGCAGCCTTGTATCCATATTTATTGCAAGAAAAACAATAACCATGAAATGGATGAGAGTCCACCACATTGTACCTTGGAGGCCTAAATGAATTTTGATTCATTTTGCTCCTACATTTAGTGGCCTTGTGGCCAACCTTACTACAAGTATAGCAACTACCATTGAAAGCTTGAGAGTACCTAGTAGGAGCAGGTTGTCTTGTAGGTGGAGGACTTCTGGATCTTCTTTGTCTCCAGACAAGAGTAAATCCATCTTCTTTTGTATCTCTAAAGGCATTCTTCTTAGGATCTGCAATGCAAGTTTTTTCTAAGTCCTTTACTTGGGATTTCCCTTCTGCTTTGAAATTATCATATAAGTTTGTAGATGTACTAATTATAGGACTTTTCCCTTTTCAAAACCAAGACCAAATTTTTCTTTTGATGGTTTTTGAGAGCTAATTAATTCATCAAGAATTACAATACCTCCTTTTAGCTTTAACCCCTTGCAATTTGTTCTTTTTCTTTCTCAAGTTATTTTCTTAGATTGACAACTTCTTCCTCAAGTCTTGAACATTCATTTACTTTATTAGTGAGCTTGATATTCAAACAATCTTCAATCCTCTTGTCTTCTTTAATTTTGACTTTTAAAATAGAGATTATTTCTTTTGCTTTTTTGAGGTTAACCCCACATTCTTTTTCCTCTTCTATCTGAGCTTTCAGTTTGCTAATTTCCTCCTTTAGTTTTCCATCTCGTGTTTTTAGTTTGTTAATTTTCTCCTTTGATTTTTCAAGCATAAATTCATATTTCATATTTAGTTCTCTTTCTTCATCCAAATCATTAAGAGCTAACCAGAGTTCTCCTTCAAGATCTACCTCATCTATATTCAAGTCCCAAACTTTAGGTTCCATAGACTCTAGATCCAGTTCTAGAGTAAATATATCATTAGGCATTGCTTCAAGTTACATGTTTTCAAATGCAAGATCTAGCTTGGCTGTTAGGCTTTTGAAAGGAACTCAACTCTGATACCAATTGTTGAACACATTCAGAGACTGAGAGGGGGGTGAATCAGTCTATACAAAAATTAGCTACTTCATTTTAAATCAAAATACTTGAAGAACTGAAAGTAAAGTATGCATCAAATCAGATAACACAATGAAACTAGGAATTTTTATGTGGAAAATCCAAAATGGGAAAAACTATAGTGAGTGTTAGTTCACAATATATAATGCTCACTATTATAAATATTTACAACTTTGTTTTAGGGCTACCACCCAAGGAAGCTACTACTCCCTGAATACAATTTTAGGGTCACTCCCAAGGAAGCTACAACTCCCTGTAGACTCATTGTCTAATGTAAAGATTACAAAGATAACAATTGCATAAACTATTGTATGAAGGCATCTAAATTATGTTGATATTGCAGTCCTCTTTTCTTGCTCAACTTATATGATCAAACTGACTTCGCACACTTCATCCTTTTCACACCAATATGTCACACACCACTCTATCACATTCACATCAACACATTCCCTTCACTTAAAAACATACATCATTTCAAACACTGAAATGAACTTACATTTATATGCACAACTTCCACAAACACTTACAACATCAATTAGGTCAGCCTAATTAGATGAAACATGCAACACCATAACCTATCGACACAAACCTCTAACATACATGCCTCGCAAAGGGAACCAAAATGTGTAGCTCATAAAAATAGGTTATCATGACCTATAATTATTCCCATGAATCTGCTCATATCAGAACTCAATTCCGCACAACCCCAGAACACTTAGGTCGGCACCGGATAGCAAAACTGATGAAAAATTAACCAACTATTCATCCACAACTTGATATGCAGACCATCAAAATGCTTGCCACTTGGTTTACACACACTTCTGACATCTATAAACACTTTCTCAAAACCGTATAGCAAAAAAGTCATCCACAGTGGATTGCAGAGCATTCCAATCATGCACTCTACCACTGTAACACTATCACAACTTAGTCGATACTCTGTCAGTTTATATCAACTGTGGAAGACATACAACCATGAAACTTTGAATATAGATATCCTTAACATGGAACATGAATACCATAGAACCACATAACAAAATTTTGCATAGCGGAGTAATGTGGACCACAAAATTATTTCCCTGAATACCAAATATGTACACCAGGACTTAGCCAGTTATCCAAAACATATGGTCTTCTTTGGATCAACACTTCAGCATCTATACAATGGGTTGACATCAATGACAACACCATATACTATGCTTCCAACAATCTCCTCAATGATAAACAAACTTCCAACCAGGTGAGTTATCATTCTTTCTTGGACTCCAAATTACTCAATCAGATGAAGGTATATTTATTTCTCAAGCAAAGTATGTCAAGGAGATGTTGAAGAAGTTTGGTATGGAAGACTGCAATCCAGTGAGTACTCCTATGGTAAGAGGGTTGGCATTTGAGTAAAGATGATGAGTCACCTTAGGCTGATCAGACTTTGTATAGGTCCATGATTGGGGGCCTACTGTACTTAACAACATCAAGACCTAACATTATGCAAGCAGATTGCATGGTTGCAAGATTTCAAGTTGATCCAAAAGGAACACATGTCAAGGTAGTCAAAAAGATTTTTAGATATTTGAAGAGCACTCTGGATTTTGAACTATGGAATCACAAAGGTAATGATTTCCCCCTGAGTGCATGTACTGATGCAGATTGGGCTGGAAGTGTTGATGATAGGCAAAGTATGAGTGGTGGAGCCTTATTTTTGCGAGACAGATTGGTCTCATGGTTTAGTAAGAACCAGGATTTAGTTTCCTTATCAACAACAGAAGAAGAGTATATTGATGCAGCATCCTGCTACACAGAAGTGTTGTGGATGAAGCAAACATTGAAGGATATCAAGGTAATATATGATGAGCCCATTCCTATTCTATGTGACAATACAAGTGCCATCAATATTTCAAAGAATCTGGTTATGCATTCTAGAACCAAGCACATAACTATCAAGTATCACATCTTAAAAGAGAAGATTGCAAATCAAGGGGTAAAATTGAAATATGTACCTACAAAGGATCAGGTTGCAGACATCTTTACAAAGGCACTTTCCAAGGACACATTTAAATATCTCAGACAAAAGTTAGGGGTTGTTACCCCTCCTTCTAACTAGATGCATAGATGATGCATCTGTCTAGGGGGAGCAATTTAAGACATAATTCTTATCCTTGGATTGATGATGGTGGCTACCTCTCAGGGGGAGAAGGTAGAAAAGAGACTAAGAAGGATGACAAGGATTGTTTAGATAGGGGGAGTCATATGTTTTTGTAGGTATAGAAGAAGACCACTAGCCCTTTTCCCTTGATGTCAAAGGGGAAGAAAAAATGTTGCATCTCAGGTTAGTGTTACCATCAATGCCAAACAGGGAGATTGTTGCATATGTTGTCATTGATGTCATCAAAGTTGTGGTGGAGAAGGTATATAATTGTATATTAATGTCAATAGAATGGTGAATTGATGTCAGAAGAGTAAGTGATCAGAAGGGGTGTAGTGAGGTGGAAAACATAGTGAGGTGTATATGTTGTCAAGGAGTGATGACCAAAGGAGCAAAAAAAGGAGTGATAGTCAGAGGAGTTGTAAGGTGAAGGATATGGTGATGAAAGTCATAATCATGTTGTTGGATCAATATCATCTGTACATAGGTGTACCTTATCTCCTGAAGTTCATGGACAAGTGAAAGTTGTCATGTTGTAGGATATGCTGACATGAAGAAGTTGTAGTTTCTTGTTTTGATGAAAAGCATTGTGATTGTTGTCTATGATATTCATTGTCTCTTAATGAAAAACATTGCATGAGATTTGAAAGAAAGTGTATAAGGTTTCAATTGTCAAAGGCACATGGATTTGTACTGCAGAAGCTTAGGAGAATGCTTCACATTTCTCCACATTTGAACATATGGCCTTGCGGTTTGGAGGTTAGTCAAAGATAGACGTAAAGTATGCATGATATTTATTTTAGAGCATAAAAGCTACCACGGAAGATTTTAGAGTTAGCAAAGTGAAGACAATGGTATAGTGGTGTTGTAGTCAGAAAGAGTCAGAGGAATGCTCCGCATTTCTCCACATTTGAAGATGTGATCTTGCAGCTTGGAGGATAGTTAGATACATATGAGAGGTATGATAATTCAAGTTTCAAATGATAAGATGTACCGCAGAGGTTCTCTAGAGTCATCAGAGTAAGGACAAACCATGTTGCTGATTAGAGTTGTCAGAGGGAGAAGGTAAAAGCCACTGCATTTCACTGCATCTTGATATTTATCTTTGTTGTTTGAAAGTTTTAAGTTTAGATGGTTTGTATGTTTGTTCAATTTGAGTTTCAAGTATTGAGGAGTATCAAAAGTTTGTTTTACAATTTTTTATTTCAAGATTGTTTAACCAGAGTATGAAAAGGATACCGATTTCTGTGTTTGAGTGTTTGCGCCAACATGAAGTAGCATGAAGTTGTGAAATAAGTGTATGAGAATATTTTTACAATTCATATAATGTTTGTAAAGTGATCTACATGATGTTATCTGGTATCTTCAGTACTACTTTAGGTCTGGAGCTAATGCATGAGAGGTTAAGTGTTTGTCAGGCTAACTTGGTAAGCTTAGGTGATTGTGTGGTGTGTTTGGAAGTGTGCACCAGCTTTGAGATGGGTGTTATAATAAAATAGGTCTTGTTGATCACTTGGTATGAACCACATAAAGGGATTTGATTCTTACATTACCGCAATCGATCTGGGAGCTAACTTGTGTGGTTGTTGCATGTTTCATGATTACACATTTAATCTAGACCAAAAAAGGTGAAGTTTTGAAGACTTGTGGAGCATATAATGAAAGATCAAGATTGTTGCAAGAAGGTATGAGTGTGAGTGAGAGTGTGTGAGTGTAAGAGTGAATGTATGTGTATGTGCAAAGATATATGATCTAAAAAGTGGAGAATGAAGGGCTACAATGCATGATTCATAACAGAGGTAGTATTGTTTTATGTTGTAGAGGTATTTGAGGAACTTGTGATGTTGTTATGATAGAGCAAAGGCATAGAAGCAAGAGAATATGTCAAGTGTTTTGGTACAAAGGTTGGAGCCTCTTCTTGTAAGTGTTGTAAGTGTTGTAGCATTTTAGGAAGTTATAGCTTCCTTTGGGTTGGAGCCTATAAAACTATGTTTAGGGAGTTGTAGCTTCCTTTGGGTTGGAGCCCATAAAACAATGTATTAGGGAGTTGTAGCTTCCTTTAGGTTGTAGCCCATAAAACTTGTTGTAAACATGTTTTTATTTATGAGTTTGGATTTGGATAGTAGAGCTAAGCAACTTGCTCACCGTAGGTTTTCCCTTCTAGGGTTTTCCACGTAAATTTGGTGTTATGGTTTTGTGGTTGTGTGATTGTGCTTTGAATTGCATAGTTTAATTTTTTATCTACTTAAGGCAGTAACATGTTTTGGTCGATAAAGTTGAATTGGATTAATTTTTGTGGTATATACTAATTCACCCCCCCTCTTAGTATATCAGAGTGTTCTAACATCAACCATATTGTCCACCTTTTATATGTTGTAATCTTTCCTTTCTGGAGATATACAACTGAGGCATTTTGCCTCTTTTCCCAATCCTGGCTTGATAGTGGTATCAGAGCCAAGGGAAGTTGCAAATAAATCACTAATAGAGAATAAACTGCTCCACTTTGGAAGGCTTGTTAAGGATTTTGTTGCTACTATAAATGACAATTTATTCACATATCCATATCAGCAAGTAGCAAGAGAACAAGAGGCAGAGATCCATATCACAATAGCCAAATTTCTAGCAACCATATCTCAAGACATGTATGCAATTTTTGCACAATTTTTAGTGACCACATCCCAAGCATTCCATTTCTACTTTGTTGACTGCTAGGGCATATGGGAATTTGGTACTCTTCAAACTTCTAACTACCAAGGAAGTGCCGAAGGCAAGTTGCAGAAAGAAGAAATTGTTGGCCGCTAGTGAAGAGCAATTAGAATTGCATATGGTGAATAGAAACTAAAATTAGGTGCAATGTTATTTTTTTAATCTTTGGTGTCTATATTTGTTGTTGGTTCTCCCAATATGCTATTTATTTATCTCCAATTCCAAAGATATTTTTTCAGAAATTTATTTTTATCTTTCTTTTTCAATACCAATTTAAGAAAGAACAATTCCAATAATAAATTTGAATATGCAAATATCGTGTACAATTTTACAATTCACAATGCAGTCTGTTGTATCAATGATTGGGGAAACTTTAATTGGAAATGACACATGGATAGAATGGTATACAAAAATACAAAATGCACTTATTTTCAACGATTTGTGGTTTAATAATTGTGATGGAGATGTCCAACCTACAACACCAACTGATGTTAAAGAAAAGAAATTTGGCAATATAAAAACTATAAAGCCTTGGCCTTGATACAGGCCTCTATAAATGGAGAAGTGTTTAGACACATACAAGGGTGTAAATTTACTTAGGATGCCCTTAAAATTTTGAGAGATCTATATGATTCTCATTCTAAATTGGAATTTATTCAGTTACAATTGAAACTATTTAATCTAGAATTGAACAATGGTGATGTTATGAGTTTGGCTTCTAAAATTAGAGCCATAAAACATGATATTGATGTTGCTAGTACAAAAGTTGATATATATCTCATAGCCTTAATAAAGGCACTTCTACCAACACATTCTACTTATTTAGAATCTCTTCAAGAAAGTAATCAATTGAAAACAATCACTTTTGATGAATTGGTTGCAAAGTTGGTAGAACATGAGAAGGGCTTTGGAAAAAAATTGATAACATTGGTGAAAATGTTTGTCTTGTTCAACACAAAGATAAGCCTCCTAATAACAACTCTTCTAGAGGTGGTCATAGTGATAGAGGCAAAGGTAGAGGGCAATGGAAAAATAGAGGTAGAGGAGGTGTCAATGGTAAAGGGCACTTCCAATATGACAATCAAAATGCTAGACAACACTTGTATTGTAAAAGATGTGGTCGTAAAGGGAGTCATGAAGCCCATGAATGCAAGATCTCATGAGATAAGATAGAAAATCTTTCAAACCAAAAGATAAATCACACTAAGATGACAAAGCATCAAGAACAACCCAATTTGCATGTGGTAATGATAATGATGAATATGTTCTTTCTATTTCATATTTTGTTTATTATAATGCAGTTAATACTTCATGGTGTGTGCTTGGTTCTTAGATACTAGAGCCAAACAACATATGACATTTAGGCATGATTATTTTGAAGAATTTAATGAATGTGCATGTGGTCCAATCTATTTGGTAGATAAATCAAGTCCTAAGCCTCTTGGAAAAGGCACTATTCAGCTTAAGTTGCCTAGTCTTCTAGATTATGTACTTCATGATGTCTTGTATCTTCCTCAATTGCAACATAACTTGTTGTCACTAGTCTTGATTAGGAAACAAGGCCACTCCATTTTGTTGGAATATGGACAAGTAGTTGTTAGAAAGAAATCAAATAATCAAGTTGCATTTACTGGTTGTGAAGAAGGAAAGTTAATAAAACTTCATGGTGAATCACCGCTTTCTAGGAGTTTTACATATCTCACTGAAGAAGGTAATCTTTCTCCTAGTCTTTTGTGGCATGCTAGATTTGGGCATGTTAACTATGACAACATTCGTATCATGCAAAAGAATGGTGTTGTTGGTTTCCGCACTTTGTCTAAGAAAGTTGAAAAATGTGAAGCTTGTATTCTTGCAAAACAACATAGAGATGCTTTCCCTCACTCTACTTGGTGAGCACATAGAAAATTGCAACTTATTCATTCTGATTTGTGTGGGCCTTGAAAGGAAGCTAGGTGTGCGGAAATTGCTTCCTACACTAATCTAATGAGGGGAGGAGAGTGCAAATTCAAATTTATCCTAACTATTATAGCAACATTAAACCATTAACATGAGATATTATAGCAAACACATAAATAAGAAAGAATGACAGAAGAAGAGAGACACAAGATATATGTGGGGAAAACCCTTACGAGTGAAAAACCCCACACTCCAAAACACTGCTTAATTGTATTACGTAAACAAAGAGATTACAATACAAATTAGAGATAATGCTCTTGCAGGAGTCTTTGAAACTCATATCTAGAGATGATCTAGCAACATAACAGTACCTGTAAACCTGTAGTACATCACCTCCTCCAAACACATGTTTATATATAGTTTACAAGGTAGTTTTGGCTCTATCTTGGAATGGGCGTCCAACATGGCCTTATTGTCCAAAACCCACACCTAGGGACACTTGTCCAACCTTGTAGAATATTCCTGACACTTTTTAGGTCACCTCATCCCAAAGAGGTCACCTATTCCCAAAATGGGTAATGACAGATGCTTCTACGACTCTTACGACCGTCATAGAATCTATCATAGCATAATGACTTATAGCTATAAGAGAATCTATCATAGACATGTTATAAACAACATATTCTCTTACAACATGTCATAACCCACATTGGGGTTCCCAAAGATCCCTTTCCCAAAGATGCTCTTCGACACATGTCTGTACCCATCATAGAATCTCCTATTTCTGACTCTTACATGTCATGAATTTATCATAGGAATCTGTCATGACTCTTTTGGTCAATATTCCCTTACAGAACATCCAAGATGCTAACACATGGAAAAATATTCCTACCACTAAGTGGGACGCCTATCTCCTCATGTGAGGACAAAAGTACATGTGGTCATAAGCCATGTAGGATGACACATCACTGTGCCAACTCCCACAATATGACAACATAGGATTTGCATCCAAATAATACGATAGACAAATAATAAATAATTACAATGTAAAATACAAGTAATTACCAAGGTTGAGACACCTTAATTCCCAACATTCTCCCACTTGTTGAACACCTTGTAAGAGCCAATAGGATTTAACTGCTATAGGCTGAGAGGCCCATAGACTCCGAACACCATCTGAACTTCTCTGTGCCCACTGGTTTCATTAATGCATTAGTAACATTCTTTAAAGTATCTACCTTCTCCAAATTTATCTTCCCATCCTCTACCATGTCTCGCACGAAGTGAAACTGTACATCAATACAATTTGTTCTAGCATGGAAAGTTAGATTCTTCACAAGGCAAATTACACTCTGACTATCACAACTGATCGTAATTTGACCTGCATCAACACCAATATCTGAACACAATCTCTTAAGCCAAATGGCTTCCTTACAAGCATGAGTTGTAGCCATATACTCAGCTTCTGTAGTGGACAAAGCAACCACAGATTGTCACTTACTCATCCTACTAATAGCACCACCAAACATAGTGAACACATAGGCACTGGTGGATCTCCTGCTATCAATGTCACCTGTCCAATCTGAATCCACAAATCCATGAATACAAACTGAATGTAGAGGTCCTATAGCATTACTGTGATAGCATATGAATTACTCGAAAGTGCCCCTCAAATATCTGAACACTCGCTTAACTACATCCCAATATACTCGTCTAGGATTAGCCATAAATCAACCAAGGACTCCCACTACTTGGGCAATGTCTAGTCTTGTACAGACCATGGCATACATCAAACTACCAACAACACTAGCATAAGGTACTCTACTCATGTCCTCCACCTCACTAGGAGATTTTGGACAATCACTAACAAATAACTTTGTACCCAATGAAATAGGAACACTCACTAGTCTACAATCTACCATGCTGAACCTGTCCAACATGGTCTTCACATACTTACTCTAGCTTAACCAAAGTTTTATGTTTGCTATGTCTCTTCTGATCTCGATTCCCAGACTGTACTTGGCTACCCTGATATTTTTCATCTCAAACTGTGCTAACAACTAAGACTTCAAATAAGAAATCATATTCTTACCATTCCCAATCAACAACATATCATCAACATACAATGCAATAATGAGAATGTGATCATTGTCAAATTTGTAATACACACAATGATCAGATTTTGATCTTAGATAACCAATTGACAACACAAAGGCATCAAACTTCAAGTACCACATCCTAGGAGACTACTTCAAACCATACAAAGACTTCTTAAGCTTGCAAACTGAATTTTCTTTACCTTTCTCTATGTAATGCTCTAGCTATGACATGTAAATCTCTTCCTCCAAGTCACCATGAAGGAAAATTGTCTTCACATCCATCTGTTCTACCTCTGAATCATAATCAGCTCCAAGAGATAACAAAAATCTAATGGATGTCAGCTTTGCAATAGGAGAGAAAATTTCACCATAATCAATTCCCTCCACTTGTGAATACCCCTTCACAACCAATCTAGCCTTGTACTTTTCAACACTGCCATCTACACCGAATTTCTTCTTAAACACCCATTTGCAACCAACGGGTTTCTTTCCATCAGGCAAAGGCACCAAGTCCCATTTTTTGTTCTTCTCCAAAGAAGCCATCTCATCTTCCATGGCCTCCTTCCAGGAACCTGCATCTTTCATGCCCATAGCCTCTTTCATAGTTCTAGGCTCATCAGTGTTAGAAAGTAAAGAAAAAGCATAACTAGAATCAAGTAATGAATAACAAAACCTATCAGGTTGCATTCTTGTTCATGAAGACCTCCTCAATGGCTGAGGTTGAGGTTCTTCTTCTTCTTCTTCACTTTCAGAGCTGCTAGAGGTCTCCTCATCATCAGGTCTCATAAGGTCTGTCGGTTCAGTCTTCTCAAGAGTAGAAGGAAACTAAACTGCATCTTCTTTCTTTTCTAATTGTTCTAGCTGTAGAACAATGGAACAAGGTGTTAGCTCTTCGAAGATTGAAAGGAAGCTAGGTGTACGAAAACGCTTCCTACACTAATCTATTAAGGAGAGGGCTATGCAAATTCAAATTTATCCTAACTATTATAGCAATGTTAAACCATTAACATGAGATATTGTAGCAAAACACAAGAGTCAGAAAGAAGATAGAAGAAAAGAGACAAAGATTTACGGTGGGGAAAACCCTTATCGGGTGAAAAACCCCACACTCAGAAACCTGCACAATGTATTAACAAAACTGAAAGAATGTTTACAACACACTTGTAATGCAAGATTCAATGGTCTTTGACACTTGTTTCTGGAGTCAATCCGACAGCATAACAGTACCTGTAAACCTGTGATACAAACTCCATCTCCAAGCACCTGTTTAAATAGAACATACAAGGCAATTTTGGACCTTTCTTGGAATGGGCATCCAATATAGCATCTTGGACCAAAACCCATGCCCAGGGACACTTGGTCAACATTGTAGAATGTGTCTAACACTTGTCCATACCTCCCATCCCAAAGAGGTCACCTATTTCTAAAATGGGCTATGACAGATGCTCTTACAACACTTACGATCGTCATAGAATCTGTCATAGCAGTTACAACTTACATCTGTAAGAGAATCTATCATACACATTCTATAAATAGAATATTCTCTTACAACACATCATATTCCACCTTGGGGCACCCAAATATGCCTCATTCAAAGATGCTTCATGACACATGTCATTACCTGTCTTACAACCTTCTATTCTCGACTCTTACATGCCATAGATTCATCATAGGAATCCGTCATAACTGTTTCGGTCAAACATTCCTTACACAACATAGAAGATGCCGACACATGGTAGAATATTCCTACCACTAAGTGGGATGCCTATCTCCTCATGTGAGGACAAAATAACAAGTTGGCATAATCCATGTAGGATTGACACATCACCGTGCCACATCCCACTATATGACAAAGTAGAATTTCCAATTATTTACAACATAGGCAATTGAATAATAAATACAAACATTACAAATGCAAAGAATTACCAAGGTTGAGACACCTTAATTCCCAACATTCTCCCACTTGTTGAACACCTTGTAAGAGCCAATAGAAAAATAGGATTTAACTGCTATAGGCCGAGAGGCCCATAGACTTTGAACACCATCTGAACTTCTCTATGCCCACTGGTTTCGTCAACGCATCTACAACATTATTCAAATTGTCTACCTTCTCTAAATTTACCTTTCCATCCTCAACCATGTCCCTCATGAAGTGAAACTGAACATCAATGTGCTTGGTTCTAGCATGGAAAGTTGGATTCTTTGCAAGGCAAATTGCACTCTGACTGTCACAACTGATTGTGATCTGACCTGCATCAACACCAATATCAAAACACAATCTCTTAAGCCAAATGGCTTCCTTACAAGCATGAGTTGCTGCCATATACTCTGCTTCTGTCGTGGACAAAGTAACAACAGGTTGTCACTTACTCATCCAACTAAGAGCACCACCAAATAGTGTAAAAACATAAGCATTGGTGGATTTCTTGCTGTCAATGTCACCTGCCCAATCTAAATCCACAAATCCATGAATATCAATAGAATGTGGAGGTCCTGAAACATTACCATGATAGCAAATGGAATACTTGGAAGCACCCCTCAAATATCTGAACACTCGCTTAACTACATCTCAATGAACCCGTCCAGGATTAGCCATAAATCGACTAAGGACTCCCATTGCTTGGGCAATATCTAGTCTTGTGCAGACCATAGCATACATCAAACTGCCAACAACACTAGCATAAGATACTCTGCTCATGTCCTCCACCTCACTAGGAGATTTTGGACAATCCTCAATAGACAACTTTGTCCCCAAGGAAATGGGAACACACAATGGTCTACAATCTCCCATGTTGAATCTATCCAACATGGTCTTAACATACTTACTCTGACTTAACCAAAGTTTTCTGTTGGTTCTGTCTCTTCTTATTTCCATTCCTAGAATGTACCTAGTTGCCCCTAAATCTTTCATTTCAAACTGAGCTGACAACTCAGATTTAAAATTAGAAATCATATTCTTACCCTTCCCAATGAGCAACATATCATCAACATACAGTGCAACAATGAGAATACGATCACCATCAAACTTATAATAAACACAGTGATCCGATTTCAATCTCACAAATCCAATTGACAACACAAAGGCATCAAACTTCAAGTACCATTTCCTAGGGGATTGCTTCAAACCATACAAAGACTTCTTAAGTTTGCAAACCAAATTTTCTTTACCTTTCACCATGTAATGCTCTGGCTATGACATGTAGATCTCTTCCTCCAAATCACCATGAAGGAAAGTTATCTTCACATCTATCTATTCTACCTCCAAGTCATAAGCTACTGCGAGTGACAATAGGAATCGAATGGATGTCAGCTTTGCAACGGGAGAGAAGATCTTACCATAATCTACACCCTCCACTTTTGAATACCCCTTCATAACCAATCTAGCCTTATACTTCTCAATACTGCCATCTGCACCAATCTTCTTCTTGAACACCCATTTACATCCAATGGGTTTCTGTCTAGGAGCCAAAGGCACCAAGTCCCAAGTTTGATTCTTTTTCAAAGAAGTCATTTCTTCCTCCATGGCCTCCTTCCAGGAACCTACATCCTTCATATCCAAAGCCTCTGATACAGTTCTAGGTTCATCACTATTAGTGAGCAAAGCATAAGCACAACTAGAATCAAGCAATGTAAAACCAAACCTTTCAAGTTGCTTCCTTATCCATGTAGACCTCCTCAAGAGCTGAGGTTGAGGTTCAGCTTCTTCTTCTGAGCTTTCAGAGCTGCTAGAGCTCTCCTCATCATCAGGTCCAACATTGTCTTTCTGTTCAATCTTCTCAGGGGTGAGAGGAAACTGAACAACATCCTCTTTCTTTTCTTTTTCTTCTGGCTGCAAAATAGTGGAAGAAGGTGTAAGCTCTTTGAAGATAACACTTCTGCTATACAACACTTTTTCAGCCACAGGGTCCCAAAGCTTGTATCCTTTCACACCAACACCATAGCCGATGAAGATACACTTAACAGCTTTGTTCTCCAATTTTGACCACTTCTCCCTAGGCACATGTGCATATGCCTCACAACCAAAAACATGAAGATGCCTTACTGAAGGCTTTCTACCAGACCACACCTCCATGGGTGTCTTTCCAACAAGAGCTGATGTAGGAGATCTATTTACTAGATAGCAAGCAGTGGCAACAGCTTGAGCCAAAAACTTTTGTTCTAGACCAGCTCCACTAAGCATACTCCTAGCCTTCTCCATCAGTGTCATGTTCATCCTCTCTACAACTCCATTTTACTGTGGTGTGTATGGAGTTGTCTTATGTCTTTTAGTCCCAAGTTCCTTGCAATACTTATCGAATTCTATAGAATAGAACTCACCACCGTTGTTATTTCTCAAACATTTAATCTTTTTACCAGTCTAGTTTTCAGCAAAAGATTTAAACTCCTTAAACTTGCTATAGACTTTAGATTTGCTTCTGAGAAAATAAATCCATGTCCTTCTACTATAATCATCTATAAAAGATACAAAGTATATAGATTTTGATAACAAAGGAACATTAACAGGACCAAACACATCAGAATGAATGAGGTCCAACACACCAGAAGATTTATGAGAACTCGAGTAAAACTGAACACGGTATTGTTTTCCATAAATGCAATGTTCGCAAAAGTCAAACTCAAAATTACAATCATCTAACTCCTCAACGAGGTTCTTATTTTTCAGGGTATGCAGACCCTTCCCACCAATGTGGCCAAATCTCTTATGCCATAACATTGTCTTTTCTGCAGGAAGTTTAACTTCTAATGCACGATCACAACCATCAAGACTAGAAACAACAGATTTCTTCACTGCTCATTCAGATGGTGGGGATGAAGTGACTATTGACCTTTTCCTTGAGTTAGAAGAACTATTGCATTGTGCAATGCATGCTTCCAACTAAAATAGAGTACCTCTCTAAGTACCCTTAGCAAGCACCATAGATCCTCTAGTCATCTTGCATCCTTCTTTCAAAAAGACAACCTGCACACCTGCATCATTCAAACTACTTACAGAAAGCAGGTTCCATACTAAGCCTGGGATGTGCATAACCCCAGAGATCCCCTTCACTCAACCATCAAGGAATTGGATAGAGACTCTTCCATGACGAATGATCTTCAGATGAGAGTCGACACCTAGATACACCTTTCCACCATTGAACTCCTCATACTTAGTGAACCAGTCTCGATGTGAAGTCATGTGAACTGATGCACCAGAGTCGATTAGCCACACATCATCAGATGCATGGGTTGCCAGGGCTGCAATGAAAGCATCACCGTCATCTTGTGATTTGTCAGAATCTAAATCAGGAGCTTTCTTCTTTTTCTTCTTCTCCTCTTTGTATTCCTTTCAAAAATGTCTGGTCTTGCCACAGTTCCAACAAAGAGCCTTGGACTTTCCAAGAGATTTGGATCTACCCTTCTTAGCTTTCTTGTCCTTCTTCTTCCCTTTCTCCTTGGGTCTTCCACGAACTGCAAGGGCTTCTTTAGCTGCCTCAAAAGACTTTCTCCGCATCTCTTCAGATAATAGTGAAGAAACCACCTCTTCCATTTTGAATGTGGATGTGGTGCTTCCGATTGCCATGACAAGATGATCCCATGAGTCTGGCAGAGAACAAAGCAGGGTCATACACTGATCCTCCTCCTCCATCTTTACACCAATAGATGTCAATTGTGCAACCAGCATGTTAAAGACATTCATATTCTCAACCATGGATCCTCCGTCCTCCATTTGAAGAGAATACAACTTCTTTCTCAAAAAAAGTTTATTGACTAGGGATTTGGCTTGATACACATCCCCCAACTTCTTCCAAAGGAGTTTTGAGGTAGCCTCCTCATGGACATTTAACAACACAAAATTGGCAAGACTAAGTCTTATGAGACCCTTAGCCTTTCGATCCTTGAGATCCCACTCATCTTGAGTCATTGTAGCTGGTTTAGTTCCATTCACACTTTCCCAAAGGTCTTGGTCAACTAACATGTCTTCCATCTTGAGCTTCCACAATTTGAAATTACTGCTTTTGAACTTCTCTACTTCAAACCTTCCTGATGTACTTGCCATCTCCTTGCTGCAATAAGATACAGAATGCTCTACATAGACTCCCACTCAACATAAGATTAGCTCAAAAAGCCCCTACCCAACAACTAGGACCAAAGGTGATCAAGCTCTGATACCAACTGAAAGGAAGCTAGGTGTGCAGAAATGCTTCCTACACTAATCTATTAAGGAGAGGGCTATGCAAATTTAAATTTATCCTAACTATTACAGCAATGTTAAACCATTAACATGAGATATTGCAGCAAAACACAAGAGCCAGAAAGAAAAATGAAGAAGAGAGACAAAGATTTACGGTGGGGAAAACCCTTATCGGGTGAAAAACCCCACACTCAGAAACCTGCACAATGTATTAACAAAACTGAAAGAATGTTTACAACACACTTGCAATGCAAGCTTCAATGGTCTTTGACACTCATGTCTGGAGTCAATCTGGCAACATAATAGTACCTGTAAACCTGTGATACAAACTCCATCTCCAAGCACCTCTTTAAATAGAACATACAAGGCAATTTTGGACCTTTCTTGGAATAGGCATCCAATATGGCATCTTGGACCAAAACCCACACCTAGGGACACTTGGTCAACATTATAGAATGTGTTTGACACTTGTCCACAGCTCCCATCCCAAAGAGGCCACCTATTTTCAAAATGGGCTATGATAGATGCTCTTACGACACTTACGACCGTCATAGAATCTGTCATAGCGGTTACAACTTACAGCTGTAAGAGAATTTGTCATACACATGCTATAAATAGCATATTCTCTTACAACACATCATATTCCACCTTGGGGTACCCAAATATGTCTCATTCAAAGATGCTTCATGACACATGTCATTATTTGTCTTACAACCTTCTATTCTTGACTCTTACATGTCATGGATTCGTCATAGGAATCCGTCATAACCATTTCGGTCAAACATTCCTTACACAACATAGAAGATGTCAACACATGGCAAAATATTCCTACCACTAAGTGGGACGCCTATCTCCTCATGTGAGGACAAAATAACAAGTTGTCATAATCCATGTAGGATTAACACATCACCGTGCCACATCCCACACTATGACAAAGTGGAATTTCCAATTATTTACAACATAGGTAATTGAATAATAAATACAAACATTAAAAATGCAGAGAATTACCAAGGTTGAGACAACTTAATTCCCAACATTAACACTTCTTCTATACAACACTTTTTCAATCGCAGGATCCCAAAGCTTGTATCCTTTCACACCGACACCATAGCCAATGAAAATACATTAACAACCTTGTTTGCCAACTTAGACCGTTTCTCCCTAGGTACATGTGCATATGCCTCACAACCAAAAACATGAAGATGCCTTACTGAAGGCTTCTTACCAGACCACACGTCCATAGGTGTTTTACCAACAAGAGTTGATGGAGGAGATCTGTTTACTAGATAGCAAGTAGTGGTAACAGCGTCATCCCAAAACTTTTGTTCGAGGCTTGCTCCACTAAGCATACTCCTAGCCTTCTCCATCAGTGTCTTTTTCATCCTCTCTATAACTCCATTTTGATGCCGGGTGTATGGAGTTGTCTTATGCCTTTCAATCCCTTGCTCTTTGCAGAACTTATCAAACTCTGCCGAACAAAACTCACCACCGTTGTCAGTTCTCAAACACTTAATCTTTTTACAAGTCTAATTTTTAGCAAAGGCTTTAAACTCTTTAAACCAACTAAAGACCTTAGTCTTGCTTCTGATAAAATAAACCCATGTCATTCTACTGTAATCATCTATAAAAGATATAAAGTATATAGATTTTGAAATCGAAGGAATATTCACAGGACCAAACACATTAGAATGAATAAGATCCAAAACACCAGAAGACTTGTGAGAACTAGAGTAAAATTGAACATGGTTTTGCTTTCCATAAATGCAATGTTCACAAAATTTGAACTCAAGATTACATTCATTTAACCCCTCAACGATGTTTTTATTTTTTAGGGTACACAAACCCTTCTCACCAATGTGGCCATATCTCAAATGCCATAACATAGTCTTTTCATCAAGAAGCTTGGCTTCCATGGCATGTGCACTACCATCGAAACTAGTTACAACAAATTTCTTCACTACATGTTCATATGGTGGGGATGAATGACAGCAACTCATTTCCTTGAGTTAGAAGAACTATTGCACTGTGAAGTGCATGCCTCTAGCTAAAATAGAGTACCCCTCTAAGTACCCTTCGCAAGCACCATAGATCCTCTTATCATCTTGCATCTGTCCTTCGAAAAGACAACCTGCACACCTGCATCATTCAACATACTTACAGAAAGTAGGTTCCATGCAAGGCCTGGAATGTGCATAACTCCAGTGATCCCCTTCACTCATCCATCAGGGAATCGGATTGAGACTCTTCCATGACCAACAATCTTCAGATGAGAGTCATCACTTAGGTACACTCTTCCACCATCGAACTCTTCATACTTATTAAACCAGTTTGATACTAGGTCATGTGGAATGATGCACCAGAATTAATCAACAACACATCATCAAATGCATTGGTGGCCAGAGCTGCGATGAAGGCATCGCCATCATCTTGTGACCTGTCAGAATCTGAATCTAGGGCTGATTTCTTTTTCTTTTTCTTCTCTACTTTGCATTCCTTTCAGAAATGCCTAGACTTGCCATAGTTCCAACAAAGAGCCTTGGACTTTCCAAGAGATTTGGATCTCCCACGGGATTTGGATCTACCCTTCTCAGATTTCTTGTCTTTCTTCTTCCCTTTGTCTTTGGGTCTTCCACAAACTGCAAGAGCCTCTTTGGCTGATTTGGATGTCTTCCTCCGCATCTCTTCAGATAATAGCAAGGACACCACATCTTCCATCTTGAAGATGGTAGTAGTGCTTCTGATAGCCATTATAAGATGATCCCATGAATTTGGCAAAGAACAAAGCAGGGTCATGCAACAATCCTCCTCCTCCATCTTCACACCCATAGATGTCAATTGTGCAATGATCATGTTGAAAGCATTCATGTGGTAATAGATCCTCTGTCTTCCATCTTTAGGGAAAACAACTTCTTTTTCAGGAAATGTTTGTTTACCAAGGACTTGGCCTGATAAACATCACCCAACTTCTTCCAGAGATCTTTCATTTTCTTCTCCTCGTGGATGTTTAACAAGACAGAGTCAGCTAAACAGAGTCTTATGAGACCCTTAGCCTTCCGATCTTTGAGGTCCCAATCAGCTTGTGATATTGCTGTAGGTTTCACACCAGATATGGTTTCCCATAGGTCACAATCAACAAGTAGATCTTCCATCTTGAGTTTCCACAACTCAAAATTAGTGCCATTGACTTTCTCAACCTCTATCCTTCGAGATGTAGTTGCTATCTCCTTACTGCAATAAGATACAGAATACTCTGTATAAGACTCCCACTCAACCTAAGATTAGCTCAAAAACCCTTACCAGTAGCCAGAACCAAAAACTGGCCAGGCTGTGATACCAACTAAAAGTCCAAGCTAGGTGTGCGAAAATCGCTTCCTACACTAATCTAATGAGGGGAGGAGAGTGCAAATTTAAATTTATCCTAACTATTACAATAGCATTTAACTATTAACATAAGATATTGTAGCAAACACATAAACAAGAAAGAATGATAGAAGAAGAGAGACACAAGATATACGTGGGGAAAACCCTTACAGGTGAAAAACCCCACACTCCAAAACATTGCTCATATGTATTACGTAAACAAAGAGATTATAATACAAATCAGAGCCAATGCTCTTGTAGGAGTCTTCGACACTCATATCTAGAGATGATCCAGTAGCATAACAGTACCTGTAAACCTGTAGTACATCACCTCCTCCAAGCACCTGTTTATATAGAGTTTACAAGGCAATTTTGGCTCTATCTTCGAATGGGGGTCCAACATGGCCTCATGGCCCAAAACCCATGCCTAGGGACACTTGTCCAACCTTGTAGAATGTTCTTGACACTTGTTAAGTCACCCCATCCCAAAGAGGTCACCTATTCTCAAAATGAGTAATGACATATGCTTCTACGACTCTTACGACCATCATAGAATCTGTCATAGCATAATGACTTACAACTATAAGAGAATCAATCATACACATGCTATAAATAGCATATTCTCTTACAACATGTCATAACCCACCTTGAGGCTCCCAAAGATGCCTTGCCCAAAGATGTTCTTTGACACATGTCTGTACCTGTCATAGAATCTCCTATTTCTAACTCTTACATGTCATAAATTTGTCATAGGAATCTGTCATGACCATTTCAGTCAATATTCCCTTACACAATATCCAAGATGCCGACAAATGGAAATATATTCCTACTACTAGGTGGGACACCTATCTCCTCATGTGAGAACAAAAGTACATGTGGTCATAAGCCATGTAGGATGACACATCACCGTGCCAACTCCCAAAATATAACAACATAGGATTTGCATCCAAATAATACAATAGGAAAATAATAAATAAATACAATGTAAAATACAAGGAATTACCAAGGTTGAGACACCTTAAATCCCAACAGGCCTTTACCAGTCACTTCTGCTGGGGGATGTAAATACTTTATGTTGTTTATTGATGATTATAGCCACATGACTTGGATCTATTTCTTGAAGCAAAAGTCTAAAGCTTTTGAAACTTTTAAGAAGTTTTGTATTATGATTGAAAAGAAAGCACAATCTCAAATTGGAACTCTTAGAACAAACAGTGGTGGAGAGTTTACCTCCATATTTTTTGAGGATTATCTTTGTCAAAATGGGATTCAACATCATCTCACTATTTCAGGTACTCAACAAAATGGTGTTGTTGAAAGATGAACCAAACTATCATGAATATGGTTTGCGCAATGTTATACTTCAAAGGGATCCAATTTTATTTTTGGGTAAAGCACCAAGAACAACAATTTATCTTTGCAATAGATCTCCTTCATCTTCTCTTCATCAAGGGATTCCATATGAAGTTTGGTATGGCTACCCTTCGTTTGTTCGGCATCTTCAGATTTTTGGCTCAACTTGCTATGCTTTGATTCCAAAGGCGAAAAGAAGTAAGTTACATTACCATAATTATAAATGCATTTTTCTTGGCTATTTTGAATCTTCCAAAGCATATAGATTATATGATGAGGCTAATAAGAAATATGTTCTTGCAAGAGATGTTATATTTTGTGAAACTTCCAAGAATGATGCCAATATTGATTATTAGTTTAAACAACTTGATAAATTTGCTAAGTTTATTACTTGGAAAGAACATCCATGTGAGATTCCACAAGATGTGGGGATAAGTCATTTAGAACCACCTTTGTTGGATCCATCTCTAGAATCTATAACCCAAGATGTTCCACCTCAAAATCTCCAAGAAGAAACTCCCTCTAATAATGACCCTCATCCTGTAGATGAGTCTGGTATTTCCAAACCATTAGACATTGATGGAGCTTCTAGTCAGGAAATGGAAGCACATTTGGTCTATCCAAAATCTTCACAAAATTGGGAAAAACAAGTCCAACAAATTTTGAAAGATTTGAGACTTGACAAAATTGGTAAAACAGGAACAAGAAATTCTTATAAAGCCAGGCAGAAGGCTCAATCTAGTAATGAAGGAACCTCAAAGTCTATTGATGAACTCAATATCACAATAGACTCAAAACCAAATTCCTATAAAGAAGCCAAAAATATGGTAGTGTGGAGGCAAGCTATGCAAAATGAGTATGATGCTCTTCTCAAAAATGGTACTTGGGAGTTAGCTGATCCTCCACTAGGTTGTAAACCTATTGAGTGCAAGTGGATCTTTCGAAACAAGTATAAAGCAGATGGTTCACTTGACAAACATAAGGCATGCCTTGTTGCAAAAGGTTATGCTCAAAAAAAGGGCATAGATTATGACGAAACTTTTGTACCTATCAAAAAATGGACTACCATTCATGCTTTGTTGGCTCTTTCGGCACAAAATGGGTGGAAAGTTCATCAAATGGACATCAAAACTACATTCTTGAATGGTGGTCTAAAGGAATTGGTATATATGACTCGACTAGAAGGATATGCAATCAATGGTCAAGAACACCGGGTATGCAAGCTCATAAAATCATTGTCTGATTTAAAGCAAGCACCCCGAGCCTGGTATGAAAAACTCACCAAGCATCTCTTGAAGTTGAATTTCAAGCACATTGAATTTAATGATGCAATACTTTTTGTCAAAAAGATTGACAGCACAATTGTATATCTAAATGTTTATGTGGATGATTTATTTCTCACTGGTAATAATGAGGATCTTATAATCAAACTATGAAAGACACATTGAAGCAAAGATTTGAAAGTCAACTAACTTGGGACATCTTCATTACTATTTGGGTATTGAGGTGATTCAAAAACCTAAGTATATCTTTATCAATCAACAAAAATACATTAGTGAACTTTTGAGCAAATCTGACATGTCTGACTACAAACCGCTTAGTACTCCTATGGAGCAAAATTTGAAGATCACATCAAATGACTCTACAGCATTGGTTGATGCAACTGAATACAAACACTTGTTGGAAGTTTGATTTATGCAACAACTACCCATCTAGATATTTCTTTTGTTGTGGGAGTTCTCTCTAGATTCATGCACCAACCTAGAGAACATCATTGGTTAGCCGCCAAAAGAGTTCTTCAGTATTTGAAAGGCACTCAAAATTATGGACTCAAATACTCCAAGGGAACACATTTCTCTTTGGTTGGATATTCAAATTTTGATTATGCAAGTGACATGGAAGATGGAAAATCTACTTCTAGTTTTCTAATGCATCTTGGGTCAACAACCATTTATTGGAAATCTAAGAAGCAGCTAGTGCCAACTCTATCTTTTGCAGAAGCTAAATATATGGCCGCTTCTGAGGCAACTAAGGAGATCTTATGGCTTCGCAGAATTCTTGAAGATTTGTTGATACCACATGTTTCATCCACACCTCTCCTTGTTGGCAATCAATCTGCAATCAAAATGGCAAAGAATCAGTCTTTCATGATTGAACCAAGCACATCAACACCAAGTTCCATTTGATTTGACACCATGTGAAAGACGACAGTGTACAACTCAAATATTGTCCCACTGCAGATCAACCTGCCGATATTCTTACCAAAGCGCTTGGAAGAGAGAAGTTAGAGAAATTTCGAGGCATGTTTGGTTTAGCCCCTTCAGATTAAGGGGGGATGTTAATGTGTTAATCTTCGGGTTACACATTATTATAATATTATTGATTATTTAGTTGTTTTTCTAGTTATCTTTTCGACCATATTGTCTGCCTTTTTAGATATTGTAATCTTTTCTTTCTAGAGATATACAATTGAATCATTTTGCCATTTTGCCTCTTTTCCCAATCTGGCCTGATAGGTCATCACCTTAATTGCTTAGTGAGAAATTCAACCCATTATTAAAGACAGACCTGTGATAGTTTTTTAGAAATTCAACCGGTTATTAAAGTCAAACCTGTGATCGAAACGTGCCAATCAAAGACTGATTCAAAGAAGGTAGGCTAACGATACAAAACAAAACCTAGCGCTGTTAGAAGTTAAAGTTCGATGTCTACAGAGTCCAAGACGTCTCTATTATTAGTAGTCAATAGATTTTTTCGGGTGAATTTTGAACTGTAACAAATGCAGGCGTTAGTATCTATATATAGAGACCCTACATCTTATGTTTTGAACTTTAACAAATTAAAGATTGAATCCTATTGTCTTATCCTTTTAATACCAATTCAAGGCAATGGAAACATATTACAACTTGCTGACATAGTCACGCAGTCTCTCTTCTGAAGAGCTCTCATGATGGTCATTGTAGATAAGGGAATTGTATTTGGTACTATAAACAATTTGAAAACCCAAATTTTTAGGCTTATTTCAGTACAAAGGGAAGACATTGTTTTTCATAAACCTATAAAAATGGGGATCTTAGCTTAGTAAAATTTATACAGGGAATTACAACCTCATAACTAGCATTAAAATTTATGTAGGAGTGGAGCCAAATGTAATCAAGCTTCTCTCATAACTACAGCGCTTTAAAAATCAAACTTTTCACCTAATACTATGCGACAGCATTAAAGTTCAGGCAGAAAAGTGAATGGGTTATCTGTAATCAACCTCTCCCAACAACTCGACTTTGGTTACGGATAATGTTTCCAACTAAATTTCGTTTCAATTTCTGAATATTAACACTATAAATTGTAGTCTCAAAACAACTGTATTAAAAAAATAAATCACTTTATTTGGATTTAATAATTGAGAGCATTTTCATTTGATTAATTTCAGAGTTAGAGTCAGAGAATTGAGAATTGAGAATTGATAAGTTTAAATGTTATTTTGAAAATTTAAACATTGATTAAGAAAAATGTCCTATATTTCAAATTATGTGCAAACTTACAATCATATGAAATTTGATTCTGAGTAGCTAAGGCCGATCTTATATGGCATGGAGCTGTCTTAGAATTCGCAAGATCGATCTAGCAAATTGTGGACTTTTAAAACCAACTTCACCTTGTGTGAAGTATAAAAATTGGTTCTAATTAATCTACACATCATCATACCAATCTTCTAATTAATATTAAGATACAAATCACCGAAGACGTCCACCTTGCTGTTGTCTCAAAAAGAAGAGCAAAGTTGCCGGATTCTATCCCTTTGTTGCTATTGAAATGGAGAAAGATACAACTAAATTAACTAATTTAAACGAATACAGAAACTAGTAAATGATTTTACAAAAAAAAGTACAAAAATGGAAAAGTAGATGAAATAGGAACTTGGCACTAGTGTACAGAAGCCTAATGTTCAGTGCGGACGTCTGCGCACAGTGTTGTCGTCTGTACGACAATAGTACAGCCCAAATCCAAAATCTCAATCTTCATTTGAACTATTTCAATCGTTCTTCTAGTCACCGGACTTTTGAGAGTGACCTACAAACATACAGAATAGAGGAAATGGTTGGGCTGTATAGAGGTTTGCCTTAGTCAACCCCTGTTTTCGGCGTTTTCACCTCAACGATAGCCAAATTGATAAATAATAAAAAATATGTTCTCTTGTACTCTAAGTGTATCTAGAATAACAATGAGCAGTGACAAATGATATATGCAATACACAAATATACTAAATCCTACTCAGTGGCTTAGAGCAGATTTACGCAATATCCCTATATGTAAGAGATAAATGGGAGATGTGTGTGTTCAACCCATAGAGATGTACAATAATATTCAACAAGACTGTAAATAATTAAAGCACAAACAACAAGAACTATTGAAACTTTATCACCTCATAGCGAGAAAATGAAAGTCGCTCAATAGGCAACAATTCCAATGGGAATCCTTGCAAGTCTATTGAGCTTCAATGGCAAGAGCATAGAGCTTGATATAATGAACTTCAATAGTGTTGTAATCTAAATATTGGCAGAGCTTTGTTTGATGAAATTAAAATCAATCTCTATTTTGATAGAGCTTCACTATGAAAAAGAATTGATCCTTTGCAATGACAAATCTACTTACTTTTATAGAGCTAGCAATTGCAAAAAATCAAGGCAAAGAGTCATTTGGGCATGAATAAGAATGACAAAAATCATGGTGAATCATGCAAGTGAAAATGCAACTTTTAAAAATGAATTGAAGATTGACAAAGGCTATCAGGACACCTATGCGTGGTGCAGATGCTCGCGTTTAGCACTGGTCTGATCAACTTAAGATAACAATAGGACTTAAGGCATTTTTACCACCTCTAGATATGGCAAGCGAAAAGGATCAAAGTAGCGCAAAGGTACCTCCCATGGGTTGAGGGTAAGGCCAAGGCTAGGAATGGTCCTAAAACACACTAGAGGCATGGACACTAAAGCGAGTACCAAATATAGCGTGAAATTGTGGGCAAGCACAATTTACGACGTTCCATTTAACCCCCACTTTAGCAAGCATATGACACTACGTGCATATGCATGCTAAAGTATAGGAAATAAATTACTAAAAGCAAATAAGCATGAGAAGGATACCTATAAGGATACTGTAGAGGATTCACATTATTGCCAAGTGAAAGTTTGAAGCCCCCAACTTAGGAATCTGTAACACACAATGTTAGTTATCGCATCCTACAAAACCATTTGTCAGATAAATAAAAATCATCCTACAAGGTAAAAAGAGAAAATGTTATTTCTAAGGGCGAATAAGATGGGAACGTAATCTAGAGCTTAAAATGAGGGTAGATATGTACCCCCTATTTCTGCTCATTCATTTGAATGTAGAAACAGGGTAGAAATCTACTGCGTTGATTTTCTTGAAAAGTGATGAAAAGGCCTTTGTTAGGGTCATTAATGAAAACAACATCAATCCAAAAAAAATGTCACTAGATAAAGAGTGAAACTAAGAGTCCAACACAATAAACGGTGTGAGAATCAAAGTTCACAGGCCCAAGCTATGAGTTTTTGTGATGTTTGCTTTCAGAAAAATGGTAAAATTTTTGAAATTTACTACAAACAGTAAGTTTAATTTTCATTTTTACTATTCATTTGTAAATTTGATTTTAGAAATTTTGGAATATTTTCAAGCACCCTAGAGTGAGAACATGCCTCATAGACGACTTATCAAGCACCCAAGTTGGACATGTGGAGAAGGGCATTGTGATGTGCAAGGTAAGTTCAGAATTTGATTATGCATTCATTTTTTTTCTTTGAATTTCATGTTGAAGGGGATGTCTAGGCACTAGTGTCCTTCTAGGATGCTGGTGTCTTTAGGACACAGTAGCATACATAAAGGGCACTGGGGTCCAAAAAAGGTGTTGACATCGAGGGACGCAGGCATCCTGTAACCTTTGCATGAAATTTACATTTTTTGGTCTAATATTTTCTTTAGGATGACATGGAACTGATAGAGTTATGTTTATGGAATCGTAGCTGATGATGCGAGAGCATGCAAGTGAGTAATTTTTGCATTCTTGCAGAGTCATGCCGACACACTTACACTGGCAGAGGTCAATTTACTTTGAGATGTCAATCTCTAGTGGTGTTTACCATGTCCGTGATGAGATTTCATGACAACATGTTGATGGTGCTTGAATGGAATGTTGGGATTCAAACACCTCTACCTTCTGTCTGCCAACAGGAGAGATGACTATCACATTGGAGGATGTGTATCAAATCCTTTAGCTACCTATGCATGGTCATGTGGTTATGATCATCGACCAAAGGCCTTTGGCATATGTCCAAGTGAGACAAATGTGTTGCCTAGGGTAGACCATGTTGACCGATGTCATGGGACATATTTACATGAGCTAGTTGGACTAGGGGCAGATCATCATGCTCTTATTCAGTTGCATCATGATCACTATCGTCACTTTGTGAGTCACATAGGATGGGAAAGGCACACACCTACATGGGGGCCTCATTGGTGCAAGATGTACTCCCTCCTGCCCACAAATCACAAACCCACAACACAACTAATAAAGATTGCAACACACATGCAAAAGAAACTCAAAACTTTATTAATATTTAAATTCAAGAACACCAACATAGTAATATGAAAACATATTACAAATACAACCTTCAATGTCATTTCTCAAGTCAATCACTCTCTTCTATCTTGCCCTGGCAGCCTCTTCACTTTCTTTTGCAGTCACACTACTTAGGCACTCACCTCTCGCACACTAGTGCCTTATTTTTTTCTTCTCTGCCATTGCTTCTAACCTACGACAAAACCAACTAGATATCCCTTCTATCCATGCCTTGTTCTCTCTCCCTTGGGCATTCTCTTTTTTTTCTTTGATTATGGCACCTCTCAATTTCTTTACAGCCCCCTCCTCTTGCCATTAATTCATTTCATATATCTTTACACTTGTAATTGAAAGGACAAAAGAGAAAACAAAAGGAGTTGATGAGTCGGCACCCTCTTCATGAAATTGTTTAATGTTTTTATTTGTCTTATTCAACTTCCTCTAAGCCATGGCCTCCTATGTCGAATTGTTGCCTAGAATTTAGTAACTCAAAAATGTAGGATATCATCTAGGGAAGCATGATCTCCATGGCGCTCATCTTTCTTTGCATACAATAATTCCTTTCCTTTGAAAACATACATCCCACCCTATCGCAAGACACTAATATCTTTAGCATGATAGAAAATTATAAACTTCTTCATAACATCTTTATAGGAGTCAAACCTTGTAAAGATCTTCATAGTACCAGGACTGAAGAATGTCCAACTCAAGCTATAATATAACCCAAGAACATTATATGCCTTGTAATCAGGATCTACATACATAGAATCAAATAGGAATGATAGCCTTTCAGCAAGGATATGAGCTTTGGATGGAGTGCCTAGACCATAGTCATTCCCAAATATTCTATCCAGCAAGTATGCAAATATCTCTAACTCCAGAAGAATGTTATGTTTGGATGAAGCAACTTGATTCGTAGTTGAGGGAGTAACAACCTCCATATCTTTTTTTCTTCCTTGGATCACTCTCAAATAACTGGAGAAACTCATTTATGCGGCTACAACAAGACGAACACAAAGCTGAAAACTGACTTTAAATATAACTTCCTACCAAGAAATTGGATTCTTATGAAAACTTTCCAAGATGAATATGTCAACAATCCCAAACTCTCCACCAAGACATTCTACCTCAAACCTCATGGAATTTAAAATTTTAAAGTTTCACCAGTCTGCCAGTACTAATCGTGAAACAAATAAATCTTCAAAACCAGGAAGGATTTGACCTCAAAACCTTAGCCACTAATTCTAGAATGTCTTTAAAAATTTTCATGTAAGAGGATTTGATATCAAACCTCACCAATCCATCTAAACAATAGTTTGCATGGACTCAATCGGTGATGTACCAGAGCTAAAATATGGCAAAAACTATAATCTTGCAAATCTGATTGTGCCACACATTCCCAAAGATAAGAGACGTCATATGAAACCCACAACAAACCAAAACTAAAAGAAAACAAACTAAAATTGTTTTTGGGTGATGTTGATTATTTGTCTACCCGGATGCTCCTGCATCAAGCATGCTGGATAGGAAAAAATTTGTGAGTAGGACTCACAAAATGGAGTTGAGTAATAGAACTACCCTTTCAAGGTGAATACAACATGCAGTGAACTCCATCACTGAAGTAGCCTGAAAGAATTTCTTCTTCCATCTCTTCTAGCATTTCATTGGGACACTTACCATTCTCCTCCACCAAATGTATACCTTCTTCTTCCTCCCTCTCGTGAACTCATGCCCACCATGAATTGTCATCCTCCTCCAAAGACTCTCTCCTTTCCTCTCCTCCTTCATGAGATTTGACCCACCACAAACCGACCACCTCCACCAAGTTTCACCTGCACCTCCTCTACAACCTCTACACACAAACATGCAACATCTGCATAGAAATCTGCAATTACATTTTCCTTCTTTCTATCTACTTGCACTAACACCTTAGCAACATGCAAATCCATATCAACTTCCTCATCATAAAATTTAGAAAAATCAAAAGTTACCTCATCATTCTTTACTACTATGGATCCATCTTCTCACTCTTTGCTACATTGTTCATCTCCTCACCTCCACCGATAAACTCTGCAAACAATCTATTGATCATTTTCATCTCCTCTTTCAATAGGAGATCATCCTCATCTTCACCCATTTGTTTGTCATATCTAGGGGCTTCAAAATTTGTCATCTTAGCTTCTCCATCTGTTGCATTTTCTTCAAGTTCTATTGTTGCATCCAATTCCTCTTCATTCTTTTCTTCTTCGTTGCTCACCTCTTCATTTTCACCCTTTTTTTCCATGCCTTCCTCATGACATGTATTCACTACAACCTCTTCGTGCTGCATAGCTTCTAATCTACTCAACCTCACATTTATATCAGCCATCATTGCCAAAATATTTCTCTTGATATTATCTCCAGCCCTCCCATATCACAGGCTTCCTCAAAAACACCCTCATCGTGTTTGTTGTTGCAATCATTCACACCTCTTACCACATGATCTACAATCTGCAATCACACTTCTTTTCACAGCTTCCCATCTCTCAACTACTCAGGACTCTTCACACCTACAATAATTCTCTTAAGATCTTCACAACCACACTTCCTCTACCCACATGTCCTGGTGCACAGTTCACACTCTCAGGATTACTGGCTCTAATACCACTTGGTGCAAGAGGTACTCCCTCCTGCCCACAACTCACAAACCCACAACACAACTAAAAAAGATTGGAACACACATGCAAAAGAAACTCAAAACTTTATTGATATTTAAATTCAAGAACACCAACATAGTAATCTGCAAACATATTACAAATACAACCTTCAATGGCATTTCTCAGCTCAATTACTCTCTACTATCTTGCCCTGACAGCCTCTTCACTTTCTTCTGCAATCACACTACTCAGGCACTCACCTCTCGCACACTGGCACCTTGATTATTTTTCTTCTCCGGTGCTACTTCTAACATGTGACAAAACCAACTAGATATCCCTTCTATCCATGCCCTATTCTCTCTCTCTCTCTCTTGGATGTTCTCTTTTTTCGTTGATAATGGCACCTCTCAATTTCTTTGTAGCCCCCTCCCCTTGCCATCAATTCATTTCATATATATTTACACTTGCAACTGAAAGGATAGAATACAAAATAAAAGGAGTTTATGATTCGATACCCTCTTGAAATTATTTGATGCTTTTATTTGGCTTATTCAACTTCCTCTAAGTCATGGCCTCCAACATTGAATCATTGCCTAGCATTTAGTAACTCAAATAATTAGGATATCATATAGGGAAGCATGATCTCCACGGCACTCATCTTTCTTTGTATACAACAATTCCTTTCCTTTGAAAACATACATCCCACCCTGTTGCAAGACACTACTTATATCTTCAACATGGCAGAAATTATAAACTTCTTCATAACATCTTTATAGGAGTTAGACCTTGTAAAGATCTTCACAGTATCAGGACCGAAGAATGTCTGACTAAAGCTATAATATAATCCAAGAGCATTATATGCCTTGTGATCAGGATCTACATACAGAGAATCAAATAGGAATGATAGCCTTTCAATAAGGATATGAGCTTTTGGATGGAGTGCCTAAACCACAGCCTTTCCCAAATATTCTACCCAACAAGTATGCAAATATCTCTAACTCTGAAAGAATGTTATGCTTGGATGAATCAAATCAATTCATAGTTGAGGGAGTATCAACCTCCATATCATTTTCTTCATCCTTGGAACACTCTCAAATAACTTGACAAACCCATTTATGTGAATGCAACAAGATGAACACGAAGCCAAAAATTGACTTTAAACATAACTTCCTACCAAGAGCTTAGATTCTTCTAAAAACTTTCAAAGATGAAGATGTCAACAATCCCAAACTCTCCACCAAGCCACTCTACCTCAAACATCATTAAATTCAAAATTTTAAAGTTTCACCAATCTGCTAGCACTAATCGCAAAACAAATAAATATTCAAAACCAAGAAGGATCTGACCATGAAACCTTTGCCACTAATTCTAGAATGTCTTCAACAATCTTCTTGTAAAATTATTTTATATCAAACCTCACCAATCCATCTAAAAAATAGTTTTCATGGAATCAACCGGTTATGTGTTAGAGCTAAAATATGGTGAAAACTAAAATCTTGTAAATTTGATTGTGCCACACATTCCCAAAGATGAAAGACGTTGAATACAAAACCCAAAACAAACCAAAACTAAAAGAAAACAAACTAAATTTTTTTTAGGTGATGTCAATTGCCTATCTGCCCAGATGGTCTTGCATCACTCGTCCATAGTATATTCAGGCGATGAAGGATCAAAGGACAATGTTTGTATGGGGCCAAAGTATGCTAGTGCATCTATACCATGATTTGGGTTGTTATATATACTACGAGGCATAGAGCTTGATGGGTTGCATGCTTCTTTAGGTATGGGCTTTTGAGCACATTATGTGCATGCAACCAGTGAGATTTCTATCGGCCATCATCTACTTGGATTCCTAGGCACATGCCTACATCCTAAGGAGGCCATGGTAGTTTAGTAACCCACTATATTGAGGGTGACATTTGATAGACTACAGAGCACATCAGTTGTATGGAGACCCTACATACAGCTCAAAGTTTGGATGGGGTAGCTACAGCAGATGGCAAGGATGTAGACCGATTGGCTTTTATTTAGTCCCCTCCATCACCTCATAGAGTTATTTTACTATGATCAGGTGACATGTCATTTTGGGTAGGTGCAGGGGTGCTGAGGGAGGTACAGACTATGTGCACTCACACCACAATGTAGTTAAGCCAGGGGAAGACTAAAGAAGATGTCAAGGCCAGTGATTCTAATGATGAGATACATGATGCAACACTAGTGTCTGTCAATGACAATGTGGGGGAAACTCTAGCATATCTAGCATGGTGGGTTGCATCTAGACCAAGGCCCATCTTCCCATCTAACCATCCTATCAAGGACCCGAGACCATGGATTGATCAGGGTTTGGAGGAGGTGGTCGTAACTGACGTGGAGCCCAAGGAGGAGGAGGAGGAGGAAGGGAGAGGATGCACCAATGTCAATAGCAACAAGGAGGTGCCGACGCAAAGATGAAGGTAGTGATGCTATAGAGGAGAGGTCAAAGCTTTGGCCTTGAGTGTTACAACCACCTATGACTACGAGTGGCATGCCTAGCTGATCTAAGAGAGGGGAGTCGAGCAGAGTAATTGCTTCAGTGCACCCACAGGTCCCAATGGCGGTGATGGCAATCCCTACTAATCCTAACCAGGGCAAGATGGAGATCCAGGTAAGAATTGATTTATGTTTCATCATTTTGAGTAGAACACTAGATGTCGACATTATGTTGATTTGATATATGATGCTTGATGAGATATCTAACATGATTATTGTTTTGATTTTATAGTTAGCACACGGGCATGGCTCAGCGTTATAGGTAGAGTTATAGTGGAGATGGTACCTGATGTACAACTTGCACAACTAGTATGAGCTAGTTACAGGCCCCTACAGACTGGGGGGAGGCACATAGGTATTTTTGAGCTTGTTGCATGTCTCAGAGTTGTGTACGAGGAAACCTGAGTGGATAGAGATCTATCTATTGCACATTTTATTATTGTGACTAGTAAGAGAGACTAGGCTAGGGCCGAGCGGGATCATGCTGTGAAGAGAGTGCAAGCTCTATAGTCACAATTAAATGCACATGTGACACACCATCTATAGGGTTAGACCACCCTTGAGTCCAAGGCTTAATGGATGAGATGAGCCAATTGCGAGCTTAGATTTCCCAATTGTAGTAGCAAGTTCTGGATGTGAGGACAGAGGCAACTGAGCTCAAGGGTACCATTTGGGGACTAGAAACGCAAAGTTGTACTCACTCATGATCAGCATCTTCCCAGAAGAAGCCATCTATACAGTAGCCACCACCAGGACCCTGAGGATTTAGGATCTCATCGATAGCTGATTTTGTATATGTACTCGTGTATATTCCACATTTTGTTATAATGGTCATTTTTTTGTATATGATGTATTGAGAAATATTTACGAGAGATATATATGAGTTTTTATCTTTTTAGGTCGATTCATTGTGTTATGTGTTTTTGCATTATGTTTTATGGATTATTTGATTAGATGCTATTGTGATTTATTTTAAACAACTTGGTAGAGATATCATCATCCTCTTCCATAGGTTGTGCAGAGGTAGAAAGCATGCTTGATACAGAAGGAGTAGTAGGTTTTGGAGAAGCACCCAAAGAGGGTCAGATTGAGATATGTCACAACAGGAACCAAATAGACTTAGAAATTCCTAGAGCCTTACCACCTATAAAGTTGCCCAACTTATACCATGTATTTTCAATGCTTTTCAAAAATTGTTAATACAGTCATTCTGCAATCCAATCTTCATTGCTTTGAGTACACAACCAGCCATATGAGAATTATTCAGTTGAGACAAAGAAAAGATACCTCTAACCAACATTATTCCCTTGAAGAGGTCATATTTAGTAACTACCAATTGGAACTTATCTTATCAAAGAAAATATAGTTGAACATTGCCAAAGCCTACCAAGTGTAGGAGATCCTTGTCTAATGATATCCATAGAATTAGATAGAAAAATAGGTCATGAATTGTAGCCCAGATGGTGAGGGAAATCCATCATCAAGTCCTCACCCATTACACATCGAATAGCCATTTCCACCTTAGATCAATTGAAAAAAATGTGTCCTAACTTAACAGTATCATACAGGTCGATCTCCATTAGCTCCCATTTTTTGAGGCAATGTAAATCCTTTTATTTTTTAGAACCTCTTTTATTTTTCTCTAGTAATGCCAGTTCTGGGTGAGACTGAGTTTCGATATTTGCCTTAAAAATAAATAAGGTCCAAAACTACTTGTGTAGAAATTAGTGAAAGACTTATGGTAAGTGATCCTATATAAATCTCACACTTGTCCTTAGAGAAGATCTACCATTTATCCTTGGCATTAATATTATGCCACCACAAATCATGTAGCATAGATCTTAATCCACAACAAAATCTGGATGTACTCCACCATTAATTCCCAAAGATTTGTTTATGAAAAAGTTAATAAAAAATAGATAAGTAATTATGGCTTCATGAAATTGTAATATGTTTAGAAAATTCTTTTGATCTATTAGACATAGAGTCTAAACCATTCATCTAAAAACTCTAATGGCTCAGGGTTGATTCTGGAGGTTTGTGTTGGCAACTTGTAGCTTTTGAGATTCACCTTCTATAACTAAACTAAAGTTGTCCATCCTCAATCATCAAATGGTGGAAAGTTTGAGAAGAGGACCCATTATAATAATATGTATAGAATTTATCTTCATTATATAGAGATTTTTTTATACATAATTTTTTAGACTTTATAATATAGACTATGAAACATTGAAATCTATATTATAGTTATATTTATTATTATATATTATATTTTTCATAATATGCTTTATTAAAATATAAATATAAAATAATATTAAAATATATTTTAATATTAATATATACATTTGTTATAGAAGAGAAGTGGAGAGAGAAAAGGGAAGAGAGAAAAGGGGGGAGAGGTATGACAAAGAGAGATAAGGAAAATAAAGAATGAGAGAAAGATAAATATATATATATATAGAGAGAGAGAGAGAGAGATGATGATATATAGTGAGTCTATAGAGAGAGGGAGAGATAGAGGTAGATAGAGAGGGATAGAGAGAGGGAGAGATATAGAGATAAAGATAGAGGAAGAGATAAAGAGATATGGATAGAGAGATAGGAGGGAGAGAGATAAAGATAGAGATATGGAGAGGGTAAAGAGGGAGAGATAGAGATAGAGATAGAGGGAGAGATAGAGAGAGTGAGAAAGATATAGAGTGATAGAGAGAGGGAGAGATAGAGATAGAATTAGATCTAGATATAGAGAGATATGGAGAGGGGCAGAGATATCTAGAGAGAGAGAGATGGATATTAGAGGAAGAAGTAAAGAGAGGGATCCGAGATAGATATAAAGAGGGAGAGGGATAGAAATGTAGAGAGATAGAGAGAGGGGGAAGAGATAGAAAGAGATAGAGAGAGTCTGAAGAGATAGAGAGAGGAGAGAGAAGGAGAATAGAGAGATAGAGATAGAGAGAGGGAGATAGATATAGATAGAGATAGAGAGAGGGAGACATATAGAGATCAAGATAGAGGGAGAGGGAGAGAGAGAGAGAGAGAGAGAGATAGAGAGATAGAAAGATAGAGAGGGTTAAAGAGATAGAGAAGGTTAGAGAGATAGTAAGAGGGAGAGGGATAGAGATAGAGTGAGGGATAGATAGAGAGATAGAGATAAAGAGATGGAGAGTGAGATTCAGAGAGAGAGAGAGATACAGAGAGGGAGAGATAGAGAAATATGAAGAGAGGGAGAGGGAGAGATTCTTTATCTATTTATCTTTCCCTCTCTATAAATACTTCTATATCTATCTCTCCCTCTTTGTACAAGTGTATCCCTCTCAATCTATATATCTCTCTCTCCCTCTCTATCTCTATTCCTTTGTATCTCTCCATTTCACTATATTTCCCTCTATCATGAAAGATTGGAACCGGAAGCTCAAATAAGTTATTAGATAAAGATTTCTTATAGGTTAACTTAGATAGTATTATATTTAAATATGTATACTCTATGTATTATATTGCTATTATTAGACAAATATTTCTTATAGGTTAACTTAGATAGTACTATATTTAAATATAATAATAAATATTGCTATACTATAATTATAAATTTTATATATAAAATAAATATATAATTCAATAACAAGTGTATATTAATATTAAAAATGTATATTATATGATATTTTAATATTTAATAATATATATTGTGTAAAATATAATATACAAATAACAAACACAAATGCAAAATGAAAGGCTCGTTGTCGATCGCTTTAGGATCTAGGGTTTCTTCTATCTATCTGGAGAACAGCTCTCACCCTTGCCGGTTCAACCATTTCAAGAGCTTTTCAAAGGATCAGCTTTCTTGAACAAGCGCAGACTCCTCCACCATGAAGTCTTCTCCTCTGGAGTGATCAGGTCTTGCAGAATCAAAAAGCAGGTGCCAAGATGCTTGGTGCGACCATGTTACTTGCAGCTTAGTCACCTGTGATGCGTCTATGAAAAATGCCAAGGATCTACCCTGTCTAAAAGCCAACGTCAAGCTCAAACTCAAAGAAAATCTCAGGACATGGGATGATCACTTGGATTTATTTATCCCTTGAAATGCTCTGGCATACCCCTCAAAATAACTCTGAGCGACGCTACTGAAAAAGAAATAATTAAAAATGAAGAACTCCTTGTGAAGAATGATTTGACTAGGAAGTTCAACCATTTTTGCCCAAGCCTCCCAGAGCTACATCTGTGGATCTCTGAGCATTGGTAGTCATTTTGAAAGGTAACATTGAGATCTATCCATGTGCTGGTGGCTTCTTTGTGGTGGTTTTTGATAATGTTGAGGATCAAAATACCATTATCCTCTCTCTATGGACATGGGGGTAGCATATGTTGTTGATAAAACCCTAGCACCCTTCCTTCAATTCTACCACAGAGTCCTTTTCTATTTTGCCTACTTGGTTTGCCTTCCCAATCTACCCCTTCACTTATGGTTTGAATCTTGTTTCAAAACCATTGGGAATTCTCTTGGTAGCTTCCTCGCAATAGACAATGACTCTTCAGATCTCATGCACACAACCTTCGCACACATCTTAGTGGACCTAGACACTTCAAATGTTCTATCGGTAGAAATCATATTGATGGTGCAGGGCTGTAAGTGGATGCAACCATTGGATTACAAACGATTGCCATTTTGTTGTAGGAAATGTTACAATACTGGCCACGCTACTGCAAATTGTCCCAACACCAAAGTTAAGTCTGCTCGCCCCACCACATGGTGGAAAGATGTAGCTCCTCACCATTACACAGTTGAGGGTGTTGTTGGACCACAGGAGACCACACACGAGGCTTCAAATGACATGGGGAAGTTATCAGTGCAAAAGAAGATTCCAGAAGCACATACTCCTCTTGGACAAGGGAATGGTCAATAGCCCCCCACAGATGGGTGTGGGAATTCAACTGAAACTTCTCAACTTCATATTCTAGAATACTATGCTTTAGAGGGAGACAACAATGATTGGAAAGTGGTGCAAAAGAAAAAGAAAGTTCTTTATAAAACTGATATTTCTCGAACCATCTACGGTCCCACTTGAAAACTAGCACTAATGCAACAAGTTGAGGTTTGATCCAACATTGTGTAAGACTCTTTTTGTTTGCACCCCTGTTAATGGGTCTGATGCTTTGTGTTGGCACTCCTTTTTTGGAGCCATGCCATGTAATTTCAATGTTTCATAGTCTATATTAAAAAGTCAAAAAAATTATGTATAAAAATTCTAATAATGAAGATAAATCCATTTTCACTTGTTTATATTTTTTGTTAACATAATATTTGTCTTACCTTTGATGGTAAGTACAATCTAAATTATCATTTATGTCACATGGTAATGTGTCCCACTATCCTCTTATTCTAGCCTTAAGTTTTAAAATTATTTGATTTTAATAATTGTCTATGTAAGTTTTACTTTTACACATTAATATTATTAAAAGATCTTTTGAAACATATTATGATTTGAATTATTTGATGGTCCTACTTTTCAAACTTTCCATTGTACAATGAACAAGGATGGATGGTTGTAATTCAATTCAAGAAGGTGAATCTCAAAAGCTATGTATTGCCAGCACAAACCTCTAGTATCAATTGAGAGCTATTAGATTTTTTAGATCAATGGTTGAGATTCAAGAACTAATATCTAAAGAACTTTCTAAACATATTGTGATTTGATGAAGAACTTTATAATTCTAAACCATTGGAATTAGTTGAGAGTCATTAGATTGGGTTAGATCAATGGTTGAGATTCAAGAACCAATATCAAAATTTTAAACATAATAAATGAGGAGATGGAGAGAGAGAGAGAGATTAAAATACATAGAATGTGTGTGTTCATTGTAACAACTATCACATTAACATAATATTTATATTAAAATTTTGACATACAAAAATTCTCTCACTAAAGTTGTAGAAGTCTTTATCTATGACTTTGTCTTTTAAAATATTTTTGGTCCCTCTATTCCATGATGTTGAACAAATATTTCACTATACTCCATAACTAGCCTATTAAAAAGGAATCTATGTGTGACAAATTCAATTATGTCTTCATCCACAGTATCAACAAATGAATTTTTATATATCTTTTTATTATATGTATGTTGAAAGAAACCACTAGATGTGGGTAACAATGAGACCAATAGAGTAGAATTAAATTAATTTTTTGCATGTCATTATCAATAATGTTACAGTAGCAATTTAATGTGGTGATTCCAATTTCAAATTTCTTATACATGGAATTATCTTTATGAAATTAAACCTACCATCCATAATAGTATGTGTCATTTGAAAAACTCAAAACTATCAATTCTTGACATAATACATTCAATTTAACAAGGGCTTGTAATTCTTCATTATGAGAAGCCAAAAGAAATAACATCCTACATAGTCATACACAAATAAATTGTCTATAATACTAGGAAGTTGAGAGAAATAACATCCCACATCTAGTCATACTCAATTTTTATACCAAATTTCTGATAAAAAATTAGATTTTACTTGGTAACTTACCTTCTATGCATAGATGCCATGATGAATGCCATCACTTTAACTTTTAGACTTTCTCTTGACTCTTCTATTGTCTGATTGTCAATAATGCAATATTGAACCTAAGTTTCTTATTCTTATATATTTCTAAGATAGGTGTCAATTATATGTACTATAAATGAAACAATAAACGGTAATATAAATAAAGTTTTGTTCTTTTAGTACAAGTTTCAAGGAAGTTGAATGATTACATGCAACTTTATTAAATTGACTTTGCCAATGCCACTAAATTCTAATAAAATATTTAATGGTCATTGGTTGATTTCAGATGTTTCTATTCCCAATATGTTTCCAAGTTTCAAGATCTAGTATGACTAATTTGATTGTCAATTGATGATAATGGTGATGGTAGTCTCTATTTAAATTTTTATTGATGGTTAACTCAACTTGTACTTGTACCATTGTTATTAGCCATTGCAATTTGAAATATTCCACATATTAGCAAATATTAACCAAGATTAGGAGATAAACATAACAATGTTAACAAAAGATTAAGGTACCATGCCAAAGCCATCAAATTTGTGAAATTATTATCATTCCTTCCCTATACACTTTAAATTCCAATGTCCATTGTCATTATAAATGATTTTTCCTTGGATGTCTCTTCAAAAATCAAGATCAAGATTCTACATTATCAATATCTTTCATTTCATTTTGTTGCAAAATAATAAATGTTTTGTGTGCATGATTTGTTAGCAAGAAGCTTTGCACCATGACACCATGAATATATCTACAGTTTGCATGCTTATAGCTTGTATTGGCATCTTGATTTATTATTAATATATTAATATGGGCTATCTACGAAATTATAGTCCTCTCTTTTTGATTTATTATTTATTATTTTTTATCAATTAAAGGTGGAGAACCACCCATATATTGTATTAGATAATAGTAGTTTAATATAAACTAATCTTGAGATATCCGGTTAAGCACAGTTCCAGGTATCATAACAATTTAAACCAAAAAAAAGCAAAGTCCTATACATAAAACTAAGTGGAATCAAGCTTAGAACTTCCACTGGAGCTATAAATATCTTCAAGTTTAGAAGATGGATCTTCAGTATGAGTTGAGCCTTGAATGAGGGAATAACAAGGGACTTTTTCTATAGTGATTACCTCCCTGCACTTCAAAGTGATTTCCTTCCCAAATGATTTGTTATTGGAACCATGACTAAGAAGTACCTAAAGTGTTTTAAACAGAGTTCAATCTTTATAAACCAAATCTTCATGTCTAGAACCGGTTTGTGTAGATTAATCATTCCCAAGAACATGTTTGAATGGCCATTCAAAAGTCCCTCCTTCATAGAACTGTAAACAAATTTAATCATGAGATAATGGAATAGTTGTGCTCTGTAGAATAACCCACCAATCAGTGTTAAACCCTTATAGAGCTCGTATTCAGATAAACCCAAGTTTAACTTCCCCTCTAGAAGAAGATAACTCTAAATATATTTAGTGGCAATCATTAAGACTAGAGCATCATCCTGGAGTATATCCATACCATTTGACAAGAAAATAGAGACCATTGAGCTATATTCAAGGATTTGAGGGCACACGATCAGCATATCGTGATACACTACACTTCTGATAGCATTTTCTACCTAATCATGGTCAAAATGAAAAACATGGCCAAGCTTAATAGAGTCATAATGCCCCAATTCTAGCAGTTCCCTTTTGCAGGGGCAGATAAGAACTCGCTTATTAACTAAGAGGGGTTCCATAAGGACAAACAATAATAGGTTCATCAACTGTAAGAAGATGCATGGAGTATAACTAATCATAAATCTCTAATCACCTCCTCTTAACAAATTAACATGATTAGATTCAAATTGCAATACAAGTTGAAGTAAGGGCCTTCCCTTTGAAGCTCTAGATTAGATGGAAATAAATAGCTCAAACAATTGATTGTCATCGTTATCATCAATGCCAATGCAACATAAAATCAGTGAATTATAGAAATGACCACAGTCACACCATCAAACCTCAAAAATAGAACACCACTGACCGTATCAATGGGAGATGGAATTTAAACCACATTTAAAGTTTTTGAAGAAACACGTTACACATGTGAAGATAACCTGTATGCATTAAAATTATTCACTCATTTGTCCTCATAAGATGAGTGTAATGTGTAATAATAACCACGTTGCCAACCCGAGCGAACTAGGATAGGCTACAAGTTAACAATTCTAGTACCCAGGCTGCCAAATTTCATTAGCACTTGTCTCTTACAAAGACCTAATCTAGACACTTTGAGTTCACATTTTAGTGTGTTAGAACTTCATCTTAGAATAGAATTTCAATCGTTGATTATTATACATCGGATGATGTAGAATATTTGTAAATCTCTATTTCTCTTATTATTATTATTATTATTTTATTGATATTTTTGTAAGCATTAGCAATTGGTCAGAACAAATGAAGTAGATGAGATAAACAAATTTCAAATGGCATATTTGTGCATGTTGATAGAATCTCTCCATCTAGGTGATCTTAAATTGTTGAAGGTTAATGAAATATTAATTTATAAATATATTAATTGACATCATATCAAGTCAAAGTACCATTCACTCATTGAAACTTGTCTCTTAAGGAGACCTATTATGAAAACTTTAAGTTCAAATTTGGGTGTGTCAAAACTCTATCCTAGAATAGAAATTAAGTTGTTGATCTACATTCATCAGATCCTATGATGTAAAATCTATCAAAATTTTCAATCTTTATAAAGCTAAAAAATTTCCAAATAACTCGATCATTATCATTTAGTGTATAATATTTTTCACCAATCAAATTATGAATTTTTTTAAATTATGGACAACTTTTCCTAGTAATTAATTTTATATTTTAAATATATCTATAATTCACCATGTAACTTCTTTTTTTTAAATACATCTTTAATTTTCCAATGAAATTATTTTATTTTTTCAAAAAAGTTCTATATTTTTCAACAAAATTAGTTTGTTTTTTCAAAAAAAATCTATAATTTGCCAAAGAAAACTAACAGTGTGAACAAATTTGAAAAAATTGCTACATAATTATTCTTTTCCCAAAATAGGCATACATTCTCCACAAAAATTATTGCCTCGACCCAGGATTCACCAATATTTATGTCTTTTTGGGGGGTTTCTTAAATTTATCATTAGTTCAGTTATTAAGTGTAATCTTTTTATTTTGCTGGTATACCTTGTCACTATGGTTTCTAAGCCCAAGCAATGTGTGAGCATGCATGTTTTGAAACTTATTTGCCTAGGCTACCAAAAGGTTTGAATCACCAACCCATCTCCTCCATCACTCACAACATTAGCTCAACAAGATTCAATTGTATCTATTTCACCTACTCCATCCACGTTCTAACCAAGCCATCATAGATGTTTGAGAGGAATCATGTCAAACACTTAATGTGCCTTATCTATGCTTCCACATTTTGCATACAAGTCTACTAGGGGAGTTGGAACTATAACATCTGACAAAATTTCTTTATACTTTATATTTTGATGTATGCCCATACCCTATTCCAAAGCTCCCAATTAAGTAGAGGTAGAGAGAATGCTTGCAGAATTAGTCTCTTAACCAAAGGGAAACTTACAATGCAAGCTAGATTAGTTGTTATTTCTCTAGCATTTAAAATATGAGAAGCTCATCATGAAGGAAGACTTGGGAATGGGCAATGGGTAATAGACTAAGCAACTCTCTCAAGCTCTATGTCCACTATTTTTGCATAGTCTAGAACCAGCTGCACTGAATGCGAGCCTGGGCCATTTTTATACTAGTCCAAAAAAAATCTATCTAATTTCATATCATCGTCTCTTTTCACCTTAAGAGCATCTTTCTCCTACCATTATAAGGCGAGGTTGATTGTTTTCATTTTAACTAGGTACACATTGGGCATCTAGTTGAGTGAAGATTGGAACATGCAACCCACTCCAACTACTATTGCTTTCTTGTACTATTCCTACAATATTGTTATCTTTGGCTTCAAGGATGAGAGAATCTCCAACGAGGTAGTAGAGAGAAAGTATTTTTTGGGTGATGAACATAGAGACTCTGTCATCATACTATCACATAAGGGCCATTAATACTACTTGGACGAGACAAACACCTCCATAAGATCCTAAATTCACTCTACCAATCATCTTAATAATCACCACTCGATAACGTAGAGCTCTCTGTCAATTCATAGGGATTATTCGCAAAAGTAATACTATCATTAAATTTCATCATTATCTTTCATTGGTAGCCTTTCTTTTTTCGTCGGCATGTTCTAGTTGAAGAGAGTGGTAGGCAATAGTGGTGCTTTGATTAGAGGCATCTTCTAGTGTTTCTTCAGACCCACCATTTGGAAAATGGTGGGTCAAATCTTAGTACTAGCCCATGGGATAGAGGATCATGAAGGCACTCGATAAGTCCATAACTGAGTTGGCCTCACTCAAATAGGATGTGGTGATGAAGAGATTCAAATTTATGTCATTTTTTAGATTCGTGTTTTCTTTATTTTGGGAGAGTTATATGAAATCCTCGTGTTTCGAGATAAATTTTGTGGGAAACGTTTTATCCCCTGTAGTGTTTCAATTGCCTTGCATCAAAATCTTTCTTTTTGCACTTTTATAGTGTTTTAATTGCCTTGCATCAAAATATTTTTTTTGGCACTTTTTTTTATTCTTCTTTGTGTGTTTTATTAAGGAATATCATATAATTTTTATTTGTAATCGTGCAAATTTAATATTCAAGTCTATTTCCTATATATTTTGGGCCCATTTTGATTGAAGTGTTCTTTATGCAATAACAAGTTGACGCGTGGCATATTCTTGTGTGAAATTCAGCTCATGACATTATCCTATTATGATACCATGTGTCTTAGTTCAAAAAACTGACCAAAATCATCTTTGCAAATGATAGAAGTTTGGAACTTCCCATGTTGATTCTAGTGAATAATTATTTTAATCCTTGCTACAATCTGCATATTTCAAAAAATGTATCATAGTCGTTCTATCTAAGGATAGAAGTCCTAATGAGGTTTTAAATCACTACAAAGATGGTATATTTATAGGATTCATTTTTTTATTACTTTTTGGAGCAAGTTTATTTGTATATCATATGCATGATTCAAGCACCAATGTGGTTTGATAGAGTTTTGATATAATTTGTCAAAAATAAGACTTAAGCCACAATGTGCCTAGATTGCTATGATCAAGTTCTCCATGGTCAAACCCCTACATGGGATAACTTTACAAATTTATATGAGTATGCTAAGACAACATGTGAAAGAGTCAAAATTATAACATGTTCTAAGAGGCTTTCACTTACAAATTAGGCAACAAATTTTTTTCTCTTAAGAGCTCCCACATACCTATCACCATTTTGACTATTCCCGTTGTATTAGAGCCTTTTGGATGCAAATGATTATATTAGACCCATTTATGGAAATATTATAATGTTGTGCCAATCTTTCCAATTACTCATAGTGGTCATTGTTGACTAATGATCAAAATGATGTGGGATTTGACAATTCATAAATCTCAAGGCCTGATGCAAGAGCATCCTAAGGTGTAAGAGCAATCTTACACCCACCAAAAAAATTTTGCTTAAATCACTTGTTTGTTTATTTACAAGTTTCTGATTATCAGTCAGTCATATAAGATGTCAATGCATACCACCACATTTGAATATTTGGCCTCGCGGTTTGGAAAATATGTTCTAATAGGATACATATACATCATGTTCACTTTTTAGATTATTTGGAGCACCGCACATGCATAACTTGGTTTTTGAACATTTACAGGGATGACAGACTTACATAATTCATTGTTCGTAACTTGCGTCAACTTTCTAAAAGTTTGTGCCATCAAAGGAATATATACAAAGATACATGGGGCCCAATAGAGTTTATGGTGAGCATCACATGAAGACCATTTATTTTGTAATCACCACACTTGATTAAAGAGGTCTATCATCATGCCTAGTCAACTACACATTTCATTGAGCTTTGTGCCACCTTATAGCTAACATAGATCATCTTTGAGTCTTAGGATTCCTATATAAACTTGGCTTGTTGTCGATTGAAGACATGGGGAGGGAATCAAGGAATTAGAAAGAAGGTAGGAGAGAAAGGGAATGAAGTTTGAGAAAAAGAGTACAAGCATGATGATGAGACTCTAAAATGGAGTTTGATATTGAGAATGAACATGCTAATAGTGCAGCATGTAGGAATGTAATAAGTTTTATTTGAGTAGTATAATTTTACTCTAGTAATGTAGGAAGGCAATTGCAACAAATTTCTAATCATTCAAATATGTGAAGTTAATAATTTTTATGTTGTTGTTTCTGTGAAATTTTGCTACGTATGTTGTGTTGTTTATTTTGGTTGCATCGTTGGATAATCCTTTATTGAATCCTCCATCCATGAATGCATCAAGGCCTAACACTTGAAAGAGCATCAATTGATATTGGAGACATTAATCATCAAGCACTCCCATTCACTACAATCTTGCATCTCCATTGTTTAGCAAGTCTAAGTATCTTTTCAAGCTTCAACTACCAATGATATGCCCCCATGCAAAATAGTGTGTATGTATCCTTTTGGAGGGAGGAGGAGGATTATCTACACGCAATATAATCTCAAATTACTAGACAATTTAATCAACTATGTACTCCACCCTTGGCACTATACACTATGTAAAATAGCTTCCATTACCATAGAAAAAATCCATGTGTATTTCTTTGTGATTTTCAAATTAACTAAGAATTGCATTCATTGCAAAACACCTATTAGTCTGGTGCTTCATATGTTCCCTATAGACTTGTAAGATCCAGTCTACCTTGATTAAGTCAATTTCTTGTGCCCAACATTTTCAATCTTGGAGATCTAGGGAGACTGTAGGACAAACCTCAAAGCATCTTAGGTCAAAGTCTATATTAAGTCTGCATCTAAGATCTTAAAGCCATGAATTTGTATCCCATAGCAGAGCCAAACTCATATGATCAATGGGATTGTATTTGCTTCCTTGCTTTTGGGGACCTAAAAAATTGATTGGAGGAGCAAAAAAACCTGACAGATCTTGCCACATTTATACTCTTGATTCCCTTAGGCCAAAGTACATGTAACTACCAAGCCACATGTCAAACCACTATCCACTTGAAAATGCAAGCACCATGGACTTCAAATTGATATTTCAAACTTCAAATATTTACCTATTTTTCTAGATGTTGACAAATTACTTTGGGATCTCCATGACCCACACCTTGTGCCAATTGTTTTGATTACTCATGGTGCTCGCTACCAAGTCACACTCATGTCATGGGCTTTGACAATTCATAAATCCAACTGGATCTTACACTTGAGAGAGTGTTGATAGACATTGAAAATATGGATCATTAGGGATTGGTTGTCACTACAATCTCTTAGGTCTGTTGATGCTTGTCAAATCTATGCATCTCCCCAATGTTCAACTACTAACAATATCCCAAGATGCAGAATAATACATATATCTAACTCAAGAGAAAGGAGGAAAGTCGCCTCAAAACATATACAACCTTATTTTGGTAGGCATTTTAACAAGTAATGTGTGCCAACCCCTTATTCTATACCTTTTGTATAATGTATTACAAAATATACCAATATAATTTCGTGATCTTAATCAGTGTGCCCATTACACAAGTACGATACCTAGTATTTACTTTTAACTGATCCCTATCAATTATACTTCCAAGCATAGTACAACGACAGTTAACAGACTTTACAAATGAAAAGACGCGTATACATTAATGCTTATAAATCGGCGCCATCAACGCAGTCTAGCGGTCAGATTTGGAATCACCTATACCAGAATCAAAACATATGATTTAAAATATGTCAGTCAAAGAAAGTGGGCTCAGTCAGAAAATGTGGTTGCCTGGTTTCGAAAAGACGAGAAATAAAACAAAGGGACAACGTTATCATGGCAACCATGTTATGTTACTGCACATGGATACCATATATATATATATGTGTGTATTTGTATTTGGAACGAGAGATTGGTTGAACTGAATCTTGATGACCTGTTCTTATCTTTGCTTTTAATTTAGAAAAAACTGACACAGTTGATTTTATAAGCACTGTTACTAAAGATTTTGATTTTAAAAACACTACTAATAGCAAGTTTTTAAAACAACATTTACAGTAACAAATTTTACATAAGAAAGAAAAAATTTGTGGAAAGGGCCTTTATAGTCATGTTGACATAATTCTTTTGTTTATAATTCCTATTCAAATTATTTCACTTATGATTAAAAATTTTCATTCATTCATTCCAAATGTAATCTGATCTGTCTGCCTCCTATAAAATATCAATATGTTGTAATCAAAGTGTTGATTAATTATGTATTCAACCCTGGTACATTGACTACAACACACTGACCACACAAATCATTATCCATGCAGGAAGGTCATCACCTTAACTGCCTACTGAGAAATTCAACCCGTTATTAAAGACAGACCTGTGATAGTTATTCAGAGATCAACCACTTATTAAAGTCAAATCTGTGATAGAAACGTGTCAGTCAAAGACTGATTCAAAGAAGATAGGCTAACAGTACAAAACAAAACCTATTATTAGTAGTCAATAGGTCTTTCCGGGTGAATTTTTAGGCACAACTCTTAACAATGCAGGCGTTAGTATGTATATATAGAGACCCTACATCTTGATGTTTTGAACTGTAACAAAGGAAAGATTGAATCCGATTGTCTTCTCCTTTTAATACCAATTCAAGGCAATGGAAACATATTACGATGGATTCTGTAGTGGCCTTGATCTTTACAGTAGGATTGATTCTCCAATGGTAACTAGTGAGGATGTTTACCATAACGATGTTTATGAAATGGGTATAGTGGACAAAGTTCAATATGAGCTTCCTCCTCTTTATGCTACTTCTGAATCTTCCTGGAATTCGAGTTCCACTGAAAACTTGTTGACGGTAGAGGGGTTTGATCAACAGTCGGTGAATTCTCAACATTTTGTTTATGTACAGAGCGCCTTTATCACATACAGAAAAGCCTACTCAAACCCTAATGTGGGTTCATTCAAAACTGGCCAGACTTTGCACAAAAGATGTTTCACCCTTCTCGGCAAAATCGATAACAAGAGAAAATTAATGAGGCAGATATCAAGGCCAAGTGCTCCTCCTGCTGTTGCTTCTGCCCCGAAAAATAAAAGAGAAGTTGAGCATATGATAGCCGAGCGGGGAAGGAGAATCAGATTGAAGCAGCATTTCTCAAATCTTTACTCTCTTCTACCTAGAGATTGTAAGGTATGACCTTTCCATGGTTTTATCATTTGTTTTTATCATTGCAAATCAGTTTTGTAACACATTGGAGTTATTCAGATTTTTTCTCCTGTTGAAATGTGAAGTCAATTTTACTTATTTCAGCAGTGACGAGCAGTCGACAACGAGTACCTAGCTAGTGCAGGGGGCTAGGCGAAGCCCCCCTGCCATGTGCCATGTGTACACCATGCAAAATTGCATATGGAAGTGCCACTCACACTTTTATGCATGAAAATCTATCTTTAAATTTGATTTATTTTTGCATGTATTTTTTCGTGATAATTTAAGTTAGTCGAGCTTGAATGCCAAGGCATGAGAAAAAGTTTTGTAACTGGGAATTTTCTTTTGAAAATAAAATTAAGAGATCTTTGTCTGTGGTTTTTTACATTACCAGCTTGTCCACGTAAATCTGTGTTATTTATTTTGTATTTTTTTATTGCTAATTCACTACTATTTCAATTTTTACACTGCTTATTTTTTTAACAGTTCTAACCATTTCACTAATGTTACAATTTTTTCATTTTGTTGTAAAGTATGTGTATGTTGCAAACTGCTGCTGTTTTTGACTTTTAAATATGCTGTGGACAGAATAATAGGAATTCCATATTGGCAAATGCCACAAGCTATTTGAAGGAATTAAAGCTTCGCGTTGCTGAGCTCGAACAACAGTGTCAAATTTTGCAGGCATCGATTCCAACAAACATCTCAATTAAAGACAAAGCAAGTAGCCGGTTCGAATCACACAAGCAATCATTCAATTCAGAGAGCACAGTTATTTACCGTAGCAATGAAGTTACTTTGGAGCAGTGTAAAGAGAAGCCCTACCTAGTAAACATAAAAACAACCATGCAAACAGATCTGCTTACATGCCCAACCAGTATGCTGATGAAGCAACTAGAGCAGTTGAGAAGAGCGCAAGTGGAAGTCATTTCTATCAATTCAAATACAAATCCATTTCAGTTTGGTTCTAACATTCTCGTAACACCAAAGGTATGTATTTGTTTGTATACAAGTTCAAACATTTGTCTGTCTCAGTTTACATTTTTGTAATGTACAAGCAGTAGTTGAGGACTTATGAAATGTTTCATTCGCTATATGTACAGGGCCAGGCCTGGAATATTTTCATGTGGCAAAATTTTGGCAACATGGTTACGCAGTCTCTCTTCTGAAGAGCTCTCATGATAGTCATTGTAGATATGAGGATTTAGGCTTATTTCACTTGAAAGGGAAGATAATTTTGTCTTTAAACCTGTAGAAATGGGATCTTTGTTAGTAAATTTCTACAGGCTATATTAGTGTTATAATTTGAGATGTTATATTAGTGCTGGAGTTTGAGATGTACTTTAAGACAAGGAAAAAAAATGCCACATACTGTATTTTTACCTATTCATTAGGTTAACTTGCCTTGACATATTCAGTACTTTAAATTTGTTTGGTGAACCCTATTTACACGTATATTATCTGAAGGGTATGATTTTTGTATATATGAGGTCTTTTTTCAATTTCTTATAGTATTACAAAACTCTTTCTAAACTTTAGATGTTGATTTGATTTGCTCTATATGATCTCATCCAAATGATTTACAATTAGCACTTGACTATACTGGTTGCTTCCACTGTCAATAATTTTTGGCTTGTTGCAACTTCTTGTAAACATCAAAAAGTTCTCTCCAAGGTCTATATTTGAGTGCCCCACATTTTATCTTTTTATGATTATATTTTTTTTGTACTTAGCATTTGAATCTACTTGTTGCTCTCAAATGGATAATAGGAATTATAATCACACTAACTATAATATGTCATCTTTTACTTATAATCTCTTGTAATCAAATGAACTAAAATAAAGTTCCAAAGTCTAGGGGGTTTCTACAAAATCACTAATAGGGTAGCTCAATAATTGTGACATTGTGCTTGGTAGCCTTTTGTACTCACTTTTGAACCACATGTTTTGAACATCATCTTGATGGCATTGAGTGTCCTACTACTTGGTGGGTCCTTTTGTAGTTATTTATTGACACTTTGCCTGATGTTCCTATGGATTTCAAATTCTTTTCTAATAAAACTCATAATTCTAGTGATGATGACATAGAGTTTAAGGACATTCACATGAAGATATCAGCATTATTTTCTTATGCTACTTATTTTAACAATCTAAGTTCTAGATACATGATATTTCCCTTATCAATGTGTCACCTCTTTGGGATGCTTATTTGAGTTTGAGTGACATTGGTTGCATGTTTGTTGAGAGTGTTGAAATTAGGATAGACAATTAAGAAGAGGGGGGGGGGGTGAATTAGTTGTCAGAAAATTTTATCTTTTTTGCTGCATTTAATCTTCTTTACCACTTATTAACAAATTAATGATATAACCATGAAAGCATGAATCAACAACACATGAGCACAAACATAATCAACACACATAACACTGGGATTTTTACGTGGAAACCCAGTTAAGGGAAAAATCACAGTGGGGGTTAACCCACAAGATTTATTCTCTATTAAAAGAATAGAAAAATGGGAAGGCACTTGCCTTCAGGAACACTGCCTAGAGCTTACTGCTCCAAGAGACTCACTGTCTACAAAATATTCACAAGGTTAACACTGAAAGGTTGAACTAAGAAACAACATCTTCTTCATGCCAAGGTTTAGTTCCATTTAAGCTCACAACACCTCTGCTCTACTCCCAAACACTTCTTCACTACCTCTGCATCTTCACTGCGCTTCCTCTTCTGCTCTTCCTCTTCTTCTGCTCTGCTTTTTGGACCTTTCTTAGAATCTTATCATTTTCGCTCAAGGACAACTTTTCTATGACTCAACTACAAGTATTTATACACTACATCAACCTTGGAATGAACATCAAGGTTGACATTACAATCATCAACCATTGAAACAATCTCCAAGGTTGGCATTACAAACATTTACAAAAAGACTTGACTTAATACAAAATGCAACATACGGATCACTATACTATTGGCCAAACATAGCTAGGACTCAAATCTTCCTCAAACAACACGTCATGCTCCATAGAACTTCGCTTAGATCATCCACAACACGCACAAAGCATCTAGTCGACCAAGACTGAAAAGAACAGCAACACCCAAGGAGAAATATTCAACTACGAGCTCAATCCTCAATGCGGACCACCAACACAATAGGCACACGATCCAGAAACCTCCACAAGCACAATGAAATCAATAAGAAAAATTGTACCACCTCAAATCACCAGAATCACTTGCATCTTCACATGAGAACTTAAGAACACTAACTGTCACACTAGAAAGATTGCTTGCAGACCTCCAAACCACAAACCACTTGAGTTGAGGATACACACCAACATTCCAAACATACCTCTAGAACCGCAAACCATAATATTCCAATACAGAGCAATCCGAACCAAATTCTTGTCACTCTGTTACCTCTGAACAACTACAAAACCTGGTTCTACTAAGATGGCCATAACTTCACCAATCCTCCATGTGGACCTCTCAAATCTTGATTAGAGCAACTTCAGACAATCCTTTACAAAACCGTTAAGTCCGCAGACTCTGATCTTTGTCTCACTGGGAATGCAGAGCAATCTACTTTACTAAACTGCATTGTCTTCACTGTCTCTAACAAAGATATATGTTAACATCAATGACAACACATCATAGGCACATATTTGCAATAATATCCCCCTTTGTCATTGATGGCAACATATGATGTGAAAAACTGATTCAACCATCAAGACAAGGACTTCTCCCCCTTTCTCTTATCACACCTACAACCACTTTCTTCACTGCTCGCCCTTTCACCAGCAACTACTTACTTTCAAGTTTTTCACATGACTTCTCTTCCCCTTTGACATCAATGGCAAAGGGCACATATTTGCAATCATCTCTCCCCCTTTTTGTTCCAAACTGAACTCTAGAATTGACATACTAACTACTCCCCCTAAGTAGCATCCCCTTAACACCAATCTGGATCACAAGATATGACTGTGAGTTCCACCGGACTGATGCACACTAGTGCACCTTAGTTCTGAACAGGATGGGTAGTAACCGCTAGCTTCACTCTGAGATACTCAAAAGTGTCCTTAGGTAGAGGCTTAGTAAAGATATCCACAATCTGATCCTCAGAATAATTCAACCTTCCATACCTAGGAGTTTTGGGATTTTCTTGAACTTCTGATTCTTGAATTTGTTCCTCAACATTTGCACTAGTTTCTTGAGTCACTGGATTCTCCAGAGCAATTTCAATCTGAGTTTGAGTTTGAACTTACTTTCCTTCATTTAGACTTTCATTTTGATCATCTAATTCATATCAACAAGACTTGGAAGGCCTCTCCTTGCTTTCATCAACCTTGACATTGGCACTTTCAACAATCCTTTTCAATCTCTTGTTAAAGCACTGGTATGCCTAGCTTTGGTTAGAATAACCTAGAAATATTCCTTCATCACATCTTGCATCGAATTTGCCTAGATCTTCATCTCTCTTGATATAGCATTTACTACTAAAAATTTTGAAGTATTTCATAGTAGGAGTATGACCAAACCACAGTTCATAAGGTGTTTTACCAGTATTACCTTTAATCTACACTGGGTTAAGCGTGTAGACAGCAGTACTCACAGCCTCTCTCCAATAGAAATGTGAAACATTTGCCTCCATCATCATGGTTCTAGCAACCTCTTGAATGGTCCAGTTCTTCCTTTCCACAACTCCATTCTGCTAAGGAGTCCTAGGAGTAGATAATTGTCTTCTTATTCCATGCTTTTCACAAAATGCATTAAACTCACCGAAGGTAAACTCTCCACCTCTATTAGATCTCAGACACTTTATCTTCACACCAATCTCATTTTCCACCCTAGCCTTGAACATCTTGAATCTATCAAGAGCCTCTGATTTCTTTCTTAAGAAAGTGACCCACATCATCTGGGAGTAATCATCAATCAACAACATAAAGTATATGTCTCCTTGCAAACTCCTAACTCTGGCAGGACCACACAAATCAGTGTGCACAAGTTCCAACAATCCATTTGAAAATTGTTCTTTACTTTTGAATGTAGCTCTGCTCTGTTTGCCCAGCTGACATTCCTTACACATGCTATTAGCAGGTTTCACAAGCTTTGGAAGATCTCTCACAGCCTGAATAGTGCTTATCTTGACAATGTTGTCAAAGTTCACATGACACATTCTCCTATGCCATAACCAACTCTGATCAATCTAAGCAATCAAACAACTTTTACCAGTACCACTTAAATGAAAGATATTACCTCTAGTCTATGTACCAGATGCAATCTCAGTTCTGGAGCTTCCCAAAATTCTACATTTTCTATCATTGAATCAGAGATCATACCCTTTGTCAACCAACTGTCCAACACTGAGAATATTATGCTTTAACCCTTCTAATGTTATAAAACATCATTAGTGTTATTCTTGCCATCAAAAGCAATGGAACATTTGCCATGGATTCTACCAGCCGAATTGTCTCCAAACATCACAATTCCACCTTCATACCTTTCCAAACTTACAAACTTACTTTTATCCCTAGTCATATGATGAGAACATCCACTATCAATCACCCATTCATCCTTCTCTTCAACCTGACTAGCCAAGGCACTTTCCACATTCACACAGCTAGCAGATTCAATAGGCACCAGATCTTCTTCTTTGATGCCAATGAACACCCATTCATTTCTAGAGGTACTTCCCATATCAGATTCATCATCTGTGACTCCATTAGTAGCTTCTTGGACATAGTAGCATTTCTTCTAATCCCTAGGTTTGTTAGGATTTGACTTTGAAACCCTCTCTGGACATCTTGAAGCAAAATGACCAATCTTATTGCAAGCAAAACATTTGAAAGGCAACTTTCCTTCATACTTACTAGATCCTCTTGGTAATCTTTTGACAAGAAAGCCTTCAAGTTCTTCAAGCTCAGATTCATCTTCTTCAAGTGCCTTCCTTACCTTCTCATATCTAGTTAGTCTTCTTGAAGAGCTTTCACCTGGATCAAATATTTGCTTTCTGAAAACACTGGCTTTAAATGCAGATTCTGATTTAGGAAGAGAATCACCAACCTCACTCATTTCAAATGTTGAAAGCTTGCCAAGCAACTGATCCATTGTAACATCTATCACAGTCCTAATCTCCTCAATAGCAGCAACTCTGTTCTTGTATGAAGCAGGTAAGGATCTGAGCACCTTGCCAACAATCTTTGATTCTTCCATTTTTCCACCAGCACACCTGATATTGCACACAAGTTCATTCACCTTCTGCATGTAGGAAGTGATGTTTTCATCTTCACTCATCCTCAAACATTCGTATCTACCCTCCAGGCTCTGCATCTTAGCACATTTGACATATGCATCACCTTCATACAGAGTTTCCAACTTCTTCCAGATTCCATGAGAAGTTTGCAATTCTAAGACATTTGCCATTTCTGTATCAATCAAGGCACTCAACAATGCTTCCTTTGCCCGAATGTTGTGTTGAAGCATAAATTTGTGGGTCTAATCCAATAACAACATGGGAAATTTCAGAGACATGGGATTGACCCCTGAAGTGACCTCCAGATTTTAAGGAAGTTGGCTCTTCCATTCTTCAAAGAGGTTTGAGAAAAAGGATAGAAGGAAAAACAAGATTACAGATACAATAATAAAACCTCTAACTCTATGGCGATGTGCCAGATTTGAAACTTAACCTAATTGCACAATGTCAAACCTTAAGAGATTTAATTGGAAATCAAACAGCAAAAATGCATGATTAATACCCAGTTTGATAAAGAGATTTGATAAAGGCAAGGAAATAGAAACTAGAAACAAGAAATAGAAATTGACTCAGATATGCACTGAATAGTATTTCTTATTATTTGAATAATAACAAATTACAGAGGCTAAAGATCTGCACAAAATAACTATTACATTCTCCTGGAAGAAAGAACTGCTAAGGCAAAAAGAAAACATCTGTCTGCTACTCTAAAATCTCCGATCTGAAAATATGTAGAACTATATAACCCTCTGTCTCCCGAATCTGCATTTATAACCAAAACCCAAAGGAAAATATCTCAACTGCCCATGAAATCTCAACCGAAAATCCCCACAAAATCCGCCCAAAATCTAGTAAATAACTGTAACTTCAACTGAAAATGGTAACTGAACTGGCTATTATGTTTTATCCTCCATCTTCCTTGGCTTGCATGATAAAATAATTCCTGCCCATTTCACCTCCGGTGGCTGTAGCTAAAATAAAAATGGCTGCAATCTTCTGTAGGGTTTCATCTCTTTACTTGTCATGAAAAGAAATAAAGTGGCCGTGTTTAGGGCTGCATCTTCTATTGTTTCACGTGAGGATAGAGTTATTCAAAGTCACTTAATAAAGTTTCACTTCATAAGCTTGTAGGGACCCACCACTGATTTATAAGAAAATATTTTTATATATTTTAAATCTGATTTTAACCTCCCATAAAAGACTCTTATGCAACTTTAAATAAAGCATAATTTAGCTTTATATGAAAGGGGCCCCACCGCTTATAATGAGACATTTATTATTTAAAAGACACTAGCTTCCTTATCTCCCGTGACTTCATTATGATGCATTCATAAATTGAAATAAAACATTTATTTACCATGCTCCACTTGAACCACGTGGGGGACTCCGCAGCCTTGAGAGAAACTTGTTGCTACTCCTTTGAAAACCCACAATTGACAAGTGTTGGCTTCCGCTTGATTTGAAAGAAGAATTTCTTAGTACCTTTAGAGGCTTGCATTATCGACACCTGGTGGCTCCTGCATTCTTCTTTCCTTCTCAATCCTCTGCTGCTGCCATGTGGATCACTCTGGAGCTTCTTCTTCTTACTGTGCCTGAGCCGTTGATCTCCTTTACATCTTACGGTGGTGGTTTTGCTGCTCATAAGAACCCTAAAGTCTGTGTTGCTTATTCTCTTCATAAATTTGTCTCTAAATAGCTACCATTCTCTGTGTAGGCTGATCCTCTTATGCATTAGCTGCACCTTGTCTCTAGCAGCTGATCGTTCATTAATGGCTGCACCATGTTTTATATTGAACTACCTTCATTTTGAGTGACTTTGATATATGGTGGCATCTAATTGATAAGACTCACTTTTTAATAGTGGTGACTCATCTCTTTTAGCTGATTGTGTTTCTTATAATTGGGTCTTTGATTTGCTACATGCCTCCCATTAAAATAGAAGCCACTACATCCTTATATACAGCGCCTTTTAGAAAGGTCGCGCTTCTCCTTATTGAACTAGACGTGGTTCTCTTATTTGATGAGTGATGCCATACTGAAATATGGTCTTGCACTTTCCATGGTGGTTCCTACTACATGATGCCTTTGTGACAGCATTACTCCCTTATAGAGTGCAACCTTATAAACTATGCTTCCTTTGCATTTTGTTGATTGCATTGCAAAACCTGTGTCTTCGATATGCAATATAAGTGGCTGATCCTCATTATTTATTTAAGTTGTGCCATGTCTTTGAAACCGTGGCTATGCCTTTCTCTCTAGCATCGGTTGTGAGGAGTTAACATCTATCTTAGAAGATAACGCCTTTTGTTTGTTGGCCGCACCATCCTTCGCTATGTATCCTTATTTGGCTGGGCTTCTAATGTTGTGTGTGGCTTAAGGGGCTGATACTCTATCTTTGAATGTTGTAGCTTTTAGTTTGAAACGCCTTCCTGAAGTTTCACGCGTCATATTTGGTAGTATCCTCCTCATATGCTGGTGCCATTGAAAAGGCCACTCTATTGACTGCGTTTCCATTTTGTACAAGTGGCCACACAATTTTGAATTTACATTGGTTCCTTCTGATGCCACGAAGGATATGGCTTTGTTCTCTATTCCATTAGAGCCAATTTTATAATGGCAGAGTCTTCTTTTATGCTGGCTTTATTTTCTTACATTGAAACTGAGTTCCTATCGGTGAGAAATGCCACCTTGAAGTCCTTTAAACTAGAATTTGTAATGCTTCTCGAGGGTGAGAAGGCTTTACATTTATCTCTAATCATAACCTCACCTATGATCATAAGATAGGCAATCCATCATTGAAGGACTCAATTGTCCACACTTGTTTTTTAAAGAATGCCAGAGCTTCATAATTATCACAAAAGTAAATGCGATGTTTCCCAGCCAACTCCCTTGGTCGTGTAGTTATAGATCCACCCATATGAACTAATTACAACTTTCTGTATGTAATATGTGTTGATAATGAATAAGCAACATGCCCATTCAATTATATCTTTTACAATGCCATACCTCAAATATAGGATAATGCCTGAATTTAAAGACTATTTGTGATTCTAGAGGTCGCTCCTTATTTCTGGGCAGCGTGCCTCATTTTCAGAGACTGTATCTTCATTATACAACCTACATTTCTTAAAATAAACCTTGCATCATGGATGCACTTTGAAACTCACAACAAACCAAACCTTGAAACTTACTAGCTTAATGTCGTGACGAAACTCCATTGAATCTTAATGAGACATTCTTACTTGAATCCATACTAACTTGAATCTACTTCCAATCAATTATCTGTATGCCTTGAATTTTTTGGTGATATCAAAAGTTCAAAAATGGTGTGAGGAGAATTTCTCTACATTTCTTAGCGACTGGCTAGGAGAATGGGCTTGCCCATTCAGAACTCTAGATTCTCTGGTTTCGTAGAATTAGTGCCTTGTCTAGGGCATAGAGTCAGTCAAATAGATGACACTGAAAAAACAACCATCACTCTGAAGACACATCTGAAGCCAACACTTATGCAAGCAAACTGATATAACTTTCCCTGAAGATGCATGAAGTTGAACTATAACACTGCTAATATGAACATACCCATAACTGAAACCTACTAATCACTAACTATTGATTCTGAGACATGACTGAACCACAGAGATTGACTACACATCCTCATAGTAGCAACCGACATTTATTAAAAGAAACAAACTAAACTGAAACATAATGCTACTGTTGTTGCAACTTATTCTAAACACTGAAACTAATTACTGATATATTAAACTGATAGAGATATGTCCATTAACCGGGATGGCAAAATAACTATCAAATTTGATGATGCTTCTCCGATGAATCCACATCAAACTAATAATTGACCAGACAAAATAAATAAGAAAGTATAACAAGATTTTGTACCTTTTGGCATCTCTGCTTTTCGGAAGCTCGTCCTTGGTATGAAAATACCACTCAGTCTGATAAACATGTTGTTCTTGCTTCAGTGGAGGGCGGGATGGGAAAACCATGCATTGCACTTTATTTCTTTGTTGGCATTTGAAAGCTTCTGCTGACAGAACCTCATTAGTGATCTCTTTTGCAAACTCTTCACCAACATTATGACTCAAGATAGTATCAAAAATAGGTGTATAGATGGCAGAGCTGCCAAGAATAGTTTTGAACCTGATTGAAATCCCCTCGTGCAAGAAGAAAGGAGTGTAATGTGATTTTGTATGTAACTCAGCACTTTCTGAGCTATCTCTTGAGACCATGTCATCTTGTATCTTTTCTTGCATCTTTGAATCTTCATCAAGAAGAAGAGCATAACCATTTTCAAGAATAGAGAATAGATCATATCTTAGATCTACCTTTTCTTTAAAAATTTCCTCATAATTTGCTTCAATAGGCTTTGTAAATGAACCATGCATATATTCAATAGTAGGATCCTCTGCATCAAGAATCTGATAACCTTGTTGCAAAATTGAGAATAAATCCTCATCCTACTCCAATTGTTGCTTATGCATTTTTGTGTTATCTTCTTCAAAATGTGGAGCCTCATGACTGAAATAAAGACACTCATTCTTTGCAGACTCTGCAAAAAACTCTCTTGCAACTTCTTCCTCAAGATGAGGCACAGACTGTTCACAATTGTTTACCCAGTACTTTTCAGCTTCAAAACCCCTCTTGAGGTACTTTTCAGTTTCTATAAGTCTCACTTCATAATCAACTTCTGAATCTTCCTCATCACTTGACTGCATCTTTGAATTACATGTTACCACTTGTGCTTAATGCTCAAGATCATAAGAATACACTGAATAGACAGGGGCCACCTCTCTTCTTACATTTTGATCATTGAGACTTGAATCTTCTTTAATGTCAAAATTGTTGGTGTGAACAGGGTTATTACCTATCTGGTTTAACCTTTGTTGTGTGGATAACTCATATTATTTAACTATTTATTAGTTAAATAATACTCACACACATGTTCACATGTTAAGTTGACTTAGTGAGTCTACTAGATGTTTTTAGTTGTTTCTAGTTATGTCTAGTTGTTGCTAGGTGTTGATAGTTGTCTTATCCTACACATGTGACCTAGTTGGCATCCTATCCTCTAGTTGTCATATGTAATAGGAATGTGACACTTGTCACATGACTACAACATTCTAGCTCTCAACCTTGGTCTATATAACCAAGGCCTCTCATTGTATTATATCAACTAATCTTGTATCAAGTATTATCTTGTGTATAGAATATCATTCTATCATGTTGATCTTCTTTGATTCTTGTGATTATCTCTTAGACATCTTGATCCTGGGATAGCTACCTCCATAGCCAATCCTAACATGGTATCAGAGCGAGTGGATTGTATAGAGTTAGTTCTTGTTTAGAAGATCTTAGATAGTGAGTTACTTTTCTTTCTTGAAACCAAGTATGCTCTTCTCTTGCATCCCTGGATGACCTGGAGAATCAGAAAGGTTGAAAGAAATAACAATTTTTAGGGGCTTTCTTGCTTGTGATTTGAAATTGCAAGTTTCTTTTGGTGAATTTTGGAGCAAAACTGACCTCACCATTGAGATCAGAAGGGTCAAATCTATTAAGATCGACTGTAAACACGATATACTTTGGTCACAGTCAAATCTGGCATTTTTTTACCCCCTTGGCAATTTTTTGTCCAAAAGGCAAAAAAAAATTTAGCAGAGGGCCATTCTGCCCCCTGCCAATTTTCTGGGTTGATCATCTTATCAGCAGGTTTTGCAGGCCCGATCTGTATTGCAAGCCATCATCTATTGTTTTCGGCATGATACAGGGCCCAATAGTTTTATGTATGCTTTGGTTTTTGGCACCATTCAGCCCACATATGAAAAATTGACACTAGTTTGATTTAGATCAAACCTCTACTGTCCAGGATTCGGCATAGTTTTTTCATAGGCACAGGTTCATTTGAAATCTATGGCCCAAATCTGAGAAAGAGTAGAATTCGGCGTAAAACTCAGCACTGTGGGTAGATCTTTACTGTTGGCAATTGTTTATCCCCTAAACGACAGCAGTGACTGGGTTCTTTGGTAGAGTTTCAAACATCTACAAGAGCAAATTCGGTGTGCATTCAATCTCAAAGGGACAATGAAGAGGCCCCATCTTCATCGATCCTGCATCGACCTCTTTTTGGCCTTTGGCATCCACATCTCAAATTGAATCGATACCATTTTTGTGAGGACTACTTCGATACAGTCTCGGCCTCTTAGGCCACAATCCAATGTCCTGTGGTGATCTCAGTCTATCTTGCACGCAAAAGAGATTTGTTTGCTACCCTTGGCCCAACTGGATCTCATCTTCGGCTTTCATCTGTGGAGTTTCAAACAAATATCTGTAGCTAAGAGTGACTCCCAGCCTAACGGTTAATCATTTCGGGCAGATTCTCAAACCACGACGAGGGCTTCAAAGATCCTTGGCAGGGGAATTTCAATTGGATCGGCAGCCATTTTCCACATTTGTTGGAAGTTTTTAAACCCCTAAGCGGCAGATCCACTACAATCTAGGCAGTCGACATTTTTGCTAGGGTTGACAGCGCCTTCTAGCTCCCTGCGACCACAGGCAGTCATTCTATTTTTTATCAGCGTGTTCCTTAAATCTCTGCAGTGAGAGTTTGTAAGTGTTCTGGTCAGCATATCCAGTGGGTTCGTTTCAAAACCTACCATTTAAAATCTTTACCGGTGATCTAAACCCTGAGCGGCCATTTTACAACAGTCAACATTTTTTTAACGTCTTTGGTGGGTGTTTTAGCTTTATCGGTCATAAAAAATAGCCAGTTGAAATAGTCCGACCAGTTTTTTGGTTCGGATTCAGATTTTTAGATTTGGCAGCCTCATCAGTATCTTTAGCTGCTTGACTATTGATTTGGTGATATATTTTGTGCCCTATCGGGCATCTGATCCATTCAGGTCTTCTCAACCAAACTACAACTTCTGCTCAGGTCGTTGGCTAGTTTTTTTAGCTGATTTTGATGCCCCTATTTGTTGGATAATTCAATCCACGGACATCTGCAGATTGATCATGGTGCTCTAGCCTGGTCAATCGGGCCTATTTGTTTTGTCATCCTAGCTTTAGCGAGCTTTGTGGCAGTCCCATGGGCAGTTTACCAGCATCAGCGGTCTTACAAGAAGGACAACCATTTAAGACTTTGGTCATTGTCAAACGTTTGTTGTTTGAAAGTTTTCTTGGTGCATATCGGCCCTGCTCTGGCCACATTTGGATGACGGTTCATTTTTATTGATCATTATTTACTTTGGTATTAGACACCTAATAGCTCGGTCTTCATTGGTCTCAAACGTCGACCTCACTTCATTTTTGATCAAGGTACCATTCAAAAGCCAGTCGCTGTAGAAGACCACAATCAAGATTGATCCAAGGGTTATTTTTTGGATTTGACAGTAGATCACAACAAAGACCGTGGAAAGTTTTTTTAAGACTTGCAGGCATCTTTGCATTGGACTGTTAGTTCATTTTTATTGTGATCGATCTTCACCAACGACTTGAGGCTCTCTTTTTTTGATCGATTGCTATAATATCGGTGTCAACATTTGTAATAGGGGAGAGTATTATTCTTTGTTTGTTCATTTGTCCAAGACGGAGGTTGAGGCCTGGTTTGGCAGGAGGCCATTACCCCCTCACAAACAAACACATCTCTCACCTCTTTACTTGATGGTTTCAACATTTGGTGGCACCTTGAATTTTGTCGCATGCAAGTTGAAGTCGACAATTTTTTACAAATTTTGACAAGAGGGGGATTTTTTCTTTTGCCACAACTTGCACCCAAGGAGTCAAGTTTTTGAGTTCTTATAGTCATTGGAAAGGTGGTTCTAAGTATTTCATCATGGTGCAGGTGATTTTTCCCTAGAATTCTATATTTTTCTAGAATTTGCCTCCAAATGACATTTTTGCTTGCTTTTTTTGACATTTTTCGACAGGGCATAACTTTTGCTCACGATGTTGAAATTGAGCTAACGTTTTTTTGAAATTGATCAGAAAAATGCAAGGAATCAGATGGTACATGTAATTTTTTGTTTTGGTAAGCCAATTTTCTTGAAAATTTGTAAAACCCTGTATGTTATAAATGGTCGATTTAGGCTTCCACATTGACAACATTGTACTCAATCTTGTAATTCTTTCTAGGGGGGGCATATTTTGCAGCATTATTTGTTATGGGGATTCATTCTTTTGTAATTTGTGTCATTTGTTTGAGGTTTGTAAGGCATGCATAGTCTATGTCTTCATTGTTCACCTCATGACATCAACTCATTCAGTCCTTGTTTTGGACATTGCATGCATCCATTGAACACACTTGTTGATTTGTAAACGCACTGAGATAAAGTGCCACATATTGTACTTGTAGTTTGGGGATCTTGCACATCATGTTGTGCCATTTTTTGTACTCGCGCTACTTATAAAGTGCCATGGGGGGTTGTGTTAGTGCCTTGTTATTTGCCATCACAATCTTGCCCGGTGAGTGTCCCTCCACGACAACATTTTTTAGCCTCATGCGTGTGTTCCTTGTTATTTGCACACCCTTTACTAAGTTGTAGGTACTACTATGTGCATCTTCTGATGTTGCTTCTTCACCTTCTTGCACTACATTGTGACACACAGTTTCAGTGGAGCTGCCATAAATCTCCCTTGTCAGCATTATGGAGGGTATCATACTACTTGTACTAATGCTTCCTTGGTTTCTCTTGGAGTGAACTATGTATCCAATTTTTGTTCCTATATACTAGGCAGATGCAACAACTAGTTACCCATGCATTTCAGTGAGATGGAATAGATACCATATAGACACTCTTGCATTCCAGTTTGTGGAGGCAACCTTCTAACTTATTTAGATGATCAGAGTTCTTGAGACTATTGGCACTTGTATTTTCAACTATTAGACTGGTTGAGTAGTGTCATTGGGGTCACTCATGTAGATTTTTGTCTCTTTGATCCTGATCTTCATACTATTTTTCAGTGAAGGTTCTTTAGCAGTGTAGCAGTTTTTCGGCAGTTGTTTGCATCTTTTTTGTGCTTCGGTGGAGTTCTTCATGTTCCCGATCTTTTTGGGACATCCTTTGTGAGGGCTTCTTAGTCCTTCTTTTATCTCCTATGGGGGGATATCTTTTGTATCTTTGTGATGGAAGTAGTCCTTGGAGGGTCATGTTGAGTCCTCCTTCCTCTCTTCCTTCACTTTTTCTCTCTTTTGGGGAGGAGTTTTTCCCATGAGGTTTTCTCCTTTTCTCCGCTTGTGAGAGATCTTTTGTATATGGGTACCTAACATGGCCTAATTGTCGAGACCCATCTTTGCATGTTTGCATTTGTTTGTTCCTCCCTAAGTTGCACTTAAGGGGGGGTGTTAGTGTGAACAGGGTTATTACCTATCTGGTTTAACCTTTGTTGTGTGGATAATTCATATTATTTAACTATTTATTAGTTAAATAATACTCACACACATGTTCACATGTTAAGTTGACTTAGTGAGTCTACTAGATGTTTCTGGTTGTTTCTAGTTGTGTCTAGTTGTTTCTAGGTGTTGATAGTTGTCTTATCCTACACATGTGACCTAGTTGGCATCCTATCCTCTAGTTGTCATATGTAATAGGAATGTGACACTTGTCACATGACTACAACATTCTAGCTCTCAACCTTGGTCTATATAACCAAGGCCTCTCATTGTATTATATCAACTAATCTTGTATCAAGTCATTATCTTGTGTATAGAATATCATTCTATCATGTTTATCTTCTTTGATTCTTGTGATTAGCTCTTAGACATCTTGATCTTGGGATAGCTACTTCCATAGCCAATCCTAACAAAAATGACAAAACACCTGATTTGAATCTTCTATGGAATGACTAGCAACTACAAAAGTTTGTAATGCGTAATTGTGAAGATAAGGAGGTCTCTTTTGTGCCTGAGGGAGAGTTTCTTCTATGAACTGATCATATTGGTATTACTGTTCATAACGGTCTTGAGGTAGATTATATGGATCAACATGGTACAAGTTTTGATCTTTTAACTCATTGATCTCATGGGAGAGGGTTTTTATAAGTTCTTTTATTGCACTCATCTCCTCATGATTTGACAAATCAGTAGGGAGGGTGGGTGGATGAAAATATACATGCATTTGACTACAAGGAAGAGACTGATATAGGTTATTTGCATAAGGCATCAGCTGTTTTAAGGGCAGAGGAGATAATTTTCTAGCCTCAATGAGATTATTTTCAGCCCTAATGGCAAGATCATATGATTGGGGTAAAGTTTCACCTCCTAAGGATTGGATTATCATAGAGATCTCAGGGTCTAAAGCTTTTAAATAATACAAGAATACAAAAACTGGAGATGGCCTAATATCAACAGAGAATTTCTTCCATACCTTATCAAATATTGAATTAAAATCACATATGGGCTCCATTGGATGCCTTTTGATGGTGATGAGATTCTGGGTGAGAGTGCTAACATATGTCCTATCTTTAAACTAATTGTAGATGAGCCCACCAAGCTAATCCCATCCAGTGATTGAACCAACCTGCAAACTTCTATTCCACTCTTTTACTTTGCCTTTGAGGGAAGTGTTAGTTGTCGTTGCACCAAAAGATCGACCTGTTAATGCCTGATACAACCACTTGACTTAACAAGCACGGGAGGCAGTTAAGCCCTTGTCGCAAACCACCGCAGTGCAGTGCTAAACAAGAAGACCAAGGGTCACACCTTGCAACAATCCCCCACCCAGTGCAAGTGTGGGGTTTGAACCCGTGACCTTGGCTCTGATACCAACTGTTAGTTGCCATTGTACCAAAAGATTGACCTGTTAATCCCTGATACAACCACTTGACTTAACAAGCATGGGAGGCGGTTAAGCCCTTATCGCAAACCACCGCAGTGCAGCACTGAACAAGAAGGCCAAGGGTCACACCTTGCAATAGGAAGATGTAAGAAATAAGAGGGCATGATTCTTAGTTGTGACATTATGAACAACGCATAAACTTGCAACATCTTGAATGTGATCTACAGGGCAAACAAGGCCATCTCCAAGAAAGTGAGGTAGTGCCTTCCATGCTGTGTTAGGAACTTGACCTTGCTACTGGAGAACTAGAGGACTTGAATCCCAAGTCAGAAAAGGTAGATCTCTTTGAATATTCAGATGCACATAAATACCAGGGGCTGCCATGGTCTGCAGGTGCAAAGATCTGAGAAAGAGCCTTCGGTAGAGTCACCAGATGGATGATTCATGCTCCTATGAGTAGATACTTTTACGATTTACCACCAAAATCACAATATACAGAGCAAATATTTAGTGAAAACAAAGACCCAAGTCTTTGAATCCAGTCCCACCGTGGTCGCCAAAAACTGTTGAAGCATAAATTTGTGGGTCTAATCCAGCAACAACATGGGAAACTTTAGAGACATGGGATTGACCCCTGAAGTGACCTCCAGATTTTAAGGAAGCTGGCCCTTTCGTTCTTCAAAGGGGTTTGAGAAAAAGGATAGAAGGAAAAACAAGATTACAGATACAATATTAAAACCTCTAACTCTATGGCAATGCACCAGATTTGAAACTTAACTCAATTGCACAATGTCAAACCTTAAGAGATTTAATTGGAAATCAAAGAGCAAAAATGCATGATTAATACCTAGTTTGATAAACAGATTTGATAAAGGCAAGGAAATACAAACTAGAAACAAGAAACAGAAATTGACTCAGATAAGCACAGAATAATATTCTCATTATTTGAATAATAACAAATTACAGAGGCTAAAGATTTGCACAAAATAACTATTACATCCTCCTGGAAGAAAGAACTGCTAAGGCAAAAAGAAAACATCTGTCTGCTGCTCTAAAATCTCTAATCTGAAAATATGTAGAACTATATAATCCTCTATCTCCCGGATCTACATTTATAACCAAAACCCAAAGGAAAATATCTCAACTGCCCAAGAAATCTCAACTGAAAATCCCACAAAATCTACCCAAAATCTAGTAAATAACTATAACTGCAACCGAAAATGGTAACTAAACTAGCAGTTCTATTTTTTCCTCCATCTTCCTTGGCCTACGTGAGAAAATAATTCCTGCCCATTTCACCTCTGATGGCTATAGCTAAAATGAAAATGGTTGCAATCTTCTGTAGGGTTTCATCTTTTTACTTGCCATGAAAAGAAATAAAGTGGCTTTGTTTAGGGATGCATCTTCTATCATTTCACATGAGGAGAGAGTCATTCAAAGTCACTTAATAAAGTTTCACTTCATAAGCTTGTAGGGACCCACCACTGATTTATAAGAAAAGATTCTTATATATTTTAAATATGATTTTAACCTCCAGTAAAAGACTCTTATGCAACTTTAAATAAAGCATTTAGCTTTATATGAAAGGGGCCCCACCATTTATAATGAGACATTTATTATTTAAAAGAGACTAGCTTCCTTATCTCTCATGACTTCATTATGATGCATTCATAAAATGAAATAAAACATTTATTTTACTATGCTCCACTTGAGCCACGTGGGGGACTCCGTAGCCTTGAGAGAAACTTGTTGCTACTCCTTTGAAAACACGTTGTTGACAAGTGTTGGCTTCTACTTGATTTGAGAGAAGAAATCATTAGTACCTTCAGAGGCTTGCAGTACCGACACCTGGTGGCTCCTGCATTCTTCTTTCCTTCTCAATCTTCCACTGCTGCCATGTGGATCACTCCGAAGCTTCTTCTTCTTACTGTGCTCGAGCCATCGATCTCCTTTACATCTTATGGTGGTGGTTTTGCTGTTCATAAGAATCCTAAAGTTTGTGTTCCTTATTCTCTTCATACATTTGTCTCTGAATGGCAACAATTCTCTATGTAGGCCAATCCTCTTATGCATTAACTACACCTTGTCTCTAGCAACTGATCATTCATTAATGGCTGCACCATGTTTTATATTGAACTACCTTCATTTTGAGTGACTTTGATATATGGTGGCATCCAATTGATAAGACTCACTTTTTAATAGTGGCAACTCATCTCTTTTAGCTGAATGTCTTTGATTTGTTGTGTGCCTCCCATTAAAATAGAAGCCACTACATCCCTATATACAATGCCTTTTAGAAAGGTCATGCTTCTCCTTATTGAACTAGACATGGTTCTCTTATCTAATGAGTGACGCCATACTGAAATATGGTCTTGCACTTTCCATGGTGGTTCCTGCTACATGATGCCTTCATGATAGAATTATTCCCTTATAGAGTGCGCCCTTATAAACTATGCTTCCTTTGCATTTTGTTGGTTGCATTGCAAAGCCTATGTCTTCGATATGAAATATAAGAGGCTAATCCTCATTATTTATTTAAGTTGTGCCTTGTCTTTGAAACCATGGCTATTCCTTTCTCTCTAGCATCGGCGGTGAGGAATTAACATCTATCTTAGAAGATAACGCCTTTTGTTTGTTGGCCACGCCATCCTTCGTTGTGTATCCTTATTTGGCTAGGCTTCTGATGTTGCGTGTGGCTTGAGGGGCCGATACTCTGTCTTTGAATGTTGCAGCATTTAGTTTGAAGCACCTTCCTAAAGTTTCATGCCATATTTGGCAATATCCTCCTCATACACTGGCACCATTGAAAAGGCCACTCCATTGACTGCGTTTCCATTTCAGACAAGTGGCCACACAATTTTGAATTTGCATTGGTTCCTTTTGATGCCACGAAGGATATGGCTTTGTTCTCTATTCCAGTAGAGACAATTTTATAATGGTAGAGTCTTCTTTTATGTTGGCTTTGTTTTCTTACATTGAAACTGAGTTCCTATCGGTGGGAAATGCCACCTTGAGTCCTTTAAACTAGAATTTGTAATGCTTCTCCAGGGTGAGAAGGATTTGCATTTATCTCTAATCACAACCTCACCTACAATCATAAGATAGGTGATCCATCATCGAAGGACTCAATTGTTGACACTTGCTTTTCAAAGAATACCAGAGATTCATAATTATCACAAAAGTAAATGCGATGTTTCCCAGCCAACTCCCTTGGCCATGTAGTTATAGATCCACCCATATGAACTAATTACAACTTTTTGTATGTAATATGTGTTGATAATGAATAAGAAATGCACCCATTCAATGATATCTTTTACAATGCCATACCTCAAATATAGGCTGATGCCTGAATTTAAAGACTATTTATGATTCTAGAGGTTGCTCCTTGTTTCTAGGCAGTGTGCCTCATTTTTAGAGACCGTATCTTCATTATACAACCTACATTTCTTAAAATAAACCTTGCACCATGGATGCACTTTGAAACTCACAACAAAACAAACCTCGAAATTTACTAGCTTAATGTTGTGATGAAACTCCATTGAATCTTAATGAGACATTCTTACTTGAATCCATACTGACTTGGATCTGCCTCTAATCAATTATCTGTATGCCTTAAATTTCATGGTGATATCAAAAGTTCAAAAATGGTGTGAGGAGAATTTCTCAACATGTTGTATTCAGCTTCTTTAATTTGATCTGGAGTTGTAGGGCCATTCTGTAGAGGAGTATACTCATTCTTAGTTATCAACCAATAAGGATCACCCATGCATTACAAATGACACTCCATGCGATTCTTGCAAAGAGAGTGATTTGTTCCATCAAATCTCAGACTGTCCTTATATGTTGTCATCCTGGGTCTCCTCAAGCAGTCAAGATTCTTTTAGAGGAACCGGCTCTGATACCAATTGTTGAAATTAGGGCAGACAACTGAGAGGGGGGGTGAATTAGTTGTCACAAAATTTAATCTTTTTGCTACATTTAATCTTCTTTACCACTTATTAATAGATTAACGATATAACAATGAAAGCATGAATCAACAACACATGAGCAGAAACATAATCAACACACATAACACCAATATTTTTACATGGAAACCCGGTTAAGGGAAAAACCACAGTGGCGGTTAACCCACAAGATTTATTCTCTATTAAAAGAATAGAAAAATGGGAAGGCACTTGCCTTCGGGCACACTGCCCAGAGCTCACTACTCCAAGAGACTCACTGTCTACAAAATATTCACAAGGTTAACACTGAAAGGTTGAACTAAGAAACAACATCTTCTTCATGCCAAGGTTCAGTTCCATTTAAGCTCACAACACCTCTGCTCTACTCCCAAACACTTCTTCACTACCTTCGCATCTTCACTGCTCTTCCTCTTCTTCTGCTCTGCTTTTTGGACCTTTCTTAGAATCTTATCATTTTCGCTCAAGGACAACTTTTCCATGAGTCAACTACAAATATTTATACACTACATCAACCTTGGAATGAACATCAAGGTTGACATTACAATCATCAACCATTGGAACAATCTCCAAGGTCAGCATTACAAACATTTACAAAAAGACTTGACTTAATACAAAATGCTACATGCGGATCACTACACTGTCAGCCAAACATAGCTGGGACTCAAATCTTCCTCAAACAACACATCACACTCCATAGAACTTCTCTTAGATCATCCGCAACATGCACGAAGCATCTGATCGGCCAAGACTAGAAAGAACAGCAACACCGAAGGATAAATCTTCAACTACGAGCCCAATCCTCAATGCAGACCACTAACACAATAGGCACACGATCTAGAAACCTCCACAAGAACAATGAAATCAACAAGAACAACCACACCACCTCAAATCACTAGAATCAGTTGCATCTTCACATGAGAACTTAAGAACACTAACTGTCATGACTATCACACTAGAAAGATTGCTTGTAGACCTCCAAACCATGAACCACTTGAGTTGAGGATACACACCAACATCCCAAACATACCTCTAGAACCGCAGACCATAATATTCCAATGCGGAGCAATTCGGTCCAAATTCCTGTCACTTTGTTATCTCTAAACAACTGTAAAACCTGGTTCTATTTAGATGGCCATAACTGCACCAATCCTCCATGCAGACCTCTCAAATCTTGACTGGAGCAACTTCAGACAATCCTCTACAAAACCCTTAAGTCCGTAGACTTTGATCTTCATCTCACTGGGAATGCGGAGCAATCTACTTTACTAAACTACATTGTCTTCATTGTCTTTGACAAAGAGATATGTTGACATCAATGACAACACATGATAGGCACATATTTGCAATAGATTTTTCCCACATATGTGTTTTTGGAACTTCTCCATCACATATTGATTCACCTTGTTTTGTAGATCCCAATCTTATTATTGATCCACCTTGTCTTGTGGATCCACTATTGGATACTTTGGGGGGTGCCTCTTTCTACCTCTCCTATTGTGGTGGAGGGTAAGTGCAAGAAGTTGGTTCCACATTGAGGGGGGAAATGTGGGGCCAAAAATTGTTAGGTGAAATTGGTATATGTTCACTAAAAATTAGATAACCGCTTTTGAGAAACAAATATCTTCTTTAGTTCAGATCTTTGAACCTATGTAGGTATCCATTACAAATAGATCTCTGTTAATACATATAGACATACAAAGAGAATGGATATGACATTCACTAATGGATATCCATTCTAGAAAATTTTTTACTTTTATTTCTACCTACTTGCATAGGCATTTCTCCACTACCTTTCTCATAATGCAACAATGAGGATCAAGCTAACATGAATGAATATCTAACTCTAGAGACCAATTTTCTACTCAATCTTTGCCTCCTCCCCCTTAGACTACAGGCCATTATTTCTTGAGCTATGTAGTTGTATTTTAGTGCATCATTTTAGGGTTTTAGGGGTTTTTAAGTGTTTTAAGGTTAAAAAATAAGTTTTAGGGTTTAGGGTTCTATGGATTAGGGTTTAAGGTTTAGGGATTATGATTTAGGGATTATGGTTTAGGGTTTGAACTAAGGTTAGGGTTTTTTAGTAAAATTAGGGTAAATTTGTGCATTATTTAAATAAATTTAGTATATAAACTAGGTTTTTTAAAGAAAATGTTTTTTAATTTGAGATGAGATGGATTATATAAATGTATATGATTTTATATTGGATGAATCTACACTTGATCAACCTAAGAAACCACTTGAAAACACACTTAAAAACCTGCCTAAAAATCTAAGTCAAAATCTACCTTAAAACTTGCCTCAAACTGATGAACAAAGGTTGAGAGTGAAGATAACTAAGAAAACAACCATATTGCAAACCAAAGTACATTTATTTCATATTGATCCTCATTTTATCCCTCTTTTCTATAGGTTTCCCACTTCTATGCAAGTAGTGATAGATTTAATTTAAACCATAGATTTTGATTTAGATAGATTTCATCATTAGAGGGAGGAGAGGAGGCAATTTTATTTACATGGTTTGTCATACAAAAAAATAAATGATTTACATATTATGTAAAAAAACATTAGCACCATATTTCATTAACTCTTTGACTAATCTCCCTATCCTTCTAACAAGAATAAAGATTTAATTAGATGGCACAAGCATGATGTTATTTGGAGCTAATTTTTGAGATTGTCGGTGGATAGTCTTTGACCATAAACCACACAACAATCCTGTGGTCCCAAATGTTATATTTTTTTAAATTATGGTCTGAGTTTAAGATGGGTTTAAAATCCAACTACTTCAATATGAGATCATTCCATAGTGTCAGTTGCAACATGTCATAGTCAGACCTAATGCATGTGTTGATCCAAATCAATAATAACCTATTCAACCTTTGGTTGTGATGCAGTCACAGGAGAAGGGTCTAATGAAGGACTATCCAGCCATGTAGCAATATGAAACAAAGAATAATTATACACTAAAAATTTAATGAAATAGAAAAACAATAATATGATCTTTATTGATTTCTAGTCATAAATAAATTATAGTTTACCACAATGGGCTTCCAACATGCTAGGCTTCATCCATTTGATTACAAACATACAACTACAAAATTTAAAATGATATCTTAACACTCTAACTTAACTCTCCACTCTCACTCTCAACTCCACTTTCTCTTAGCTAATTGAATTTCCTTTCAATGATTGTTAAAAATGTTTATAATATACCAATCTCAAGCCTTAGAATAGCTAATTGAATTTCCTTTCAATGATTGTTAAAAATTTTATATACCAATCTCAAGCCTTAGGATTGATCATAGTCAGACTCAAGATGGCGCAAAGCTCAATGCCTTATGAAACATGTAATCAACCAAATATGTCTAGATGAATCTCCCAAATCAAGTGTAGTGGTATTGGATTGATAAATCTCTATGTGGTTCACACCATAAGAACTCTTGGGTCTAATATGCTTTAATATATGTTATTTTACTATCACAAATTCTGGAAAGCTGCCACAAGCCATGAATAGTGAAGCTGAGTATAAGCCAATCAATCTTGGTAAAGGTTTAGAAACAAAATTATACCTTTGCAGTGAGAAAAAGCTTCTAGGAATTGAATATGGAATTGAAGGGTCATTGTATAACATATACTCCTAGATGCAAGGTGATATATGTAACTATGGTGAAATGCAATAGGACATGTAGTGACTAGTTATGACTAGAATAGGAATGAAAACCTAGAAACAAAACAAACAAGTGAAAGAAAATCTTTTGGTTGATGAAAGATTTCTCTTACACCTTGGGATGATCCTTTATTAGGTTTATCCTCTTGCACCCACCATTCCTACCCCATTCACCAAGAGGGGATGATTGTAACTCTATGACCATTGAGTAGACTCTCACAAAATTTGACTAACCAAATGACCCAATTTGCTCAAGTTAGTAGAAAGCATGGAGGAGATGGTGTTGGTCCATCTAGCACCCCAAACACATTGACCTAGTGCAAAGTTTGCCCCATTTGTGTAAAAGTTATAAATAGCTATGTTATGGTCCTTACACATCCACTTTAGGTGCTCTAGCAAAGGAGGAGACATTCTTATATAATTTTTTAGAGACTAGTTGACCTACTACCAATGCATAAGGATGCCACCTTTTATGTACATTATATGTTTATTTATATTTTTTCTCAAAAAATCTATTAATTAATGATAAAAATTTTACTACATGTACATGTATTTGAAATTTGATTATAAATTATTTTATTTTATCATTCATCTAGGAGGGGTGATTATTCAAGACTACATCATCTTGTGTTGATGCTTATTTCAATGACATCGATTGCATGCTTATTGAGACTTACTTTGTAGATTTTTCTCCTTTCTTGGAGCACCATGTTTACATGTTTGATGAGAGTTCCCACATATGTGTTTTTGGAACACCTTCACCACATATTGATTCACCTTGTTTTGTGGATCCCAATCTTATTATTGATCCATCTTGTCTTGTGGATCCACTATTGGATACTTCAAGGGTGCCTCTTTCTACATCTCCTATTGTGGTGGAGGGTAAGTGCAAGAAGTTGGGTCAACATTGAGGGGGAAAATATAGGGCCAAAAATTGTTAGGTTAGATTGGTATATGTTCACTAAAAATTAGATAACCACTTTTGAGAAACAAATATTTTCTTTGGTTCAAATCTTTGAACCTATGTAGGTATCCATTACAAATGGATCTCTATTAAGAATAGGTATCCATACATACAGACATACAAAGAGAATGGATATGATGTTTGCTAATAGATATCCATTCTAGAAAAGTATTTACATTTGTTTCTTCCCGCTTGCATAGGCATTTCTCCTCTACCTTTCTCATAATGCAACAATGAGGATCAAGCTAAGATGAATGAATATCTAACTCTAGAGATTAATTTAGCACTCGATCTTTGTCTCCTCCCTCTTAGACTACAAGCCATTATTTCTTGAGGTAGGTAGTTGTATTTTAGTTCATCCTTTTAGGGTTTTAGGGTTTTTTAAGTGTTTTAAGGTTAAAAATTAAGTTTTAGGGTTTGGGGTTTAAGGTTTAGGGATTACAATTTATGAATTATGGTTTAGGGTTTGAACTAGGGTTTAGGGTTTTTAGTAAAATTAGGGAAAAATTATGCATTATTTAAATAAATTTAGAATGTAAACTAGGTTTTTTAAAGAAAAATATTGTTTTATAATTCCAAATGAGATGGATTATATAAATGTATATGATTTTATATTGGATGAACCTACACTTGATCAAATTAAGAACCCACTTGAAAACCCACCTTAAAACCTATCTCAAAACCTGCCTCAAAACCCACCTCAAAATCTACCTTAAAACTTGCCTCAAACTGATGAACAAAGGCTGAGAGTGAAGATAACTAAAAATGCAACCATATTACAAACCAAAGTAGACTTAATTCATATTGATCCTCATATTATCCCTCTTTTTTGTAGGTTTTCCACTTCTATTCAAGAAGTGATAGATTTAGTTTAAACCATAGATTTTGATTTAGATAGATTTCATCATTGGAGGGAGGAGAGGAGGCAATTTTATTTAGATAGTTTTCCATACAAAGAAATAAATTATTTACATATTACAAAACAAACATTAGCACCATATTTCATTAACCCTTCAACTAATCTCCCTATCCTTCTAACAGAAATAAAAATTTAATTAGATTGTGCAAGCATGCTATTATTTTAGCTAATTTTTGGGATTGTTGGTGTTGGTGAAAAATCATATTTTCATTTTTACATAAGTTAATTAGGGAGATTCTTTTTCTATTTTGAGCCTCATGACATGCATCATAGGCTTTCTTTTCTCTTGAAAGCATTGTGACATGTGTCACATGCTTTCTTTATGATTTCTTTATGCTTTCTTTGTGCTTTCTTTCCCCACTTTCTCTATTCTTGGACAATGATTGTGTATATCCTTTGTATTTATATCTAAATAATGCAACGGGAATGTGAAACACTAATTCATGGATTTGGCTTTTGCAATATTTTCTTGCAACTTTCTCTTGTAGAAGTTTTCCTGCAGATGATTTTGGGTATCTAACATGGTATCAGAGCTCCAGATCTGTCAATTTCTTCTCAAATCAGAGAGGGTTTAACCCATGAATAGATAATCTATGCATCCTGAAGAAAAATAGAACTCACAGTTGCACTCAGAAGGTGTCAAAACCCCTATTTTCATATAAGGTAATCTATATTTTGCTGAAAAAAAAGTTTTGGGCATTTCTTGGGGTTTTGATTTTTTATGTGTAGGAAAAATCCATATGGCTACCTCGATTTCATGCCAAATTTTTTGTACAGCTGCCTTGATTTCTATGCCAAAATTTTTTTGAGCTTATTTTGATTTTCCGTCTACCTCAATTTATGTGTCGCGTTCATGTACAGACCTAAAAAGGCAGTTTTCTTCTAGAGGCCATAACTTGAGCATACAGACTCAAAAATTGGCTAACAAAAAAGCATTGGAAAGCTAGTTCTGAGAACTATCCAGTAATACTGGTCTTTTTTCCAGATTTTTTTGTTTGAAACCTATTTTTTCTGTTTGAAGTCAAAGCATCATTTTTGGCCTTCGAGCTCCGTTCTTGCGCCCAGAATCTTTGTTTTTCAAAAATGAATAGGTGTTGGAAAGGTATCAGTAAGCTCTACACAACCATTTATGTAATTTTTTCAGATTCAGCCTCAGGTATCTTTTAGTAAGTTTGTCAATTTTATGGCTTCTGTTAGATATCCTAGACATGTTGCCTCCTGGAAAGGTTCTGTTTGCTTTGATAGGCTTCTATTATCAGCATAAATCTATTTGCATATTTTGATCTCTATCATTTTGAGGAGGTATCATGGGTTTTTCCACTCATCCTTCGGTGGTCAATCTAACTAAGGATAATTATGAGTCCTGGCAAAGAGGCATCCTAACACATCTCAGGTGGCTGCATCTTTTGCCTCATCTTTATGGACTTATACCTAAACTAGAGACACCTATGAAGAAATTTGTTTGGGGTAACAATCAAGATCATGTTGTAGGTTTAATTTATACCACTGTTGATTATGATATTGCATGTGATCTTCCCATCTATGAGAGCCCACACACACTTTGGACAAAAATTTGGGAGTTGTATGGAGACCCTCATGTCTCACCATTTCCAAATGATCCTATAGCAGATTGTCTCATGCCACTTGATGATGCAGATAATATACCTTATGATGATGATACTTTAGAGGAGCTTGAGTATATGGCATGTATTGAATGTTCAGAGATAGAGACCTTTCTTGCTCCCTCTTCCCCTCCTATTGAGATCACATCATTTCCATCACTTGTTGCTACTTCAGAGTTCAGTGTTGCATCATCATTGGCTTCCAGTGATTCTCTACAACAAAATCATATCAGTCTTTCAGATCCACCTCATTGGGATTCCTATCTTGCAGACATATCATCTCTATTTGTGGAGTCTCACATTGTTGATTTGGAGGACACATTTGAGGGTTTAGCTCTCTTGTTTGATGCTACCTCAGGTGGCTTTGCATCACCACCTTCATCTTTTGTGTTTCCAGATGCAGTTCAGATCATATCCCCTCCTGGTTCTTCTTCTCTAATTGGGCAAACAGTTTCTATTTTGGAGAAGACATATTTTCCCAGTATGAGGTCACTTGAGTTGCATTCAGAGGTACATGTTTTGATATGGATTCCCTATTCATCCAATATGTGGGAATCGCTTCTACATTCACCAGTGGATTTGTTTCTTCTGAAAGGGAGAAATATTGTTTGGAGGCAGTTGATTGGATTCTATCTTCAAGATCTCTTCATTGGTTCTGGAGCTTCTTCTTGGAGGGGATTCATATTCTCTATTCGCTCTCTCTTATGGGGGGGCACTCATGATTGTACTCTTGTGATGGATTCATTCCATGGGGGGTCTTAGTGTCCTTCCATCACATGTTCATGTACTTTCTTTTTGTTTTATCTCTCTTTTGGAGAGGATTTTTCTCCCACTGAGTTTTTCTCCTTTTCTCCACCTTATGAGAGATCCTTGTTGTTCATGGGTACCTAACATGGCTTTGTTGTCGGGACCCATCTTTCTTTCTATCTTTTTAGCTTGTGTAATCTCCCTAAGTTGCACTTATGGGGGGGTGTTGGTGAAAAATCATATTTTCACTTTTACATAAGTTAATTAGGGAGATTGTTTTTCTATTTTGAGCCTCAAGACATGTATCATAGGCTTTCTTTTCTCTTGAAAGCATTGTGACATGTGTCACATGCTTTCTTTATGCTTTCTTTCCCCACTTTGTCTATTCTTAGACAATGGTTATGTATATCCTTTGTATTTATATCTAAATAATGCAAGGGGAATGTGAAGCACTAATTCATGCATTTGGCTTTTGTAATATTTTCTTGCAACTCTCTCTTGTAGAAGTTTTCTTGCAAATAATTTTGGGAATCTAACAGTTGGTGGATAGTCTTTGACCATAAACCACACAACAATCTTGAGGTCCCATGTTATATTTTTTTTAAATTATGGTCTGAGTTTGAGATGGGTTTAAAATCCAACTACTTCAATATGATATCATTCCATAGTGTTGGTTGCCACATGTCATAGTCAAACCTAGTGCATGTGTTGATCCAAATCAATAATTGTCTATTCCACCTTTGGTTGTGAAGCAATCAGAAGAGGGTCTAATGAAGGACTATCCAACCATGTAGTGAAATGAAACAAAGCATAATTACACACTAAAATTTTAATGAAACAAAAAACAACAATATGATCTTTATTGATTTATAGTCACAAATACATTATAGTTTTCCACAATGTGCTTCCAACATGTTAAGCTTCAGCCATTTGATTACAAACATACAACTACAAAATTCAAATGATATCTTAACACTATAAATTAACTCTCCACTCTCTCTTAGCTAATTTAATTGAATTTAAATGATTGTGAAAAATCTTAATATAGTCGTCTCAAGCCTTAGAATTGATCATAGTTAGCTACAAGATGGCGCAAAGCTCAATGCCACATGAAACATGTAATCAGCCAAATATGTAGATGAATCTCCCAAATAAAGTGTAGTGATATTGGATTGATAAATCTCTATATGGTTCACACCATAAGAACTATTGGGTCTAATATGCCTTAATATGTGTTCTTTTACTATCACTAACTCTAGAAAGCTACCACAAGCTATGAATAGTTAAACTGAGTATAAGCCAATAAGCCTGGTAAAGGTTGAGAAACCAAATTATACCTTTGTGGTGACAAAAACTTCTAGGAATTAAATATGACATTGAAGGGTTATTGTATAACATATACTCCTATTTGTAAGGTGATATTACAACTATGGTGAAATGTGATAGGATCTCTAGTGACTAGTTATGACTAGAATGTGAATGCAAGCCTACAAACAAAACAGCCAAGTTCAAAAGAAAATATTTTTGGCTGATGTAAGATTTCTCAAGTACACCCTGGGATATCCTTCATTAGGTTACTCCTCCTGCACCCACCATTCCTACCCCCATTCACCAAGAGGGGATAATTGCAACTCTAGGACCATTGAGTAGACTCTTACAAAATTTGACTAACCAAATGACCCAATTTGCTCAGGTTAGTAGAAAGCATGTAGGAGATGGTGTTGGTCCATCTAGTACCCCAAACACATTGACCAAATGAAAATTTTATCCCATTTGTGAAAAAATTATAAATAGTTATGTTATGGTCCTTGCACATCCACTTCAGGTGCTCTAGAAAAGGAGACATTCTAAACTATAATTTTTTAGAGACTAATTGACCTACTACCAATACATATGTATGCCACATTTTATGTAAATTATATGTTTATTATATTTTTTATCAAAAATTTTATTAATTAATGATAGGAAATTTACTACATGTACCTGTATTTGAAATTTTATTACAAATTATATTATTTTATCATGTAGAGAAGGGGTGATTATTAAAGACTAGATCATATTTTGTTGATCATTATTCAACTTAGTAGACCTTATACAGTATGCCAAAAAGTTGCCCTTAACCTAGAGAATTTATAATTAGTAATTAGATGTAATTAGGTTTTATTTTTGTTTTGAAATTTCTACATTCAAATGAGTGTAATTTTTTAAACTACAAGAAATTAGTTTATATAACTTCATATTTTGTCATTGTAGATAGAACACATCAACCACTAAAAATAATTGAACTCTAGAATAAATAAAACATGTTCCTTTCACTTCCTTCCACATGTTCATGACCAATAGAATTTTTCCTTTATTGATTTCATTTTGTCTAAGTTGTCTTCACCAAGAAATTCTACTCTAGATCTAATAACATTGTAAGAAAAATATCCAACTTTGCAAGTCTCATAAACCCAAGTGACAAAACAATAACTCAAAGTCATGCATTTCAATCTTAAGTCATTAGATATATGTGGTCATTCCACTCTCTAATCTTCATGGACATGTTCTTGACTATCTTTTCTATTCACTTGACTAATGAGTTGATTACCTTAAATTACCTTGTGAGGCTCACCTCCTTTAGTCTCTTTATCGAAACATAGTTGTGAGTCACTTGTAATTCCACCATACCTATTTTTATCTTCCCATTTCAACAATGAACTCCAAATATAACAATTTATATCTCTCTATTTGCATCATTGAATTATTTTTTCCATCCTAAGATGTGTACACCTATTCTAGGGCCCAAATACCTAGTCTCTCCACTTGGTAACCGCATTGAAATAGAATCATTCTAGATAGTCATGAGCTCAATGACCATATTGAACACATATAAAATAGGAACTAGTTTTCTTTGTGACCAATTTGATGGAATTAAATTCCTTTGATAATTACCCCCTTTAGTAAGCCCCCTTGAAATACATATGTTATGCTATGACCATGGTTTCACATCTAGTTTGTAAATATCTCAAGTGAGGAATTAATAAAGAATAAAATAATTTCTATTTCCAATCAGGATTTTGTTATTGTCTTGATATAATTTTAATTCCTTTGATATTTCATTTCTAGAGCTAGTACAAGATGGTGAATGTAGTCCAAAATTTTAATGCTCAACATGAGCTATGATCTTTGAGATGAACCTTAAAGTATAATATTAATTCAAATAATTATTCACCTAATCATGTTTACAATAGCTTGGAGGTCATGATCATTCCCTGTCAAACCAACTACAATATGTCATTGATCCTCTTTCATCAGACACTCTTTGATCATTACTAGTGTGTAAATTGTTTGTACCAGTTTTCACTATGTCTAATTTAAAAGTTTATACATTAACTAAATTCTATACATATTGCATATGTTGGTTGAAAATTTGTATAATTTTAGAATTTTTAATGATCTTTAAAATGTATGCAAGATAATACATTGGGGGCCACATAAGATGTGGTTCATCATGAGTGGCCCAATTTTTCCACATTTGAGGTCTATACTAGTATTTTACACCAACTATATTTATGCAATTTAGGTATTTTCATGCTCACACTTTTTTAATACTCAAGTCTAATTCATTCGATTTAAATGTAGGATCTTGCACATGCCACCTTTGCCAATTCACATGTACAAGGTGAGGCACATGATGATCATCTAGTGGTATGTACATCTAGAACTATATTTATATTATATGTTTTGTGATTTTGGTTTAAATTTTTTATTATAATACATGCACTTGAGTAATTTTGAATATTGATTCCAAGTTTCTTTTTCTTGTAATTTCTGGGTTTAGGAGAACATGTGAATTTGTACTATGAGGAGGTGGTAGAACTATAGGAGGACAAACCTCTAGTTCATGCATGGAACTGAGATGCCTTTTGATTTTAATTATGATAGACCCTAGTATCTACTATTATAACCTGCAAACATTTTTATGATGTATTTGATACATTTATTTCATAGAGTATTTCATACCTTTATTTCATTTTGATGTGTATATCTTGGACTTTTATATTATTTCATGTATCTTGGACTTTTGTACTATTTCATATATATGTGACTTTTCAACTCATAAATTAATTTTAGTTTTAGAGAATTTATAACTTTTTTACTAAAATTTAAGTTTGACTCTTATTTACCTACAAACTACTAACCTATGTAAACTACTAACCCATAAACACCTAACCTATAATGCTCTAATCTACAAACTACTAACCTCCAAATTTAACTAATACATGTACAAGTTCTAAGTCAACCTACAATTTAGTAACCTACAAATACCTAACCTACAAATTAAACTAAATCAATTACCTAGTTTACAAAAATGTAGTTAGAGAACAACTTAAGGGGACATGCAATTAGTTACTAATTTTCTAATGGGATGATATTGTTGGTGTGAATGGGGTTTTTCCTATCTAGTTTTCCCCTTTGTAGTGTGAACAAGGCACATTATCTAACTAGTCATTAGTTAGGACCTATTCACACATGTTCACATCTTAAGTTAACTTAGGTAGATAGGACATTTAAGATTTGTGTCATCTAGAAGGCATCTTATCCACTAGTTTTCATTTAATATTTGTGGCATTTTAATGTGTGTGTCTCATGTCATAGGATTAAGACATTTGTCAACATCCTAGTTTGTCACATTTATTGTTTGTGTCCATGTCAGCCTTGGACATTTACTTTTTATGTCTATGCCAGCCTTTGTCTACCTCTCGACCTTGCCTATATAAGGAAGGTATCTCATTGTAAATTTCATGCAATGTAGTGTGTATCAAGTCAAGCTTTGCATCTTGTATATTTTATGCATCATTATTTTCTTGACAATATAAAGTGTTGTTATTGCTTTTCTCTCTTGTTGTGGATGGTTGTTTTGGTTGTAGGTGATCCTAGGTTGTCTCAAGAGTCCATTGATGACTCTTACAGATACTAAATCAAATAACTATTTACTTGATCCTAAACTTACTAAACTCAATTCCAAACTTGTTCAACTAAATCAATTACCTAGTTTATGGGATGGAGTTCAGGGGATGGCTTAAGGCGGCATGCAATTGGTTACTAATTTGCTAAGGGGATGATACTAAGTCAATTAACTATTTACTTAATCCTAAACTTACTAACTAAATCCCAAACTTATTAAATGATATATCGATTACCTAATTTATGAAACATAGTTAAGAGATGGCTTAAGGGGACTGTAATAACACACCCCTAAATTTTTTTGAAATCAACACTACTAAAATGGAATGCAATAATTAGAATCTTCCACACCTTTCTGATCACCCAGTTCCCGATACGGGCAAGGTGAGAGCATACAAGTGTTTTAGACTAAACAAATATTTAAATTATTGTTGTAGTAATAACAACATCCACTTATTTAGTAAGAAATACTAAAATAAAGCATAGGCACATCCACTTATTCAGAAGGAAGCCTTTACAATGAAACCACTTGTTCAGTGGGGTAACATGAACAAGAAATAAGCAGACAATCTCACTGGTGTTTACATTGTCCAATGAGTTACATAGAATTTTTTTGCAACTTTTCAAATGCAATTGCAATGTCATATAAAGCTGCAATAATATGATTTTAAATACTATTTCAGATTGTTCTATATTGTTGTAGCATCAAAACATGAAGGAATATTGTTGACCTAGCATATGAAACCATGAAACAATCATGCCCAAATGAAAAAGTAGTTGTAGCTGATGAAGGAGGTTCAAAATATCACTATAACACTTCTAAACCCATTGTAACAACAAACTATTGAACTGATTAATAGGAACAACAAATTGGAGTTGCACAAAAACCCCACAAATCCACCCAAATCTCCTCATAAGCTTAGATATTCATTGCTAAACACTTGGCAAATGATTTAAAGAAGCTAAGAACCATCAAATAGGTCAAATAGAAATAGAAAAGAGGGGGAAATAGCCCTCAAACCATCACGTCCCTTCCTAAAATTGTACGGCCTACAAAAAAATCCATATTCAGGTTTAAATCTGCAAACTACAATCTGAAAATCAACTTCAAAATTAGGCAATCAGCATTGGGAAATAAGTGCACTGCATTTAAGGTCTTCACAAATAAAAATCACCCTAGATCTCCTCTAGAAAGCCTTGTGCCATCATGGAAAGGTGTGCTAGCATGAAACTCCTTCAATCAACATTAACTCATCAATAGATCTCAAAATATTTCATTATTCCCCTGAAACTGCACTCCAAAACTGAATATTGGTTCTATGCACTTCAAAATACATCAAAACTAAACAAATCCATTGCAATACAAGTGTGATCCCTAGATTAAATCACTATTATTAGCTAGGGAGGATCTTCCACCACTGAAACTGATCTTCTCCGAGAGGGTTTTTGTCCTCAAGAAGGCTTGGAAGAACACATAGGTTCAATCTGGCAGCATAACAATATGTAATCTTCAGCATCCCTCAACAATGATCTCTCAATCCCCTTATATAGACACTTTTAGGTTACATGGGAATACATTTCACTTTTTGAAAATAATTAACTTTTCACTTACTTCAATAATCCCCCTTTTTCCCATATCTAGGTGCTCACTTTAATGTGCCTAATCAACTAATAAATCAAATTACCTTTCCAATGAGCTATTAGACTTAAGTCATCTTTAAATATTTACAACTTTAAATAACTTAAGTGAAATTACTAATTAAATACTCAATGACTCACCCAACTTACGAAAAATCCTGAAATGAGGCAAATTGCAATTTAGACCATACCAACATGATCCTGAAGGTTTTGGATGAAGAATGATGCCAACTAGGTGACTTACTATAAATAGATGGCTTCTCCAAGAAGTTTGGAGAGTAACCTTGGAAGTCAAAAATGCTTTTGAAAACACCACTGTGATCCTAAACACCAACCTAGTTCAATGCCATAGAAAGGAATCAAAAATAACTTAACTTATGCTCTCTAAGAAACATGGAGTCCCCTAAACAAACCAAATAGCCTATGACAACTCAGTAAATAGGCTATTGGTCAAACAACTATCTAGGCTTGAGAAGGGAACATTATAGGGACATGCAATTAGTTACTAATTTGCTAAGGGGGTGATACTAAATCAATTAACTATTTACTTAATCCTAATTTTATTAAACTAAATCCCAAATTTATTAAATTAAATCAGTTGCATAATTTACGAAACATAGTTAGGGGATGGCTTAAGGGGCCATGTAATTAGTTACTAATTTTCTAAGGGAATGACACTAAATCAATTAACTATTTACTTAATCCTAAACTTACTAAACTAAATCCCAAACTTATTAAACTATATTGATTACCTAATTTATGGAACATAGTTAGGGGATGGCTTAATGGTCCATGTAATTAGTTACTAATGTTCTAAGGGGTGATACCAAATCAATTAAATAAGGGAATAAGATTCTCTTTTCTTCCAAATTAAATATATTCTCAACTGATAGGACTAACCATGTGAAGGTGGAAGTTTGCCTAACCCTACATTAGAGGGATTTTGAAGAACAATATACAAGTGTGTTTATATTTTTAAATATCTCTAATGTCTACCTACATTAACATACATTAGTAGTAGTAGATAAAAAAAATGAAGTAGATATAACTTACCCAAAAAATAAAGATTAAGAGTTTAGTTCTACATACTTACAAACCATTTAAAACTTACTCCATTGTACCATCTGTTAGGACAGTTAAAATTTAAAAATTTTACTGTCTTCTCACTCCATCATATTTGAACAAAATCCTAAAAAATATCCCAAAAAATCATAATAAAAATTTAATTCATCTCACAAGGTGTCTATAGATGAGCAGTGTTAAATTTCTTCAAGGTCAATCTATCGGCAAGATATTGTTTTGTCTACACCGATACATAAGGAATCATTTGAAAATAACCATCGGCATGAGAATAGAGATCGGAAAGAGATTTATAGAAGTCACCGATGGAATAAGTAATACCGATGACCTTACATCGGCAAGATAACCAAGTAGTCATACCGATCGGTATGACTAATAACTATCAGAGGATCCTTCGAAAGCTGCCTCGACGGTATATATCATACCGATGAAGTATTTCGGCAACAGTTTCACTGAACATCCTGTAGGGGCAATGAAACAAATAGCCATCGGCAAGAAATAAGTTATCAGGATGAGAAACAAATAAGTCTCCGATACTCAGGGTCTTGGCGAAAAGAGGGTCTTCGGTGAGACTCACAGCGATACAAAATCTATCGGGATGACTCAACATATCGAGACAAGGGAATTAAGTCTCGCCGATTCACAAGTCACAGCGATCAAAAGGTATCGGTGATACTCTAACGTACTCTGCCCGATAAAGAATATGAAAGAACCATCGGTGAGATGATTCGGATTGGGTTATCTTTTGAAATCTATCCTGATAGTGTGTTTCATTCCGATGGGTATACTCTAGCAGCAAGACATTAAAACAGTCATTCTGATCCAAAGTAATATGACTATCGGTGGGACAACAAGAGTCGGGGAAACATAATTATGTTATCCCGATAGTATTAATCACCCCGATAAACAAATCATATCGGTAAGACTCATTACTTCGGAATGATATCTAAATCATATGGCGATGAAGGAAGTCATGCCGATGGTCGCGCCCACTTGAAGATATGACATTACATAGCGTCGGGAATACAAATGAGGGGTCACGTCGATTGACTGTTCGCGCCATAAAAGCATTAAGGTCGCCCAGACATTTCAAAATTCACGCTAATAAGAAGAGTTATGGCGATGTGACATTTCACAGCGATGAACATTGAATTGATCAGATAACTAAATACAAATGGCTACGAAATTTCTATGATCATTATAGTTGCAAAAAACTGTCCGAGAAGAGAATACAGAAGAACTCTTAAGGCAAAAGCAGAGGATTCCAATTCCAGCCACCGAACGACAGGTACATATACACAAACCACTGTATAGCCTGTATTTAAATTCTCTGCCAAAGTTTTAAAATGGAAACTCCGGGGAAGGGAAAAGGCAAAAAGTTACAAGGGGAAACTAGGAAGCCCAAGAAACAAAAAACTAAACAAACCCCTGAGGAGAAAGTAAAAGAAAGAAAACTGAATCAGGACCTAATTGACCAATTGCCTGGGTCAACTCCCAAGGCCAGAAGGTCTGCCCAACTCAGGGCAGAAGTGGAGAAATTAGAAGATAAACACAAACGCCTAGGAGATATCTGGACCCCAATTCGGGGATATGAACTTTTTAGATTCCACTACAATAGAAGGTTTAGGAATGCTCCTGTGTCAAACCCATGGCACATGAATTTAGGAAAACTGGTTGTACCCAATGTATTCCTGAATGTGGAACTCCTTCAATTGCTTGCCAGACATTATGATTCAAACCTAAAAGCCATCTGCAACCCACAGGGAGAACCAATTGTGCATTTATCAAAAAATGCTATTTGTGAGGTTTTTGATTTAGATGATTTATGCACTGTCCCTATCATTTATGAAGATCTGGATAAGGAGTGTTGGAGAATGGACACAACTTACAATGGATGGAGGTTGCCCATTCATAGGCCCAGGGTTGAAGGAGAAGTGATGCCCTTAACTGAAAATGATGGCCCTCCCTTTCATGTAGCCATATTTGAACCATATATACAATATACCTATTTCTCTGTAGGCCAAATCCTGGGTTCAGAGGTCCCTGAGTTCATGACCATTCCTCTGATGGTCATAGCCTCTGACATTCAGTGTCATAATGCAAGGCAATTTGATTATGCTTCCTATATTGCTAATAGGATGGACTCTAGTCTATCTGCAATAAAAAATAGTGCTCCAGCATGCTCTTTTGAGCATTACTCAATGCTTATGCACATGGTGTTATATTATGGCCAGGAGGTAGGGTTATGGCCAACTGAGTTTCAAGTTGTTGCTGCAGATAAGAAAGGGGAAAAGATACCTGTACAACTGTGGACCAGAATTTGGGATAGTAGATATGCCCATTCCAGCTATGCTCAATTTGAAGAGCATTGTGTAAAAGTACTGTATAGGTATTTTAATCACCCCTGTGAATATTCAATTTCAACTGAAATAAAAAGATTCCTCAGACCAAAAGATTTTGGTGGCCCCCTACTGTCACTCATAATTGGGGAGACTGGTATTGCTTTGAGGATGCTACTATGATCAGAGTTTATGGCTTTGAAGATGCTCCATTCATATTACCCAAGACTGTCTCTGATAGGCTTGCATATCTGGAGATAATCAGGCAAATGCATTGTTCAAATATGATGCATTTGAGTTCACATGACAAACAATCGTTTATGCCCAGCACCTTATGTTTTGGAGATTTTACTGTAGTTTCAAAAGAAGGTTACAATCTCATTATGGATAAATTGATGCATTATAACATGATGACTACTGAGATAAGAAAAGGATTTGACCCTGAAGGCTTTATTGATTCTGCAAGAAGAAAACAGAATCTCAGTGGATACATGCACATACATTATCCACATGATGATGTCATTAGAAATTTAGAAAAAGTAGAAGTCAAATTGGTGGTAGAAAAATATAACAGGGATCTAGATGAAAAGAAAAAGCAGTTAGCAAAAATTGAGGTTGTATCCTCTGAAGATGAAGAACTAACAGGGAAAGAACAACCACCAAATAAAAAGGTAGAGATATCCAAGAGGAAAATGCAACAATATCAGCCTCCTATCGTACTACATGATGAGGAGGGGTCTGCTGATGAGGATCCACGCCAGACAGCCTATGATTCTTTCATTTCAGATGATAAGTTTACTCAATCAAAAGAATTTAAATCATTTTTATATAAATACAAAGGGAAAGAAATTAGAGAGTCAGTAGATGATGTCTTTGCTGATAATGAAAGACAATTATTAGATACGCTGAAGGAAACAGTAGATAAAGAGATGCAAGACATGACACCTAGCAAGGGTAGACAGTTACTTAAAGATGCAGGGGTCATGATTTTTCCTGGTCTGGATTTAAATTCTGCTTTGGTTTTTGACAGTTTTCTGAATAACACAGATGATAAGTATAAACTTACTCCAGAAGGAGTTAATGAAGTATATATGGGAACAAGGTATAATAATGATGAAAATTCCTTGATGATATGGGCGTTATACCCTCCCCATAAGAAAACGGCCATCATAGATACTGAAAAGACTTTTGGCCACGTTATGACTTTGAAAGCAGGGGAAACTGACCCTATAATTACAGCAGACATTGGTATCAATGTTGCCAAATTGAAAAAAGCACAAGCTCAAATGTTGATCAAAGAAAGGGATGCATACAAATTGAATTGTGAAAGACTGACAAAAGAAAATGACTACTTGAAGGACGCTGTTAAGAGTACTTTTGGCCAGTCTACAAAAAGAATAACTCAAGGTGAAAGTTCACAGGGCATTCAAGTGTTATCCCCTGATCAGGCAACCCAAATTCAGATAGATGCATTTGTTACAATACTGCAGAGCAGGTATGGAAACATGGTGCAGTGGTTAAACCAGTTTTGGGATAATTTCTCAGAGAATCATAAAGCAGTTCAAGAACATGAAAGACTTGAAAAGAGAATATGAGAAAAATTGACTGAGCTACAAAACAGAAGTACTGCTGATAGTACAGATATCTCTGATGCAAAAGCATTTCTCAAACAGCATCAAAATTATTATGACAAACTTAAAGCTGATGCTAAGGAAGGAAATGATGCCTCAAACGCAGGAGTGCCCAAGATATTTAAAGACAATGGAGAGTTAAAGAGCAAGGAGGAATGGATTATTGATTGTCAAAGTATATTACACAAAGCCACAAGAGCTCTGAAAGACAAAGCCTCTGCGTCTAAAGAAGTTTGCAAACAATTGGAGAGCATGATCACACTTGATATAATCACCAGAAGTGCTGTTGACCTTACTGATTCTCATCGTGAGCAGGATTACTTGGATTACTTGGCTAAAGTCTACTTGTGGCTAAATAGAGCCTAATCATAGTTATGTTATAGTTGTTAATGTTTGTTAAGTTCCCAAAAAAACTTATTGAAGAGTTATGACTCTTCATGGAAATATCTATATAAGTCCAAACAATCGATGCTAAGATATCATCAGCAGTAGAATATATTCAGATACATCATATATACAATGTTTCAAAATGACTATGTTGCATATTTTATTTGAAGAAGAAGTTTGAAGTTCTCTGATTCAGTGGTTCTGCTTTGGTATCAGTTGTTTGTTAAGATTATTCAATTGTGTGGCTGTCTCCATTTCTGCATTTCCTTGATATTCAGATTAAACATATCAAGTATATATTTGATCTGTCAATACACATTTGTTGTATCTGTGTGATTAAATAGGTTGGTATCCATTTGAGGAATTAAACCCTTCTAATTTAATTACAGTAGCCTGGAAGTATTAAGCTTGGATTACTAAGTAGGGCCATACAATTAGATTGCCATTCTGTTTCCAGTAAATATTATCTATTAATCTTGTCTATTCATTTCATTTGGTTCCTTCAAGTAAGGATTAAAATACATTCTGGTGAATTATAAGATATCTGATTTTATTTGGTTGGATTATCAAGGAGAGTTTGTCAGTCATTTACTTGCACGTTTATACAAGATATAAACTAAAACTGTGCCAAACAACTAGAATTATTACCATTAAGAAACCATTAGTCCTGGTCCTTCAAACTGACTCTATTACCCAACAAGGCACTAGTCTTATTTTACTTAAAACCTTTTACCTTGATATTGCTTATACAATTTCTACCAATTCTCATTAGATATTAAACCTAAAGTCAGTTAGCGAGCATTTCATCTATCCTACATCTTGTGCCACTGTAGATAGATTTAGTTAGTCCACACATTCACATTCAGTCTGCTTTAATCTTCCAAGGTTTACCCACCTAGGTGTAGCAGGACCTAAAGCGAAGGAAATCAACTAACCTTGAAGGTTGATTTCGTCAAGTTAGTTCAGAAATTGCCAATCTAAACATAGAGCTTGGCATCCCCCTAGGATTGACAACCTGCATTTCTGAGACCTAACACCATCTTCATCCTCTCTTCTTTATAACACATCTATAATTGACTTATGATCTTCCATAGAAAGAATCCACAACTCTTTTGTAACAAGTTACCCTTGATGTCTCACTAATTGTATATTTGTTTCCACAACCAAATGTCAATAGTGCATAATTCTCTTATGTGTTTCATAATATTTAAATATAGTCAAACCATTCTTCCTTGTCAAATATTTCTATAGCCAAGTAACATTGACAACCATAAAACCTATTAGATAATCAAAGTTGTCCTCATCTACTCTAGGCTCTAACAATTTATGTTTTATCTCAACACATTAAGCAAACCAATACTCCAATTTTTTCAAAAATAAATTTGTTATAAGCTCTCTAATTGTTGTAGGTGGTAGATTGATACCACATAATTTGGTTAGAATTCAAATTAGAATGTATATATTGAAATACCCTAATAATAATAATGGAATTGCAAATGAGTTTTCAACAAGTGATTCATCATTTATTGATTTTCACATACCAAGGTTTACATTTCTTAAATGTCCTTTGACTTATGTTAGATGTTAAAATTGAATCATCTATGTTTTTTTATATAATTCTATTTGAATCATGTCTAATAAATGTTTTGGATGAGGATCATGTCTTATTGACTAGACATTTAATTTTAAAACATCTCTAGTATTAGATGACACCCTTGCATTATCATGCCAATAGTTTTTAATCACACACCTTGTCTCATTATTTAAATGTCAACCCTTGAGAGTCTATTGGTAAAATCCTAACACTATTTAATTTGACCATCTTCAATACTTATTGTTCTCTTTACTACTCTTCTCAAAGTTTTAGAATTTACATTTAAATTTTGACTTGTTTCAATTATCATTATTTTTAAAAAATTGAAATTTATTATCAAAGTAGTTGTTATTGTTTATTGTGTCACATTACTATCTTTGGATTGAATCTTCATTATAATAGCATGAACAACACCAATAGGACTAGAGATAATTTTTTTAATTGAAACATCTTTGTTTTATGAATATGCCTACTTTTTCATTACTTTTTACATTTTTGACATTCTAATTAATTGCATTACTTGTTGACATTAAAATATTAGACTTTTCTTTTTTTTAAATTATTCATACAATTTATTTTCATGATTTCAAACTATTCTCCAAATTTTCTTACCACAAAGATTATCTAACACATTTCTTTCAATTTTAATAAAAACATTTTCATGTTCACTTTATCTATAAGGTACATTTCAATATCAATAGGTTCATATTTGTCTACATTAATGTTTAAATTGTGGCAAACATGGTCGATGCTCTCTACATTCATGTTTAAATCATTGTTTATGTTATTAAAATCTATAGTTTTGTTTTTAGTATTTTAACATCAGTATATCCACATTATTTTAACACACTATTGTTAATTTCCTCATTGAGTGCATTTGAAGACTTACCATGACTCATTTCTATATTATCCTCTTCTACATTCACCATTTCCATATTCTCCTCTTCCACATTCACCTCTTCCATGCTCACCTCTTCAATGTTCTCCTCTTTAATGCTCACCTCTTCCACAATCACCACCAAATTGGATGCTTTAGAATTCTTTATTTATCAAATCCTATATCCTATATCTTTGTCATGTTGCATCTTTCTCTTGATGTGCTTCCATTTCTTTAGGCATCAAGACATTATTTTTTTGGTCTATTTCATCCCATAATTACGAAATTATCTTGATAAAGATAAAAAATTGAATGGTAAAGAGATCTCTAAAATAGATCCATTCCTTGATATCTATAAAATACAAATAGATCTAGATCCTTTGTTGAATAGCCCTATTCAAAATGGTGGTTGAAAACCCCTTTTTAAATTTTGGTGCTTGAAATCCTTTAAGTAATGGTGATTTTTCTTGAAGATCCCTTTTGAAAATGGTGCTTGTTCTTGAATATCCTTTTTGCAAATTCTTCTTGAAGATCTCTTTTGAAAATGTTGTTTGTCCTTGATTCCTTTTGAAAGAATTTGGTTCTTGTGCTTCAATATCCTTTTTGAAAATGGTGCTTATGATTGAATCCCTTTTAAAATGGATCTTTAGATGCTTCAATATTCCTTCTATCAATGGTGATTGAAAAAGACCTACAAAAAATTAATAGAATGGTGCTTGAAAATATCTGTAAGAGACATTAGAATTAAAATATTCCCATATACAATCACTATCGGTTTGTTGGGAATTAAGGTGTCTAAACCTTTACATGTTCCTAATGTTGTATTTATTTATTTTTGCCTACTATTTTAATTTTCTATGTAAATATTATTTTGTCACTTTGTGGGAGTTGGCATGGTGATGTGTCATCCTACATGGAAGGTGACTATATGTATGTTTTTGTCCTCATATGAGGAGGTAGGCATCCCATGTTGACTTAGCATAGTTTTTCCTTGTGTCGGCACCTTGTGGTCATGTGTCATGAGTTATGACATATTCTATGACATGTAAGAGCTGAAATGACAGGTGTGACAAGTTGTTAGTATGTGGTGACTGATCATGCTACAGGGTTACAAGTACATGCAACAAGGTAAATTTTGGTTATTTTCTCAATTGTGGTTTCCCTCCAAAATAATTAGCAAGGGAGTGCAAGGGAGCGGAGCCCCTCTTGCAGGGTCCCCTACATTTAATTCAGGCATCAGTAGTTAGTTTGTAATTGGCTGACATGGAAAAACTGACATTAGATAATCGCCAAAGAGGCTTGATAAATAAGCAACTGGATAATATGAAAGGTCATGGGATGCGAATGAGAATCAACATTTTGTGTACTCCTAGAAGAGATTGCATAGCAAGTGCGTTGTAATCATCTTTTGATTTGATAATACATTATACAGCTTTTGGAGTGGGGTTTTTTACCTGAAAGGGTTTTCCCCACGTATATCTTTTGTTGTGAGCATTGTACTTGTTTTTGATGTGTTATTACATTTTTGTTAATGTGCATCTAATAATTTGTAACTAGAAAAGATTAAAATTTGCATTTCTTTCCTCATTAGATTAGTGTAGGAAGTTGTTTCCACATACCTTACTTCCTTTTATGGTTCACAGTTAGAAAAAACTTAGTATAATACTCCACCTAGACTATATTATCCTAAATATAGGTGTGCAATGGCTATATTAGAAATGGGCATTTATTTCTAATGAGTATCATTAGGAATGGATATTCATTATTTAGGTGCATATCTGATATTTAAATCTAGTGGATATTCATTTCTATTAGATATTCATTATGTTTAAATATTAAAAAAATCAATTTTGTGTTGGTTTTAGTCTTGGAAATCTAACTCTAAGCCTTGCACCTACAATTACAATGTCATGGTAGCATCTATTACTAAAAACAACTTTGAAGATATGGTTAATGACTTTTTTTTCAATATTTTTTGACAAAATTAGAACCCATTATAGATGAGAATGTCTAGTTTTTAAATATATAATTTTTAAAACTTTAAATCTATTTTGCTTTTAATTTATTGATTTTTAAACATAAAGTCTCATAAACTTGAAATGACATATATATTTCTACTTTTTTAATAAATTTTGATTTTGAACTTTTCTAAAATTATGTCATCAATCTAAACATCATTCTCTATACACTAAAAAATATTCTTGTTACAATTATTTTAGGTCAAATTATGTCATACATGAGGAATTTTAAATTTATAACTTAATCCCACTAACTAATTAATAAAAAACATTTAATAAAAATATCCAAACCAAAATTCAACATCATATGCATCTATTCACAAAGGACTTTGGAAAATACTATCATTTACTACTTTTAGGTGGATTGTACTGTTAGAAATGAAGATGAACAACTATCAATGGAAAATTGATTACAACTGTAATATAGATATTTAACTATACAGAACCAAAATGGAGATGGATGAAATCAATACAAAGAAATAACATAACAGAAGATCAAACACATGACACAGTATTTATGTGTCTAAACCATTTCAGGAAAAAACTCCACACAAAAAGAGATGCACCAGTCTATATTAACTTCAATAGAGTTTACAATACAACAATAACAATCTCCTCTTCAATCTTCAATCCTACAACACCTGTAATACTCATCCACAATTGTAATACAATATCCTCTTAAAAGAGTGTTGCCTTCTAGGAAAAAAAACCCTAAAATAACCTCCACCATTAGATTTGTGACCTAATTATGAGTGGTCCAGATTAACTAAAAAATTACAATATTTTACAAGGCAATTTTCTAAAAAAAATCTCTTCAGGGGCGTTGCCCTTTATCGCCTACCAGGGGACTAGGAAGATGTCACCGGCCCCCCGGATCCCCCAGTGACAGTAATGGGGGGAAAGCCCTCCCCCCCACACCCCCTGTTGAGTACAAGGATCCAAAGTGCGGCTAAAATAAGATCACTACTAGGTGAATACTTCATCCCTTATGATTGAGACATTGGAGGCACTACCTAGTGCCAAAGGAGTTTGTGTTGTTTATAGACCATATTTCCTTGAAATATTTGAACACATAAAAAAAATTGAATAGTAGGCATGCAAAATGGGTTTCTTTCTTACAAGGCTACACCTTTGTTCTCAAGCACAAGTCAGGAAAACAAAACCAGGTTGTAGATGCCTTAAGGAGGCATGTTACACTATTGACAACAATGGAAAATGAGGTGATTGGTTTTGATGCCATCAAAGATCTATATGAATCTGACAATGATTTTTGGGAGATTGTGGAACAGTTGAAAACCCCAGTAGTGGGCAGCATGGGCCACATTCAAGGCGAATATCTTATGCAAGATGGTTATCTCTTTAAAGGAAAACAATTATGTATTCCAGTTTGGTCCATGAAAGAGAATATTATAAGAGAGCTTCATAGAAGTGGGTTGGCTAGACATTTTGGCAAGGATAAGACCATAGCTCTAGTAGAAGATAAGTACTACTGGCCAAAGATGAAAAGAGACATAACAAGATATGTGACAAGGTGTAGAATTTGTCAGATGGCAAAAGGACATTCACAAAATACGGGGTTGTATATGCCATTACCAGTACCTACTGAACCATGGACTAATTTAAGTATGGACTTTGTGTTAGGGCTACCAAACACACGAGGTTATGATTCCATCTTTGTTGTTGTTGATAGGTTCTCTAAGATGGCTCATTTTATTGCCTACAAGAAAACTAGTGATGCAACTAGGGTGGCAGAATTGTTTTTTAAAGAAGTTGTTCTATTGCATGGTGTTCCACAAACTATCACATCTAATAGGGATGCCAAGTTTCTTAGTCATTTTTGGAGGACCCTATGGAAAAAGATGGGAACCAAGCTTCAGTTCAGTAGTGCTTGTCACCCCCAAACAGATGGGCAGACAGAGGTTGTAAATCAAAGTTTGGGAAACCTGCTAAGATGCATCATTGGAGAGAAACCCAGATAGTGGGACTTGGCCTTACCACAAGTTGAATTTACCTATAACAGTTTAGTCAATCGATCTATAGGGAAATCACCATTTCACATTGTTTATGGTAGGAATCCTAAGGGTGTTTTAGATTTGGTGTAGCTACCAATTGGAGACAAGATTAGTGATGATGGAGAAGTGTATGCAGAACATATTCAACAATTACAGAAAGAGGTGAGGCAAAAGCTCCAAGAAAGTAATGAAAAGTATAAAACTACAGTAGATGCTGGTAGAAGACATCTAGTATTTAATGAAGGTGACTTAGTCATGGTTTATCTGAGAAGAGAGAGGTTTCCCACTGGAACTTACAACAAGTTGAAATACAAGAAAATTGGCCCTTGCGAAATTACAAAAAAATCAATGACAATGCTTATGAGGTAGATTTACTAGAGCAGTTAGACATTTCTCCTATATTTAATGTTTTTGATTTATATGCTTTTCATGGTGACATTTCTGATGAAGAAGGTGAGGCTGAAGTAGATTGGAAACAATAGGTTGTGAGAAGGAAAAGGGAAAAGATTGCACAGATTCTGGACAAGAAGACAATAAACACTCGATAGGGTCAATACAATAAGTTTCGGGTATAGTGGGAAGGTCTAACACAAGCAGATAATACATGGATTCCAAAATGGGAAGTGAAGAAGCTAGATCTAGACAAATGGCACAAGTTCTAGGAAAACAACTTGTAGAGCCATGTTTTTTCAACCAGAGGAGAATGATGTAGGAACTTCTAGACGTCATAACTATTGACCTGGAGGTCTGTTGGAGCTGAAAATTGGTGGGTAGATGTGTCTTGAAGAGTTTAATAAAAAACCCAATTGGTAAATTTAGTAGGTCACCATTTTGACACTTTTTTAGGACCTTATTCGATCATCTAGTGCCTCAAAATGAGGTTTTAATGTTTTTTCGAGATTTTCCTAGTTTTTCCTAAATATTTTCCTAGATTTACTTGGAATTAGATTAGAAAGTTGAAGATTAGTCATTTTTTAGTAAGTTTCAAATATTTGGAAACTTTCATGGTCATGTATGGATAAGGATGCGAAGTTACCAAAAATGGCAATTTTAGAAAGTTGTGAAAATCTGCCAAAAATGGTAATTTTCATTTTTGTATAAATTTGATATTTATCTTTAGTTGTAGGAGGATGGAATGGAGTGAGAAGAAATTTAAAAATGATTCTGATTTTTGTGGGTATTCTTTTGTAAAAATAGTGTTGAATTTTATGTTGTGAAGTTTGGTTACATCAATATTAGGAGTAATTAAATACATAGGATTTACAAGGTTGATGGCACCTTAATCCTAACATGTACATGTGCATATTTTGGCCTTTGGCATACTTTTTTAAAAATGTCACTTTATACATCCTTTACCTAACCAACTTTTATCATTTGGGTATTGGAATAAATTATATATTTAAAAACTAGAAAAAAATATTACATTTCATATGTCTACACCATGTTAATATTATATCTAGAAGTGCTTCAAATATTTACCCCAAGTATAGAAAACTCTTTTTTTTTAGAAAAATATTTCCAATTTTTTGCCATTTTATACCCCCATTACCTTGCACTTACCCTACACATTCCTCTTGTGAACGATCCATTCATTTCTATTAGTATTGTTTTATGGTGATTCTTCCATGAATTATTTCTAAGATATGTTTGTCACCTACTTTAGTGATCATTGATCCAATACTAAATTATTTTATGTTGCCTTCTACATATCCTATTTTGGAGTGGGCATACTTTTACCATACACATCTTTGCATTTTTCTTCCTAAGGGAAGACATGTATTTTGATGCAAGTGGGCATTATTCAACCTTTTGTGCTTGTTCGTCTTCATAACTCTTTGACTGTTTGTTAGGACAAGGTGATATTAGCGTTGTAACCTATGTATTAATGTCAGATCTCCAGCATCTTGGAGTGGGTTCTTGGATTCCTATGTAAGTGTTTGAGAGATATTATTAATTTGCTATTTCTCCTTGTAACTTAGAATATTAATTATAGTAGCATTAAGAGGGGATGTTAATCATGACGATGGTAGTTACAAAGTGATTTGAATTCATTTGCACCACTTTCTTGATTATAGGTGCTAGGAAAGAGAGTGGCGCATAGATATTCATTATTAGGTGGGTCCCTCATATATAATGGATCCTATTTTTTAGTGTCATTTTGGGATAAGTGTGCAATTTTAGATTGTGAGTGGTCAAATATGCATGTATAGTGGTGCTACTTATGGTGCATTGATTATTTGTCACATGGGAGCATTGGATTTTTTCCATACCATGGCTTCTTGGTAGTTAGTTTTGGTGAATCCACTTGTGATTTCATCTCTCCAATTCTCTTTAAATTGGATGCAATAGATAGTCATCTCATGAGTCTTTTGTAGGTTAAGCACTATTACACTACTAGAATGCTATTAGATTGAAGAGAGAAAGCTAGATGTATTTATGTAATACTTCTATTTGTTAGTAGATAAATCATCTTTAATGGTGGATCTTTTTTATGAAACGGTTTCTCCATGTACATCCAATGTTGTATTTATTTATATGTGCTTGATAATTTTAATTTGATATTTTGAATTTTTGCATGCTTCTCCAAGTTCTATTTCAAACTTATAATGGTCTAAAACATGATCTAAATTGGATTTGAACATTTAATTTTATACTATCACTACATTTTTTCATGTGTTTAATCAACATTTGGTATTAGATCCTATAGTTGTGATCAAAGAGGGACATGTTTCTAGAAGTGTTGTGAGGTTTTTTTGTTTTAGTGAGAGTATTTAACTTAGAAAGTTTTTGTAGATTCATCTATAGTTGTATCCATGTCATGGTCTACTTCTTATTTAGAAATTGAGAAGTTTAATGGTTTTTAGTACAAGTTGTGGAAGCTAAATATGGAGGGTCTCTTAGAAGAAAAGGATCAATGGAAAGTAGAGGAAAAGGAAGGAAAACTTGATGGTATGTATGATCAAGATTGGAAAAGGTTAGACAGGGAACCATTTGTTTGAGTTTTGCATATTTTATCCTCTTGAAAAACTAAGACGGGACCACTACATTCGCACTATGGAAGAGGATAGGAGACATTAATCAAGCTAAAATTTTAACTAATAAGTTATATCTCAAAAGGTATTTGTATTCTTTAAAAATTAAGGAAGGTGATTTTGTTGTAGAACATTTGAATACCTTTAATTTTATTTTGAGTCAACTAGGTTTAGTAGATGTTAAAATTGATGAGAAATGTAAATGTATCTTGTTTATTTGCTCTTTGTCATATTTTTGGGAGAACTTAATTGTTTCTAATAGTGGTACAATTCTACAGAGCCAAAGATGATCTCCCTTATTGTTATGTTGTGTAGTGAAGATATGATGAGAAAGTCCAATGATAAAGGTTGTAAGGATGCCTTGCATGTTTAAGAAAGCCCTAAGGATAATGGTAGGTCTAAAGGGGAATGGAAAAATCTAAATCCAAGTCAAAATAATAGTCCAAAACCCTTGGGAAGGGAAAAGTAAAGTGGTGGAACCATGGAAAGAGAGGATATGGGAAGGAGGAATGCAAAAATAAGAAGACTTGAGCTTCAATGATTTTTTCATGAAGAAATCTTGTGATGATGGTGATAATGATGCATTGTTTATCTCTACTAATGTAATTGTATACAAATAAATGTGAAACATCAATAGATGAAATAAACTAGAAAGCTAAGATCTAATTTCACATCCAAATGTAACCTTGAGTTTAAGAAAAGGATTAGCAACAATCAATGAAAATAAAGAAGCTCTCACCAGCACCAACCCTTGTTGCACCTTAAGTGGTTGTGCTAAAAGGAATGTTGGTTGCTGAGATAAAATGTGGTTTCTCAAAAGGGTAGCATGACAATGCATTCAAAGATTGTATGAAAAAGTGATGAGGGGGTCAATCCTAGAACACACAATAACACAGATTGCACATAGAAAATAGGAATGTTCTTTTATTGATTTGAACAACACATTACATTAAAGAAAATGGAATCAAACCAGAGGATGAATCCTCAACTAGCTACAACACATTATAGATTCCTATCTCTGGGTTCTGGAACCTTCTACCGTCTGTAGCTTCAAATCTGCTAGGGTTTATGTTTTCCCTCCTTTTCCTAACTCTCCACTTTCCCCCTTTTCTCTACTGCCCAAAGGATTCCCAAAAATGGTCATAAATATCCCTTTTTGGTGCCTTCTAGCCAAAATTTTGAAATTTGTAACTCCCTCCAAAAATAGGTCAACTTTCGAGAGCCATAACTTTTGATTTGTATGTATGATTGATGAATCATTTGATGCGTTGGAAATATAGTCAAGTGCTTTACACCCTCAAAATCTACTCTATTAATTATGCCCATTTTCAGGGTCGTATGGGGCCTCTAAGTGCCTCATATTTGACTTTGAAACTTTTTCAAAGGTTTTTAAAGTAATAGAAACTTTAATATCTTCCAACCCACAAGTGATCTTTAGCCAATTATTTCACCAAAGGTCATATTTTTTAATTTTGAAGCTTTGAGTAATTTTTTTCTTCCATACATGCTCCAATGCAAACTTTCTAAAAATAGTAGTTGGCTATTTTTAATAGGATGGAAAAACTAAAGGTTCTACATCATTATTCAAGCAATTGTGTATCCAAACATACAAAATTTGAAAAGAATAGAAAACAAAATCATTTTTTTGGGTGATGCAAGATTGCACTTACACCACTGGATGCTCCTGCATCAGACACCCACGGTAATTTGAGAAGTGACCTTGTCACATCTCAGGTGTTTGAGGAAAACCCAAATGGTCAACCTATGCCTTAGACAACCAAGAAGAATCTTTGATAGGTCTTTCTTTCCACTTCATTGGATATTCTTCACATTGCTTGTTCTGAGTACTTCTTCCCACACATCTATCCATGATCTCTTCTATCTCTTCCTTTAAAGTAGATGTCGAGATAATCCACTGTTCTTTTGTTGGTCCATCCTCTATACCACCTTCATGATACTCTATTAAATCAGATGGATTCTTTTGGAGGGTTGGCATTATCTTCTCCAATACTCTGGTTGCAAGGCCTAGCAGCTCACTATCCTCAATGTGAGATTTCAACATCTTTTCTCTTGCCTTGGCTTGTGTGAAGGATGTTATCTTCATTACTTGAACCAAAGAGAGAGCATCTAGATTGATCAATCCTTGATATAGTTCTGGTTCATCAAACTCAAGCATTTCTTTACTTAGGAGACCTTTTACTGCATCTGCAGTGTCTCTCGTCACAATTCCTGAACCACCTTCCTTTCCTTGAGATTTATCAATGTTGGTATCGGGACTTATTAGTTTAGATGCATCAACTTTTGCACCATATTCTTCTGTCTTATCTTCCTTACTTTCTTCTTTCTCTTCCTCTGCTTTACCTTTCTCTGTGCCATCTACAGGGGAATTCTTTCCTGTGTCCTTACCATTTGTAATCTGTTCAGAAGGATTTTATGTAGCAGTAGTAATCTCAATTCTATCTTCTTTTCTAGATTAATCAGGAGGAGTTAGAGTATCTCCTACATCAACAGTTTTATCCACCATCTTTGTGTCTTTTTCATTTATTTGCTCCTCTTCTAGAACAGAGGAGTCATCAACTTCAGTTTGTTGCTCACTAATGTTTGTTTTTTCAACATTTGGAATTGATGAATCAATCCCATCATCTGTCTCCTCATAGGTTTGCTCCAAAGGATCTAGAGTATCATCTTGGTAATCACTTCCTTTTCCAATTTCTCCTTTTGAGGTTTCTAGTTCCGGAACTATAGGATTACCTTCCTCATCTTGTTCCTCACAGATAACATAATATTTATCTTTATCTAGGGCCTTCCTCAAATTTTTCTCTATTTCTTTTGTAATTTCCTCAGTTTCCCCAAGCATTATCTCGTTCATCCTTACTTTGCTTCTAAAATAATCTTTTACTTTCTTGAGTATTTTATCTACTTCCTTTTTGGACATTACTAGACATAAAGTGGAGAGGACATATTCTCTGAGTTCTAGATCTTTAGCCTTGGCTGCTTCCTTCCTCATCTCCAGTATTTTCCTTAAACTTTTAGGAAGTTCTTGTAAAATTTCCAGTAGAGCTCTATTGAATTTATTCAAGTACATGATGGTGGCATCTTCCAAAATTTTCTTATTTTCTTGATCAAAATTATCATAATAATCTTTGATAGGCCTTAGATTTCCATGAACAGTAATTGTTTTTACAATTTCATCAACTGTCATAGCAACCTTACCAGTTTCTTTCCTTTTACTTGCCTTTTAGCTTCCAGAGGGTTGGTCCTCATAAGCCTTTGAAGTCTTGGCTTTCTTGGATCTTATCTCTTTAACTTCTTCATATGTCTCTATCTCTTCATCATCTTTTATGTTCACATACGTTCTTGCAGCCTTTGTTTTCTTTCTCTTACTTCCTTCACCGGATGGTCTATCTTTTGGTTTTGTAGTTTTAGAGGGAACAGAAGCAGCAGAAGAGCTTCTAGTAGTCCTTGATGTGGAGCATGGTTCCATTGAAGCATCTTCTTGTTTCTTTTCCTGCCTTTCCTTTTCATATTTTTTAATTCTTTCTCTGTTTTGCTTCACTACTTCCTTGGTTAGTCCAATGCTCTCAACATACTTTTCAACTTGCTTCTACACTTTCCTTTTGGTCTCTGGCTGTATGAGCTCCACATGTAATTTTATACTTAGCTCCTTGTATGTTCCAAACCTTTCCACATATGTGTCTTTTGATTTTCTCAGGAGATGTTGAGCATACATTTCCAAAACTTTCTCATCTACCTCATAGCCCATCGGCATAATCCATATGGTTCTAGGTTCCACAGCCTCCATCAAGCACTGATCAGTGTCAACCATAAAGCATATTGCATTCTCATATTTCTCCACAATTGACTTAGGGATTCTCTCTCTTGCATGCATCATACTTTGAAAATTTTTTAAGTAACCCCAAATGACTTTCTTCTGATCTTGGGAATCACCAAGGCTGAGTAGATGATCTTTTATTTGCCATGCAACTAGCCTGTCATTTGTCTAGTGCACACCTTGAATACTAGGCACTTCATTCATAAAATAGAAGAACAAACATATAATCAAGGAACCATACTTGAAGGTATTTTTCTTATCTTTCTTTATTTTTCTCAAATTTTCAATCAACTAATTTTGTAGTAGTTCACATAGGTCATAATTAGCATTCTCCTTCAACATTTGATAGGCTACATAAATTGCAGTTCTGGAGATAGAATTTTCCCTACTGGAGTGGTAGACCTTGTAACCGATCACCATGGATGCAAACTTGAGATCTTATTCTATAATGTCATTTATGGTCATTGCTCTCTTGTCAAACTTCGTACCGGTTGTATCGGTAATAGTTTGGTTTTTCATGACTTTCAGCATGGGTAATCCACCAATTGAATTTAACCCAATTATAATCTTGATAACATCCTTTGTAATTTTGAATGGTTTCAATAGCCATATGAACTCATCATGTATTCAACTCACGATATATCGAACCCACTCATTCTCATCAAATGTCAGAAATTTAATGACTTGCAGAAAATGTTTGCTTTCTAGGGCTTTGTATTCTGATTTCAATTTATAGCTATCATCCCTTACGTGGTTGTTAAACAAATCCAAGAGCTTCAGGTTTCCGAATTCATCAATGCTACAGTGGATGTATACACTAATATCCTCAACATGCAATACGCCATATGGGACACCAGAAAATGTACCTAATGGTTCAACTTCAACTGATTTGTATGGGTGCTTCTTAAATATTGGTTGGGGCCTTTTAGTTACATCAAAAACTAGAGGTGTAGCCATTTGCAGAGATTGAAATTTTAAGAGATTTCATAGAAAACAGAAGTGCCTTGTTCCGCAGGTTAGGGTTTTGGTTTGAAATTCTCTTCGCACTTCAACTCTTGAATATTATCAGCTCAGAACTCGTTCACTTCCTTTCTTTTTGCTTTCTCCTAATGCAAAGTGATTTGAATGAAGAATGAGTGACCCTTCTATGCTCTGCAAGACCTAATTTGTCTTTGTAATAAATGCTCTACCTTAACACATCTGGTTACTCTATTTCTGTACACAATTGACTTTTAATTGCTCCATAAATCATTAAATCCACTTCTTTTCGTCTAGAATTTTTTTAAATGATTTGTAGTGACCCAAGTTATCTTTTCCCTTTGTGCCAAATTCAGGAATCCACTTACTAGTTGGGGGAATTTGATTTTCAATGCAGCTCCCCCTAAGCCAAAGCTCCTAATTCAATTCCTGGAGGAATTATTAGCACTAGATTCTAGTGCAGACCCATTATTAATGTTCACAATTGTTTTCTTGACCCATGTCTTTCTCATTTCACGCTGGATCTCATTCACATCAATTTTTCTTTTGCCTTTGTCTTGTCTCTGCTCATCTGATTTTCTATTTGTTGGACCTCTTCTTTCATGATTCCTCCTTCTGCAGAATCTTGTAATATGACCAGATCTATTGCAATTAAAGAAGACAATATTTCTTTTCTTATATACTTGATTTCCTCTTGATCTGCACTAATTAGCCATGTGACCATATCCATTGCAAGTAAAGCAGTAACCATTGAAAGAGTTGCCATTTTCTCTAGAGTTATTCATTATCATACTTCTGCATTCATTTGATCTATGACAATACCTCTTACACTTGAAGCATTATCCAGAGAAGGATGGACCATTTTGATTTACTCTACTTCTACACTGAGTAGCTCTATGACCAAATTTATTGCAATTAAAACAATTTCCATTGAATGATGGATATCTTTGAGCATTAAGTTGTCTTACCGGAGGTCTTCTAGGTCTGTTTCTCCCATTCCTTGGTTGAAAATTTCTTTGTCCAGATCTGGAGCTTTCACTTTTCTCATATCCAAGACCATGCTTGTCATTAGCCTTTTTCTGTCCTTCAAGCAGTGCTTCAAGTTTAGCTAAGCTTATCTTGAACTTCTCTTTGTATTCACTTGCAACTTCTAGGTCATGTATGAGAATGACAATTTGCCTTTCAAGTTCTCTTTCATTGTCGCTGCTTTCTTGTAAGTCAAAATCTAGATGGCTAGCTATTATATCCAATTTATAGCATTCTTTAGTTCTTTCTTTTAGAGTTTGATTCAGGTCTTCTTCAGTCTTCTTCCTTTGCTCAATTTCTTTGGTTGGCCTCATTGCCCCAGATTCCATCTCAACTTTTAGAACAACTTCTTTTGACAGCTTCTCACACTCCTTTGTCTTTTCTTACAAGGACTTTATTCATGTCATTTTCTTTAGTTAAACTACATAACTACAGAATAGCTCCTTTCTCTTTTCCATAGATTTCTTTAATTTATCTTTTAACATTTCAATGATATCATCAGCATCTTTAAGCTCATCTTTTAGATTGGTTATTTCTTCTTTGGACTGATCAAGATCTTCTAGGGCCAACTAAAGTTGATCTTTGAGTGAACCCATTGAAAACTCCTTCCAAGATCTTTCCTCAAGTTGTTAGGCTTCTTTCAAGGAACCTCGCTTTGATACCAATTGTTGGAATTAGAGGTGACAACTGAGAGGGGGTGTGAATCACTTGTCTTAAAAATTTAAAACTTGCAGTAGTTAATTCCTCTTTACTACTTCATTAATAGATTAATAATGTTATCATGAAAAGCAAGAATCAACAACACATGAGCAGAAGTAGAAATAACACATTTGAAACAAGATTTTTGATGTGGAAACCCGGTTAAGGGAAAAACCACGGTGGGGGTTAACCCACAAAGATTATACTCTATTAAAAGTATTACAATGGAGAATGCACATGCATTTGGGCTCACTGCCCAGAGCTTACTGCTTAAAAGAAGGATCATTACCTACAAAAGGCTTGCTACCTACAACAAGAAGATTACACTTAGGTTGAACTGATGATTAGCATCTACCAATACAAGGATTTAGTTCCGGTTAAGCACAAAATACTGACTTGATACACTTCATCCTCACTTTACCCTATTTACTGTTCTACTAGCATCTAAACCTTATATCTCTGCCCTTTTCGTACTTATTCCACAGTTGCAACACACACACACAAATCACTTAAATCCATCGACTATATATATCCGCATCATGATATTCAATCACTTTTTAGTCAGCTTCAAGAACACTTAGAACTTTGTTGAAGACTCTGATTTGTCAGCTAAATCTATGCATAACTTGTAATGCGGACCAAAACTATCATTCACAAATCATCAATCATGTTGACCACTACCATGGATCATCACAAATCATCCACCTGACAACTTCCACTTATCCATCCGGAACCTAGATTAATTACAAGGTCAGTCTGTTCTTCTGCTGTCTGCACTGTCAAACTGTAACCCCATACTCAGATGCAAATAACTTTTGAATCCTTCATCACCGGAGGTTAAAATTCTTGATTTAGATTGCCCTAACAATCCTTATGACTCCTTCAAATCCGTAGCATACTCTAATTTACCACTAGAGAGATCCGGACCAAGATACCATACCCTGTCACATGCTCTGTCTCTGGCTACCCAGACTTAGATAAATTCTGATTCTGACTTCCGCTATGAACAAATTATGTTATGCGGATGAGTGGAATAGTCTTAGTTACCATCAATGACAAAACCTGTCATGCAAAGCAGTGTCTCTTGCCAACATGTTGAACACAGCCCTGGAAACGTTGATTCCACTCAGTAGCTCTACCTCATATGCATTTCCTAAATCATGCTTCTTTAGGATCTTGCATGGACCAAATTTATTCATCTTCAACTTATTATATGTCCCTATTGGGAACCTTTCTTTCCTTATGTGAACCATGACTTCATCTCCAACCTTGAACTCCTTAAATCTTCACTTTGAATCTGCCTTAGCCTTGTACTATGAATTCATCTTATTGATATGCTTTCTTACCTCCTCATGCAAGTTCTTTAGGTGCTCTGCAAAGAATTCAAACTCGGCACTACTTTTCTCTCCTCTGTCCATCTTTCTCAACTCAAAACCATTTCTTGGATTACTACCACATACAATCTGGAATGGAGAATTACTAGTACTTCTATTAACGAAATTGTTGTATGCAAACTTTGCCTGTGGTAACATCAAATCCCATCCCTTGGGCTTATCTCCTACCAAGCATCTCAGCAAGTTGCCTAAACTCCTATTCACCACTTTTGTATGTCCATCAGTCTGTGGATGATGTGCAGAAATGAACTTCAAATCAGTCTTCAACTTCTTCCATAAAGTCCTTCAGAAATACCCAACAAACTTGGTATCTCGATCTAAAACTATGCTTTTTGGTAGACCATGTAGTCTTACCACCTTTTTGAAAACTAATTCTACAACTTGAATAGCATCACTAGTCTTGTGGCATGAAATGAAGTGTGCCATCTTTGAAAACCTATTAACCACCACAAATATGGAGTCATGTCCTCTCTCAGTAAACCAAGAACAAAATCTATGATGATGTCTTCACACGGTCTCTCTGGTTTAGGTAATGGTTGATACAACCCTATATTCTAACTTACCCCTTTTGCCATCTGACATATTATGTAGCTTTGCACAAATTTCTTCACATCTTGGTGCAACTGTGGCTAGTAGTAATTCTCACTACTAAGAGAAATGGTCTTATCTCGACCAAAATTTCCTACCAATCCTCCAATATTCTTCTCCTTGATCAGATTCTCTCATATGAGACTCCTCAGAATGCACAACTAGCTTCCTCTAAATAGCATACCATCTTAGATTATGAAATCCAACCACCTTGTCCTATCCTAAGTAATAGGTTCCAAAAAAGCTTTCCAAGCCTCTGCAAAATCTAGATATTCAAGATACAAACTTTTGAGTTCATTAAACCTGACAATCTCTATCTTCATCTCTGTCAACATATTTTGCCTTCTGCTTAAGGCATCTACAACTCTGTTTGATCTTCCACTCCTGTGTTTCAAAATAAAAGTATAACTCTACAAAAACTCAAACCATTTTAAGTGCCTTTGATTCAACTTCCCTTGACTATTAAGATATTGTAAATCATGATGATCAGTATATAGAACAAAATCTTTTCACAACAAATAATGTCTCAATTTCTTAAGAACATGAACTATAGCATAAAACTCCTGGTCATAGATAGAATACTTTTTATTGGCATCATTAAGCTTCTCACTAAAATAGGCAATGGGCTTACCTTATTGACTCAAAATAGCTCCTATGGCAATGCCACTAGCATCACAATCTACCTAAAATACCTTGTTGAAATCTGGAAGTGCTAAAACAAGCTACTTTGTGACTTTCTTCTTCAACATATCAAAACTCTTCATTGCTCATGTGGTCCACTTGAACTCTCTTTTGTCTCCTCTCATTGTTTCAGTTAGTGGGGCACAAATGCTATTGAAATTCTTAACAAACTTCATATAAAAACTTATCAAACCATGAAAATATCTTACCTCTATAGCACTCCTTGGTGTGGGAAATTCAACAATAGCCCTTGATTTTTCTAGATCCACCTTAAGACCCTCATTTGAGACAACAAATCCCAAGTATACCAACTCCTTTGCAAAATTGCATTTCTTTAGATTAATCAACAACTTCTCCTCCCTCGGCTTATCTAAAACTCTTCTTATATGCATCAGATGATCTTCCCAAGTCTTACTAAAAATCAAAATGTCACCTAAATAAACAATAACAAACATTCTCAAAAACTCTTTCAATACCTTGTTCATGAGTCGCATGAATGTGCTCAATGTATTGGTTATCCCAAATGGCATGACTAACCAATTATACAAACCTTCCTTTGTCTTGAAGGTTGTCTTCCATTCATCTCCTTTTTAAATTTGAATTTGGTGATATCCACTCTTTAAATCTATCTTTGTGAAGTACTTGGCTCCACTCAGGCAATCCATTATGTCATCCATCCTTGGCAATGGAAATTGATACTTGATCATGAACTTATTGATGGGTCTTGAGTCTATACACATTCTCCATTCTCCATCCTTATTTGGTGCTAGTACTATAGGTACCGCACATGGACTTGTATGTTCAACACTTCATTCTCTGTAGGAATCATTCTATGGGTTGCCTTATTCAGCAAACTAGCTCCTAGTATAAAATCCATTTGGTGACTTATCTTCCTCGTCGGTGGTAAACCTTTGGGTGCATTATCAGAGATAATGTCTTGCAATTCTTCTAACAAATCTAAGACTTTTGTTGGTACATCTTCACATTTCTCCTGGTTGATCTTAGGAATCAACACAAAGCAATGATGCTCGTGCTTCATACCATCCAAAAATTTCCTACCATCTCCCAAGCAAATTCTAGCAGTACTACATACCTTTTCTTCCACCTCCCTCAAGGGCTTCAACTTATGACGAACTCCATCCTTTGTCAACGAATATGGTGTAGTTACAATTAGGAGGGTCCACAAAGTGAACAATCCAAGTCATGCAGCAAGAGTAAACATAATGGAAACAACTCAAAGTTATGCTGCAAATGTAGATTCATTCATTTAGTATATCATAGCTTCAAAATACAAACTGGCTGGCAGCATGCGAGCTTACAATTAGGGCTCATAGGCTTGATTCCTCAACTACATAATATGCTCAAGATATAGCTTTGAATCACCTTCGCAAGAACTCAAACTATCAAAACTATCTCTATGTGATTTCTACTTTCCTAGGCATCTATTACATGATTATATATCATCTCCAAAACACAAGATTCCTCTGCGTCAGCCAACGATGGTTATAAACTTTGATGAAAGAGATGTAACGTGTGTACATGGATAGGTCAGACCAATCATATAGAACTCTGCAAATAAATGGAATTGCGTACGGATCTTAGGGAAGGTTGGCCACTATCCAAAAAACATTGAATGATGTGTCATTTAGCTCTGCAAGTCATGAGAATGCTCCACAGGTCTTCTCCTTTAGCTGATTATCTAAGACTATCAGGATGCTCTGTTCTAAGAAAACAATCAATCTTCTGATAGAGATATCTTTCTGATACCTAATCCAAATGATCTAAATTTTGGATATGATGTGCATGAATGTGTCTAGAGGCTAAGTCGAGCTCCACAAGGTCTGAAATAAAACTATAGTAGGATGCGGACCAAAACTGCTACTAACTGAACTAACTGAACTGAACTGGAAAATCAAAGAAAACAAACTAAAATGCAAATTTTTTTGTTGATGCAAGATTGCTCTTAAACTAGGGATGCTCTTGCATCAAACATCTGGGGTTGTTGAAAAAAAGTGAGTCCCTCACTTTGTTGGGGCTAGAGAAAAACCAAGACAGTCCAGCTCAGCCTAAGAAATCTAAGATGATTCTTCTTCCAATCTGCCTTTCCACTTCACAAGATATTCTTTGTATTACCTTCCTCTGGTACTGCATCTAATTCTATTATCCAAGATGTCTTCAATCTGTTCTGGTGGTTATTGTGGTAACTACTTCTTCAAGTGTTCTTCAATGCTTTCACTAAACTCTGCTTCATGATACTAATATAGGTCTGCAATGTTGAAAATAGGTGATATTCCCATTGTCTCTGGTATCTCCACCTCATATGAATTTCCTAAATCAAACTTTTTGAGTATCCTACATGGTCCAAACTTCTTCATCTTCAACTTGTTATATGTCCCAACTGGAAATCTTTCTTTTCTCAAATACACCATCACTTCATCTCCAACTAAAAATTTTGTGTCTCCTCTTCTCATCTGCTTTCTCTTTATACTTATTGTTCATCTCCTCCAAATGCTTCTTAACCTAATTATGCACTGCCTTCATGTGTCCTACAAATTCTTCTACTTCTGCACTCCTCTTCTCTTCCATGCTGATGTCTCTCAACTCTGCTACTCCTCTAGGGTTAGTTCCTATTACAATCTCAAATGGTGTTCTTCCGATACTCCTATTGACTAAATTATTGTATGCAAACTCTACTTGTGATAGAATCAAATCCCAATTTCCTACCTTTTCTCCAACTATGCATCTCAACAAGTTTCCCAAACTCCTATTTACTACCTCTATATGTCCATCAGCCTATGGATGAAATGCTGAACTGAATTTCAAATCTGTCTACATCTTCTTCCAAAGTGTCTTCCAAAAGTATCCAATAAATCTTGTATCTCTATATGAAATTATTCTCTTAGGTAATCCATGCAATCTCACAATCTCCTTGAAAAATAGATCAGCCACATGCACTACATCAGTTGTCTTCTTAAAAGGTATGAAATGTGCCATCTTTGAAAATATGTCCACCACTACAAATATTGAATCATGTCCTCTATGTGTCTTCAGCAATCCCATTATGAAATCCATACTTATGTCTTCCAAAGGTCTCTCTGGTACTGTCAAAGATTTATACAATCTGATATTTTGACTACCTTTTGTAACTTGACAAACTCTACAACTCTGCACAAATTTCTTAACATCCTTATGTATCTGAGGCCAAAAGTAATTTTCACCTACCAAATCCACTGTCTTATCAATGCCAAAATGTCCTGCCAATCCACCATTATGCTTCTCTTTGATCAAATTGTCTCTCCTTGAAATCCTAGGTATGTATAATTAGTTTCCTTTGAACAACATATCTTCCTGAATGAAATAGTCCAACCACTTACTTCTATTTGTCACAATAGGTTCCTTATATTCTTTCCAAGGTTCTACAAAATCAAGATCTTCTTCATACATGTTATTCAATTCTTCAAATACTAACACTTCAACTCTCATCTCTATTAGCAAATTCCTTCTTCTACTCAGGGCATCTGCAACTTTGTTTGATTTTCCACTCCTATGCTTCAATACAAAAGTGTAACTTTGCAATAACTCTACCCATCTCATATGTCTCTGATTCAACTTTCCTTGACTGTTCAAATATTGCAAAGCTTGTTGATCTATATACAACACAAACTCCTTAGGCAACAAGTAATGTATCCAATTCTTCAAGGCTTGAATTATGGCATAGAACTCTTGATCATAAACTGAATATCTTCTCCTTGCATCATTCAACTTCTCACTAAAATATGCTATAGGTCTACCTTCTTGACTCAACACTACTCCTATTGCATTTCCACTTGCATCACAATCTACTTGAAATACCTTATTGAAATCCAGTGATGCCAAAACAAGTTTCTCTATCACCTTTTGTTTCAACAATTCAAAACTTCTATCTGCTCCTGATGTCCACTTAAAGTCTTTTCTGTCACCTCTCATTGTCTTTGTCATAGTGTTACATACTGAACTAAAATTTCTGATGAACTTCTGATAGAAACTAGCTAATCCATGAAATGATCTGACTTCTCCAATGCTCTCTAGTGTAGGCCACTCAACAATTGCTCTTACTTTCTTAGGGTCCATCTTCAATCCTTCTGCAAAAATCACAAATCCCAAGTATACCAACTCTTCCTTCATGAAACTACACTTCTTGATGTTTATCAGTAATTTATCTTCTCTCAACCTCTGCAATACTTGCCTCAAGTGCCACAAATATTCTTCTTTTGTCTTACTGAAAATCAAAATATCATCCAAATATACAATAAAAAAATTACCCAATAATTTCTTCAAAACTTCATTCATCAATCTCACTCAGTGCATTTGTCAATCCAAAAGACATCACTAACAACTCATACAATCCTTCATTTGTCTTAAAAGTAGTCTTCCATTCATCTCCTTCTCTTATTCTAATCTGATGGTATCCACTCTTCAAATCTATCTTTGTAAAATATTTTACTCCACTCAAACAATCCATAATGTCATCCATCCTAGGTAAAGGAAGTCTATACTTAACTGTGATCTTGTTCTCCATCCTTCTTCAGTGCTAACACTGCAGGTACTGTACAAGGACTCAAACTTTCTCTGATCAGACCTTTGCTCAACAACTCATGTATCTATCTATTCAATTATGCATTCTCTACCAATGTCATTTTGTGTGCTACTTTGTTAGGCAAACTAGCTCTAGGTATAAGATCCATGTGATGATTGATACTCCTGATTGGTGGCAATCCTTCAGGTACATTGTCTGATATGATGTCTTCATACTCTGTCAGCAACTCAGTTATCTCCTCCAGTTGTGATTCTTCAGTCTTTGTCTTCAAGTTTTTAGGCTTCTTAGGAATCAAAGTATAACACATATTCTCATGTCTCAAACCATTTAGAAATTTCCTTCCATCTACCAAATAGATTCTAGCATTTCCACATACTTCACTCTTAGGATCATCTTCCAAAAGGATCAAAGTAATTCTCTTTCCATTTGATGTTATAGTATATGTATTATTTCTTCCATCATGTATAGCTTTTCTATCATACTGCCATGGTCTACCCAACAAAATATAACATACATCCATAGGCATAATATCACACAATAATTCATCATGATAAGATCCAATATAAAATTTCACCAAACATTGTTCACTCACTAGTATCTTATGATCATCCTAAATCCATGCTATGTGATATGGCTTAGGGTGTTTCAATCTTTCCAACTTCAGCTTAGTCACCATCTCCTCTAAACTAAATTATCTGAACTACAACTATCAATTACAACTTTGCAACATTTACCTCCTGATTTACATCTGGTTCTGAACAAACTTTTCCTCTGCAGTGGTTCCTCATTTGTCTCTGCCTAAAATAGTGCTCTTCTCATGACAAGTGATTCTCCTTTCTCAAGTTTACCAACTAAACTAGGTGATCCAACAGGTTCTTCCACATGTCCTCTTGCTTGTACTCCCTTGATTACATTCAAATGCTCTATGTCCTTCACATCCACATTTAAAATAAGTTCCTCTGAATGTTCTCCTATCAAGTCCTCTTCCATCTCTTATGTATCCTTCACTCTGGTATGGACTAGGGTTTCCTCTACGGTAGAAATTTATGTCATCTCTATGGTATGCATTGTTATCTCTGTCCTCCTTCTTGAATGTGTTCTCTTGTCTGTTCTTCTCTACATATGGTCTCTCTCCTCTGGAAAATGTTCTACCTCTCTGTCTTTGATCATGCCTCTTGTTCAACTTTTCTTCAACTTTCAGGGAAAAATAATATGATTCTTCCAATGTTGTCGTCCTCACCAAATTTAGTTCTTCTTGAATGTTCAATCTCAGTCCATTGATGTATCTAGCCACTTTCTCCTTGCTTGCTTCACTGTGTCATGTCCTTATGATCATCTTATGAAATTCTTCAATGTACTCCTTCACAGATTTCTCCTTTTGTCTTAGGTTTTGTAATCTCTTCAATAGTTCCAACTCATAGCCAGCAGGTATAAATTGATTCTTCAATTTTGTCACCATTCTATCCCACTTTGTAATCTTTTATTTTCCTCTTCTGTTTCTATCCAACTGAACTTCTTTCCACCATATAGTAGCATGTCCTTTCAACTTGTCTTTGCAAATTTCACCTTCTCCAGATCTTCAATTTCTTCATACTCAAAGTATTCTTCTAGGTCATTTATCTAGTCAATCAGCTCTTAAGGATTCAAATTTCTAGTATAGTTTGGTACATCAACTCTAGGTATTTTCCTGATCTTTGAAATAGCTCGCAACATCTTGACTTGATCTGATCCTTCTTCTTCATATCCTAGGGTTACTTCATTTTGACCAGTGGATTGAAATTCTTCATCATCATCACTTTCAACATTAGGTCGAGGTGTCAATCCTCTTCAATTTTCTTCAATAGCATCTAAGCAAACTTGCATTATTTTCGTCATCTCCATCTTCTCATCCATTCTTCCCACCATAGTACCAACAACAGGTATTCTCCTCAGTGGCATCTCTTGAATCAAGTGTAACTGCCTCAAATTCGATGATTGGTTGACAATACAAGTAGTTTGCCTCAGATTTAGTGATTTGTTCATAGCAAGATCTTAGGGAATTCATTTGTTGACTTCAATCAATTCACTACCAAAAGATTCAAACTTTGCTCTGATACCACTTGGTGTAGTCACGGTTAGGAGGGTCCACAAAGTGAACAATCTAGGCCGTGCAGCAAGAGTAAACACAATGGAAACAACTCAAAGATATGATGCAAATGTAGATTTAGTCATTCAGTATATCATAGATTCAAAATACAAACTGGCCAACAAATTGTGGGCTTACAATTAGGGCTCACAAGCCTGATTCCTCAACTATAGAATATGCTCAAGATATAGCTTTGAAGCGCCTTCGCAAGAATTCAAACTATCAAAACTATCTCTATGTGATTTATACTTTCCTAGGCATCTATTACATGATTATATATCATCTCTGGAACACAATATTCCTCTGTGTCAGCCAAGGATGCGTACAAACTCCAACAAAAGAGATGTAACATGTGTACACGGATAGATCAGACCTAATCATATGGAACTCCTTCGCAAATGAATGAAATTGCGTACGAATCTCAGGGAAGGTTGGCCACTATCCAAACAACATTGAATGAGGTGTCATTTAGCTCCACAAGTCATGAGAATGCTTTGTAGGTCTTATGCTTTGGTTGATTATCTGAGACTGTTAGGATGCTCTATTATGAGATAATTGTCGATCTTCTGATAGTGATATCTTTTCGGTACCTAATCCAAATGACATGAATTTTGGATATGATGTGCATGAATGTGTCTAGAGACTAAGTCTAGCTCTGTAAGGTCTAAAATGAAACTGCAATAGAATGTGGACCAAAATATTGAAACTGCTACTAACTAAACTAAACTGGAAAATGAAAGAAAACAAATTGAAATGCAAATATTTTTGGTTGATGCAAGATTGCTCTTGCTCCTACATCAGAATAGGTGTTTGCATGGCCATCATGGATAGCACACCTATCATACTGCTATAGCCTTCCCAATAGCATATGACATGTATCCATCGGTATGATGCCACACAGCACCTCATCATGGTAGTCTCCAATCTTGAACTTGACTAAACACTGTTCATTGACCAAAGCTCTATGGTCCTTCTACAACCATGCAATTTGATATGGATGTGGATGCCTTCTCCTTATCAACTTCAGCTTGTTAACCATCTCCTCTGAGACAAGATTATCAGTGCTTCCACTATCAATAATGATATCACAGCACTTACCTTCACACTTGCACCTTGTGCAGAATAAACTTTTCCTCTTATTTGGTTCTTTCTCCTCATTTGACAATGTTCTTTTTACAACTTGGGTTTCTCCCCTTTCAACATCTTTAGAATTCTCAAACTATACATCTTCACCTACATGTGCAACTCATGCATTACCTTCAGGTCTTCTATTTGTGCTTCCTTGATGTTGGGGACACTCGTAGGCTCGATGTCCTTCATCTCCACATTGGAAACAGGTTCATGTGAAGCTCCTCTTCTAGGCCTTGCCCAAGTCTTCCTCTTCTTCTTCCTCTTTGCTCACCATTATTTTGGTCATGAGGGCAATAGGCACTATCACCTTTCTAATTTCGACCAGTGCACGCTTCTTCACTTTTCTTTTGATCTTAATTTCAGCCTCCATAAGATCTCCCACTAGTCCTTCTACCATGACCTCTTCATCTTTGCTTGCTTTTGAATCTCTTATTCAGCTTCTCTTCTACCTTTAGATACAACTAGTATGCATCTTCTATGGTGGTCATTTTGACTAGGCTCAGCTCCTCTTGAATACTTGGCCTCAACCCATTAATTTAATGGGCTACCTTCTCCTTTTTAACAACTCCAACTCATAGTCCACAGGAATGAATTGTTTCTTTAGTTTGTCCACCATCCAATCCCATCTAGTAATATTTCATTTTCCTCTTCTATTTTCCTCTTCTATTTCTCTCTAACTGGACCTCCTTCCACCATATATTGACATGGCCCTTCATCTTCATTTTTGCAAACTTGACCCTTTCTAGATCCTCCATATCATTTATCCAATCAATAAGCTCTTCTAGATTCAAATCCCTAGAATAGGTAGTGACTTAAATTCTAGGCCTCTTTCCAATCTTTGAAATGACCCTCAACAACCTAACTTGCGCAAGATCTCTTACATCATCTTGTTCTTCCTCAGATAGCTCTTCTTCATCTTCATCTTCACTTTCTTCTCTTATTCTTGGCTCAAACCCTTTTCACAAATCCTCTTGTAATGCATCGATTTGCCTTTGTATGGCTCTAAAACCTTTTTCTGTCAAAGCATTTCTCCTAGAGCACCACCACAATTCCTTTGTGGAGGCATTTTTGAGTTATTTCGCAAACTCACAACCTCAGTTGATTTGTATAGCAAACCCACAACCTTAGGTCCTAGTGCAAATTATCTCATAATCAACAATCTGTCTACACACTCAGGAACTACTGCTCTAATACCACTTGATGAGAGGGTCAATCCCAAAACACACAATAACACATATTGCACACAAAAAATAAGAATGTTCTTTTATTTATTTAGACAACACATTACATTAAAGAAACTAGAATCAAATCAAAGGATGAATCCTCAATCGACTACAACACATACAGCTTTCTTTCTCTAGATTTAGGAACCTTTTGCCTTCTGTAGCTTCAAATCTGCTAGGGTTTATGTTTTCACTCCTTTTCATGACTCTCCACTTTCACCCTTATCTCTACTGCCCAAAGGAGTCCCATAAAATGGTCATAAATAGCCCTTTTTGGTGCCTTCTAGCCAAAATTTTGAAATTTGTAACTCCTTCCAAAATTAGGTCAACTTCTGGAAGCCATAACTTTTGATTTGAATATCTGATTGACAAACCTTTTGATGCATTAGAAAGCCTGTGAAGTTCTCTACACCCTTAAAATTTGCTCTGTTGATTTAGCCAATTTTCAAGGTCGTATGGGGCCTTTAAGTGTCTCATATTTGACTTTGAAACTTTTTTAAGGGTTTTTTAAAGAAACAGAAACTTTAATATCTTTCAGCCCACAAGTGATCTTTGGCCAATTCTTTCACCAAAGGTCATATTTTTCAATTCCAAAGCTTTGAGTAAATTTCTGCTTCCATATGTGCTCAAATGTAAACTTTCTAAAAATAGTAGTTGGCTATTTTTAGCAAGTTGGCAAAACTGAAGGTTCTACATCATGTTATTCAAGAAATTGTGTATCCAAAAATACAAAATTTGAAAAGAACAAAAAACAAAATCTTCATTTTTTGGGTGATGCAAGATTGCCCTTACACCACTAGATGCTCTTGCATCAAAATGGCTTATGGAAGGGTCCATTTATAGATTTCCATGGAGAAGGATCAATGGTTATGATTGATTTGGAAGATTAATGGCTAGGGATGCTTGAGAGATTAGGGTGTGTGAGAAGCAACCAAGTGTCACTTGGTGATTGATGCATATGATGAGGGTTTAGATTGAGAAGATTTGGATAGATAGGATTTTCTAGATTTGAATGGATGGACAAAGTTTGATGAGAGGATTTATGGATCCTTGTGCATGCATTGAGCCATGTGCAAAGTTGACTTGGCTAACAATGCTTAGGATTGTGTAGTTAAGTAAACATGATTTGTTTATTTAACTAATGATGAGGGGAAAATTAGATAAATTAAATAAATATTGCCTATTTATTTAATTTTTGGAGGATAGGACATAGGATGGATAATTTAATTAAATAAAGAACATTAGAAGAAGCATTGAAATGATTGATTAATTAAATAAATGATTAGAATTTGTTTATTTAATGTTGGAAGCATGGTTGGATTTATTAATTAAATAACCAAAATTATCTAAAATAATGATTGAATTGATGCTAGAAGGGGAGATGTGGAATGAAATCTGGTGATGTTGGGATGTGATCAGATTTACATGTCTATAGTAACTAATAATGACTCTAGGCTAATTTATTTAGGTTGCTACTACCATATGACTCCTCATAAGGAATGGTTTCAATCATTACAAGCTTATGATGGAGGAAAGGTTTTCCTCAATGACAATATTGATACACATTAGATTGTCGGTCATGGAAACATACAATTATTTTTTAGTAATGGGAGGGTGAAAACTCTCTATGGCCATTTGCATATTCTACGACTTATGAGAAGTCTTCTTTTGTATCCAAGTTGAATGGTTCTTGAGTGCATGTAAAATTTGATAAGTCTAGTTGTAGGTTGGTGATAGAGTGTCTAATGGTAACAAGAGGCTCACAATGTGGAACTCTATTTAGGCTTGATGTCTCCACATTTTATAATTGTACCAATGTAATTGGCACTTATAAAAATGCATGTATGTTGTGACACTAATGTTTGGGCCACATTAATGAAAAATATTCAAACTCTTATTAATAAAAGCATGGTTGATAATTTTTATATTTACTCTATTAAGCATTTTAATTTCTATGGACATTATGTGTTTGGAAAGGAGAATAGAATTTCCTTTCCTATTAGAGGTAATAGAGTAAAGAGATTATTATAGGTTATTCACTTGGATGTGTTTAGACAAGTGGATATTGGTTTAGTGGATAAATCTTGATATTATGTTGCACGCATTGATGACTACTCTAGATATACCTAGTTTTGTTTTTTACTTTCTAAATCTAAAGCTTCATCTAAATTTAAGGATTTTAAGGCACTTTTAGAGAAATAGTTAGATAAGAAAATACAAGTGTTGAGATCTAACACTAGTAGTGAATATTGCTAGAGGGAATTTAATGAATTCTATAAGCATGAAAGTATTGTTTGGTAGAAGACTACTCCTTATATACCTCAATAGAATGGGATTGTAAAGAGGATGAACTGAACTTTAATAGAAAGATCTAAAAGTATGATGACTAGTACAAACTAAGATTAATGCTTTTCGACAGAGACTATGAGTATTTGTTACATCCCTCTTTTTGGAAACAATTATGTTATTTATTTTCTTGCAAATTTCAGTAATTTAATATGTTGTGGACGACATGGAAACTGATGATTTATTTTACAAAGTTAGTTCTATGAAATTATAGAAGTCTATTGATTATGATCAATGTGATATTGTAGACTAAATATCTTTTTGATAAATGCAATGATGTTTTGGATATATTATGCTTTGATTTGAAACATAGGTGCTTTGACCACAAAATTGTATATGAGACTGTCATTGCGGGAACAGGTGGACCGAGTTCGACGAGAAGAGAAAGTATCTTCAAGAGAGAGTATAGACTCTGGAAACTAACCATGGGTGTTTGTTAATGAGAACACCAAGCAGGTAGATAAACCTTGGAACCGTCTTTTTAGTCTTGGTTGTCGGTTGGGTTAGCTAACTAGATGTCAACGTCAAAGGATAAAGTATAACATCTTAGTCGAAGTCGTCATATAGAATCTTGGAGTCATCGATGGTGTCGTAAGTCCCTCATAACAAGTCGACTTAGTTAGATGTTTATTATTTTCATTTTTAAGTATTTAATGAACAATCTTGTGGCGAAATCATAAATCATGTCTCGTAGTTGAAAGATGCGAGAAGTCATTTTGTGCATCAAAATGATTAGTAAACCTTGTGATGCGTTACGACCAATCCGTCGTGATTGTCGTCAAACACGTCGAACTTGTGTTGTGAAGTTATTCTTTTCGCATAGATCGATGAATGTCGATTTGTAGCCATAGCGTGAAATAGTTTGTTATGGACGTCGTTCAGCTTGAGTCTTTTCCTTTAGCTTTGACTGCGAATTATTTTAGTCTGACCTTGAGTCTCTTATCTAGAGTGGTCTTTATCTCCTTTTCTTATTTCAACCATTGAGATGCCTTATGCATTTGTTTATCCGCCACCTTGTTGTGTTTAACTCCTCGATTTAAATCTTTAAGTTGGTCTTGGAAAAAAAATTAGATGCCTTTTGTTTTAATAAGGACGGAGTTGTATGTCCTTTAACAAGCCATCATCGAAGGAACTTTAACCCTCTTGTGGTCATAGTAAGCTTTGAGGTCGGTTTTACTCAGTTAAACAACTTCCCTGAGTTTTGGCAGTTTTCGGTGGTCATTTAAAGTTTTAACCACTCTAACCATAGGCGAGAGAGAGAGGGATGGACGTTGGAGTTGTGAGAAATCGCAGTTTATGGCAGAGGCCCCATCATCAAGGTGGGCACAAAGGTATAGGAGTGGTGGTTGTGAAGGAAGAGAGAAAACGCAGGCATCGAGTGGCGGTTGAGGGAAAAAGGTAAGGAATCTCAGTTGGGAGAGTCTTTTGCTGCGTGGTGATAGGAGTGGTGAATGTCGGTTGTAGCAAAAGAGAGCGACAGAAAGTAGTTAGAGGAATAAGGGGTGACTAAGTGGGATACTCCCGTCGAGGATGAAGACAGTAAAGGAAGTCATTTTTGCTGGGTAGAGGGCATACAGTGTGGAGAGAAGGAGAAACTGTGGAGTGGAGAGGATGGAAATTGATGGCAGAGTGAAGAATAAGGGATCAATAGACAGTAAAGGAGGGCGCAGTCGTTGCTAGAGTTTAGAAAATAGTAGTTGCTGTTTGTTAGAGACCTTCAACAGAGAGAGAGAAGAGAGTTCAGAGCCCGTCATTTTGGAGGGCGGAGGAGGAAACTAGAGGAGATTGGAGTTGAGTGAAAAGTTCAACTGGAGGAAGAGAAGAGGTTGAAGGCTTCTTAGCGCACAACAGAGAGGAAGTGTGGGCAGTTGTTGTTTGGATACGGGAGGTAGGAGATTACGCGTGGGTCGCCAAGAACACCATCAAGTTTATGACTCTTCTTTAAGACTGTATTTTGTATTAGTATGGTGTCAAATCTATGTCCAATTCCTTTGCCATGCGGATAATCGATTAATAATCATTATATGAAGTAAATTTATAACTGTTTTGATGGCCATTCCATTGTATCATTTGTTTAATTCAGTTTTGATTACTTGTGTCTGAAAATGATGGTGGAGTTCTTTTGTTTATAGTCTTGTTTTCATGACACGCATAGGCTGTTAGAAGAACGATCATCTTGAAAAGATGGGAGCCTCATTTTGGAGCTAGGAGTCATAGTTCCAATGTTTAGCTTAAGGATTAGTACCTTGTGGCATTCCCCGCGAGTGAAAGGAAGACAGTTTGTCTGAATGTAAATTTATTAAGACTTTAAAACTATTGTATAGGACTCTGTTGATTGTGTTAAAGACAAACTTTCTCTGGTTTGAGAGATGTCTAAGATAGTAAATAAGGGTTCGAAATGAATGAACTAACCTTGCTTTGTATAGAGTATTTGATTTAAATCTTCTTGAGGATTGTTTTGGAATATTGTAGCCATCCATGGAATCATAGGAGTTAAGAATCTTAACTTATAATGATATCGACTGTATCTCATTTAGAACCAAGAGTTTTATTTATACAATGGACAGCAATGATATTACATTGAATTAAGAAATCCACTATGTATAAGTTCTAGTTTCCTTTATGACTGAGTTACCAACATCAAAACATTTTTAATGCACTGGAAAAGATAGTTCCATAGTGAGAAGATACATTGTTCCACGTACATGTGTGTAGGTGTTAAAAGCCTCAGATTTAAAACATGTTCTAACGTAAACCTTCACGTGTATGAGAGTCGATGATGTAATTATAACCAGCTAGTGTCATTTAGGCTTATATTTTTAGTTAGAAGTCATGTGAAACAATTGACTTGGAAAAGCGAAGTAGGGAGTTAATGTACTTGTGTCGAAAACCGTCATGGTTTTGTAACGAGCATGTAGAGTGGGAAAACCTGCATTTTGAATCCAGACTACGTTGCATGTGACGATGCTTGTATCGTTTTGTAGGCCTTATGAGTATAGAACCCTTGAATTTTGGGATAGGGGGAAATTGGTGTAGATACTTGAGTGTGTTGTGCAAACACAGAAACTGAGTAAGCAAGTGTGAAACCACTTAGGAGTGGGTGTTTTTAATCAAGGTTATTACATGTATAAGAGTTCATGAAATTATGAACTCGGAAATATAGTAAAATTTGTGCCATGTGCTATTATAGGAGGATATCCTAAACCCTTGAGGTCATCAAGGTTGTCAATTATTTCAAATTATACAAATAGGAAACTGTAGGATTTTGATCAGTTCAAGTCGAGTAGGGTGGGTGAACCAAGATCATGTGTTCTTAGAGCGCTAATTAGAAACAAATCCTTTGGCCAAGGTGGTGTACTATCCTCAAGTGCATCGAACGTTCACCGTAACTGGATGGCGTTTCTTGTGGAGTGTCATGCATGACTAGAGGGTATCTAGGGATCTGCACGATAACAAGACACGTAGGTTACAACACCAAAGCTTAGATGGAAAACACCGATGGTTATCCTAAGTCTATCCTCTTGAGTAGGGTAGGGCCACTTCCGGTTAGGAAGGAGTGTGGGAGACCGACGGTCTGTGGTTGGAGGTTAAGGTCCTTGAAGATACTTTCTCTTCCAAATACTGAGGAATGCCGAGTCTTGAATGTGATGGGTCGACAATCGAGATGCATGATAATGGTATGTTTCCAATATTTGTTGTTTCAAGAAAATTTCATTTGTTAAAAAAATAAAGTGATTAATGTATATCATTTCTTTCAGCTTTATGATAATGAGTTCAGGTTTATGATAAAATGAAAAATGTTGTATTGGATTATAGATGAGTTACTTTTGTATTTGATTACCTAGTAAAAAAATAATAATAATAATTACCGTTGTGAAAACTTAGTTATTTCTTGTCTTTTCAGACTTGGATGTTACAGTATTGCTTGTTACTTGATAAATCAATCTCCTTGTTTAAATATATTCTAGAAAATACTCCTTATGAAATGTGGATAGGTAATAAGCCTTCTAGTTCACATTTAAAGGTATGTGGATATGAGGCTTTTGTTCATATGCCTAAGGAAAAATTATTTGGGTTGGATCTAAAATCACATAAATGCATCTTCATTGGTTATGGTGAGAATATAAAATATTATAAGCTTTGTAATCCTCTAACCTTGAAAATGATATATTCTTTTTGTCAATCAAAGTATGCACCCAATGTTAATCTATCAACTTAGCTACCTGTTAACACATGGGAACACTCCTACGCATGTGGGTTGCCTAAACTTGGAGTGAACCTCTAGAGTCAGCTGGTTCTCTTGATGAACTCTCCTAATCTAAATGATTTACTAAGGAAAAGGGTGAGAAGATAACTGAAATTTAAATTCTAAAATCTAATATCCAAAACTATAACTTGTTCAAATGATCTCTCTCACAAATAGCTCCTTAAACATAAAATTTCACAACCTCTCCTAGAACATACAACTCAGAAGTAATTTGCATGAAGGCTCGATCTAAACACAACACACAACCATAATCATATGAAATATTTGCATATAGTTTCACAATAAAGAGACATAACAAAGGACAAAATATTTATTATCACAATGAAACATCAAATCAATATTGTGACTATGAGGCAAAAGAAATAAGGTAGGAATGCTCTGCTATATTGAACTGAAAGGAATACATTAAAATGAAATCTGAGTCAAAAGTGTTTACAAGCTCTCTGTAGATGAACAAGAGAGAAGAAACAATGATCTCAACTGACTGAGAAAAACTAAATTTTCCTCCAATATATGCCTCTATTTTTTCCAAGATGGAAAAATAAAACAAAACTGCCAAAAATCTCCCTGAAAGCTAGCCTCCCAATCATTTTCAAGATCCACTGAAAAGATGCCAAAAAGCACACTGAAATGCCTCCAAACTAAAAATAAAAGCTGCCAAAATGTTGTCCCAAGTGGTCCCACCAAAAACACCTAAAAATAGGCTTTATCTGCTTAATAAAGTCTCCATTTTGTCCATATTTGCTCAATTTCACCCAAAAGAAAGCAAACTCAAAAAGAAAGATTTACTTTACTTTACTTTGATTTAACTGCATAAAATAACAAATATTTAAAAGCAATTTTATAGAAATATTGCTTTAAATATTGTTTTACAATGACTTGCAGTTTTATCTCCATAAGATTTGATTTGATTTTCATGAAAATAATACAGAGCTAATATATTTCTACTTGGGCATTTGATTTTCTATAAAAATCATAAAATTTTGGAAAAAATAAAAGACTCGTAGGGTCTGCCCATCCATTTGGTTTTGCAAAAAATGCTAAGGCAACATTGAGCATATGTGGCAATGGGACTTAAGGCATAAAGGCCTAGGCAATTAAAAATGCAAAGGGACAAATAATACCCTCGAGGTATTAGTTAAGGCATGGAGTTTAAAATTTAGTGTGATTAAATATCATATTCAGCCTAGGGTATAATGAAACCATAAAACACAAAACCATCGATGCCCTAACTTTTCGAGCTCAATTGCATTTTGAGTTTTGATGAAAAGAGGCTTTGCCTCTGTCGCCATGAAGCTAGGGTTTGGAGCTTGTGACCCTAGATTACTTGTTGTCTGAACACATTTCTTTGGAAAATTTTGCAGGAAAATGAAGGAAAGACCCTTTATATCATAGATTGAACCATATTTTTCATTTAACATAGGTTTTTTGGGCCTTTAGCTGCAGCCATGACAAAACTTCAAATGCATTTGCCTTGCTTTCACTACCATTTCTTCCTCTGTACTCAAGGCCGCCATGAAATCTTTTCCTGAAGCTCTTCCTTTGTGGTTTTAGATGTATCTTCTTCATAGGGATGTGGGTAAGCTTATCATCTTACTTATTTCCATCATTTTCTGAGTAGTTTCCTTCATGAAAGGCCACGGCTAAGCTCATAGTTCTAAGCATTTTCTTGTGTTTACATAAGCTCGAAAGCCCTATGTTCCTTTAGTATACAAGATTCTTCTCAAAACCCAAGTGGGTTTAACCTGCTATAAGAAGACTCCACTATGGGCCCATGGATACATCAAAGAATTTGCAAAAAACAAAGTTTCATTGTATTTCTGAGTATTTCTCAAACCTTCATGGCTCGAACCCTTTCATTTTCTCCTACATTTGTTCTTTCTCCATGAAATATGATAAGGGTTTGATATTTTGTGAATAAAACATCCTCTGGTCGTGGCTTGACAACTCACAATATATGATATTACCTGTACTTCACCTTTGCTATCTTGTGAAAAGAAGCTCAATTCGAGCTATAGCCATTATAGTATAATGTAGATCTTTAACATCAATATCTGGTATATCATGTTCTTTACTGAGGCTAAGGGCTCCATATGTTGTTTCAAATGTATTTACATATTGTACTACATCCGTATGAAGGCTTATGAAAGTTATAAAATGAGTTGAAGATACATATGTTCTTCCTTTTAACTCCTATAGCTATATATGACATCAAAACTTTACTCCTTTTGCCATGATAAAATATATCTTGATGTTTTATGCTTACACAACTATGCATTTATGTATCCTCCATTTGATGACCATGGTTTGACATAAGAATGCATGGAATATTCAACAAAAACATTTTCCCTATGACTGTATCTTGACATTGTCTCCTAGAACAGCACCTCCTGTAGATGAATATAACATTGGAATTCCATTGCAAAAAACAATTTCTTGCTATTTTGATGAACTGATATGATGCTTCTTTCTTGAGGTTCTATGCTCATGTGTATGTCTATAGTATGTTTCTTATTTATATGCTCTTGAACTCACTACATAGAATAGATGCTATATCTACCTGTAGCTCTCTTCTGAAGACTCCTATAGCTTATGATTTTCTTTTCATCCAAGAAAGTTATCATAGCATTTATTGTATCATGGTAGATGAGATACATTATCACTGATAGGTCATGACTGGTTTTAGGTCTCTTATGGCTGCTTCATGCATTGAATGACAATTTCACACTTCATTAACAAAATGATAGATACCTATTGTTTTGTTGTCCCTTTGTTCCTTTGATGAGGACTAGAATGAGAAATTTGATTACAATGTACATAACAACCACCTTATGATAACATAGTCACTCTAGTTCTAACTTTATGTAAACTTTTATGAATATGCTTATAATGCATATGTTATGTTGGCACTGGATATTGCATTCCTTGATCAGCACAAGATTGTTGTCCCTTCATGTGAACACTTATAGGTTGCATTCTGTCATTGCCTTCATTTATATTCTTCTTCATATGTAAGGATTTTTAGCTGTCTTGAATGAGCTCACTGCTCCTTTATGGTTTTCATTTCATCCCACTTGAACTGGAAGTCATAGATGGGCAATGAGCTTGAAGCTCATGCACTGACTTGCTATAGCACTCCTTCAGCTGAATTTGTCTTGATATGAACAATATGAATATGTATTCCTATCCCATCCTCTCTTGAGATTCAGGGATAGCATGCTGGGCTCAACCCTTGTGGGAGCCCACTTTGCACCACATGCTGAAATGTCTTCAAACCAGCAACATAACTTCTTCTATACCTAGACAGGAAACAAACATATTAGATTAAAATGGTGAAGCTTAATGATGTTTCATTTTTCAATCTCTCTTTCCTATGGATGATTTGTTTATCTGATTCAATACATCATAGGCAATGCACTATATTCTCTATTGATGAAGTACATAGTGGAATTCATATCTTGAGCTCTAACAACTTCTTTCATCACAATGTAGGTCCACTCAGAATCAAGAGCAAGGATGGAGCAGCTACAACGAAGACCAACACTGAACATAATAGGCAATGATGGATATGTTTTTCATTATATGCTTATTTCTCTTTCCATCTTCAGTTGTATAGTGCATTTCCTAGGTTGTGCTGGTTTAGCTACTCCCACGGCTTGTGTGGGACATTTGATCTCTCTTGCTTTCATTTAATGCAATGCTTATTCAGTTGTACCTCATTTGTAAAATTGAATGATTATTGTAATGAAATGAAATACTCTTATCCATGATGAATCTCTACAAAGCAATGAATGATTAACTGAACTTCTCTCTTCTGTCATAACAAAAGAATAATAAAATTGAACCTTCTCTTTTCAAGTATCTTAAACTATGTGAAAATAAAATAGCAAAAAATGTTAAGAATATTTCATCTTAAAATGGAATAATTATTTTAGCTCTGCCAATTTGATTTGTAGGTGAAAAATTGGTAACAATTCTAAGGATGTGATTTTTAGGGAGCCTAGAGTATTTTTCAAATCCATGCAACAAAAAGGAAAAAGAAGGAAAGAAAATAATGCATTTTTAAAGTAAGGTACAAAAGTATGAAGGTGCACATGTTGAGGAACAAAATTATGGATTAGAGGATGGAGAGGAAGAAGAGGATTCAAGTGAAAGTTTTGAGTATGTTGAGCATGTAGAGGAATAGGTAGAGTCCCTTAATCTACCCTTGAGATGTTCCATGAGACAACAGATCCTAGTTGATAGTTATATCCCACCATATTTTTTTTGTGTATTTTCTTTGTTGTGTACTGATTATAAACCAAGATCTTTCAAAGAATCTCTCTCTTTAGATGAGTATGATTCTTGGATGGAGGACATGCAAGAGGAGATGACCTTGGAAAAATGTGACAAGTTGAATCTTGTAAGTTTTCTTAAGGAAAGGAAGCCCATTGGTTGCAAGTGGACATTTAAGAAGAAATTTGAAGGAAACAATAATTTAGAGAGGGACAAAGATATATTGGTGGCTAAGGAATACTCCTAGAGAGAGGGATTTGATTTTGGTAAAATTTTCTCTCTTGTTGCTAAATTTAATCCCATTAGATTCCTAGTTTCTATTACTACTACTTGTAATTTTGTAGAGAAAATGGATGTAAAAATTACTTTCTTTAATGGGGATTTTGAAGAGGAAATTTATATGCAATAGATAGATGGGTTTGAGGTAAAAATAAAGAAAATTTGGTTTACAACTTAAAAAGTTCATTGTATTGTTTAAAACAATCTCCTTGGATGTGGTATCATAAGTATAATACTTTAACAAATTGAATTTGTGTAATGTGAGAAGCAAAGACATTGTCTTTACATTAAATATAATGATTATTTGATTATAACCATTGTATTGTATTTTGACAACATGTTGCTTATTGGTAACAACAAGGTGATGATTAGGGAGCTTAAAACTCAAATTTCTAGTGCATTTGACATGAAGGATTTAGGGGTAGAAAGTTTTATTTTGGGAATGTAAATTATAAAGGATGAAGTTCATAGAAAGCTTTGGCTTGATTAGAGTAAATATGTTGACACTATTTTACAGTGATTTTTTATCACTACACTTGCTCACCTATTTAATCAACATTATTTGGTGTCATCATTCATCTTTTTAGCAAAGCAACATCACTATATTTTGGCATCTTTTGTGGCGGTTTCCAAGTCTTCTATTCTTTCTCCCTCGCTTCTTGAAGGGGTGGGAGAGGAGATTCATTCCTCTCACCTTATTGTTACTTCAATCTTCTCGAGGAGGATTCTATAATTGTATAGGATAATTGATCAAGCTTTGTTGTTGGGACCTAGACCTAGAATTTAACAATCACTCTTGTCTATCATATGAAAATTTTATGATGGTTTCCTCATTTAACTACCTTTTAATTGGCATTTTAAGAGAACCAAATTGTCAAAAAAAATGATTTATATAGGCCTACTCACACCTCATAAAAACCTAATATTCTCCCTATGTTCACCTAAAAAAGATTGTATGCTTGTGAAATATTTTTATATTCACCTAATTTCTAGAATCTAAAGCATAAAAGGACTGCATTGATACCCATCTCCACAATAGAAATGTTTATCTATAAGCACTCTACCATAGCCTTTGATTTAATGATTTTTTTCATTTTAAATAATTATTTTATGTGCCCTTAAATAAATGAATTTTAAAATGGGATGAGTTGAAACAATAAATTATTAAATCTTTCATAATAATAAAAGTTGTGCTCAATAGCACCTGATAATGGGCAAGTAAATTAAGGAGTTTCTTTAAGTGATTAGATATTTCAAGATCGTTGAAGTGTGGGAGAGCTGGCGAAGGGTAAGTTTGGCACGAAAGTTATTATTGTTTGAGGAGGTATGTGGCAATCAGGTGGAGTGTTATCAAATGGTAGAGGACTCTCTTTTTGATGCAGCATTATTTCCTTCTCCTCTTCCTCTCGCAGACTTATGGCTTCTGCTAGTTTGGGAGCTGGTTTGGAAGGTGAGCAGAGAGGTTTAGATAATAAGAATTCTTATAAAGGCAAGAAGGTGGTGGGAGAGGCACCGCGGAGAAAAACCAAGAAGCATGTGAGCAGTGTGACAGTGGGTGGGAGGATGAAGCAAAAGTATAGTGCAAGGAAGAGGCTAAAGAAACTTTCAGGTGAAGAGGCTAGATTTATCAACAGTTTGGAAGGGGAAATTAAGAATCCTATTCTTAAGGAATGGTTGGGAAGGCTGCTTAAGGTAGCTAAGGAAGTAGATGGTAAGGAGGGCGTCAATGTGAGGGAAGCAATGGCTAATCTTTTGTTAGATCCTGGTAGCACTAGAGGGAGATGGAATGTGTTTGGAGCGACACAGTTGCTCATGGTAGAAATAATGTTATCTATTGTTGCATCCTCTGTATTGACACATGAGGATATGATCAAAGCAATCAAGCAGAATGAGGAAAACATGGAGATGGTGATAGGTCATTTACATGATGTTATGTTAGGGGTTGTTGAGACCAGAAGGATTGTGGACAAAATTACAGACAAACTTGGTGTCTTGATCCTGGAACATGCTTGGGTTGCATACTCCTGTGTGTGTGACAGTGCTTGTGATTATGTAGACTTGTTTGGAGATGGTGACAAATAGGTATTGTTAGTTTATTTAAGATTTCTATGTTACAATATGATATGGTTTTCAGAGAGTGGGTCATTGTAATTTGCCCCTCTTTTAGTTATGTAATAAGGGGTGGGTGTGAACTCTGTGTTTTGTCTCTACCTATTAGTAGATGCATAGTATAGGGGGATATTTGACATATTAACTATTTTTGGAAGATTTCTGGGCTATGCCCTTTTTTAATGGGTCCCTGGTCCCTTATCCAGGGTTATATTATTAAAAAAAGTTGTGCTCAATAGAAAACCTTTTATTTTTCTCCTTTCTGGGTCAAATTTAAAAACCTTCCAATAGAATATAGTGAGCTAGAAACATTAGAATTTTTGGGTAATGTTATTGGTATTTTCCAATCACATGATATGGAAACCTATAACAACCCAAATTAACATGTAATAATTTGTGTTTTAATGGATGGATTTTCCTTCATGCATTCAACTTAACTCCTTCTTGGGTTGTTGGAAACAAACCCTTTTCTGTGAAGGGCCAGAGCTACTCTATTTTTCTTACCACAAGTATGGTCATTTAAGAATTCAATGCACAAGTAATGGCACTAAAGTTCAAACTTTTTAGCATCATAAACAAAAACCCTCTAACCAATAGAATACCTTGGCCTGTGAGGATCTAGTAATAAATGTCCTAAAAAATGGGGAGCCTCAAGCCCCTATGATCTCAAAACAAAATGAGAGGCATACAACAAAGGAAAGGGACTTAAAATTAGAGGATATATTAACATCCTCCCCTTCTCAAGACGAAATGGTTGAAGAAGTTCTAGTTGATCAACGTAAGGAATCCCAAATAAATAAAGATGTGGAATGTTCTTCTGAGGCTTGTGGTCCTTAACTTGATCTTGAGAAATCATCAAAATTGTTCCCTAAGAAAGATGAACAAACCTTAATAGAAGACAACCTAAGCAATTTGGTAAACAAAATCCTTCAAAAGGTAGGAGGTGAACTATTAGAAGAAATAGTTGAAGGACTTCTAGAGGACAATTTAGATTTTAATTTCTCAAAAAAGCTCTTAACAAAATGGAAACCCCTACTCCTAGTAAAAACAAAAGAGGCAAAAAAATAAAAACCACAAAGACCCAAGAAGAAATTGTTACAAGCCATTAAATCACCCTAGACAAATTAATGAGAACAAGGAGAGAATTCCACCCTCCTTGGGAATATTGAAGATCATTTCTTGGAATGTTAGGGGCACTAATTTCCCTAACAAAAGATGCTTCATAAAGAGTTAATTAGATTCCAATAATCATGATATAATTATTTTATAAAAAATGAAATTCTCTACAAATCAAGTAATCTCTTCTTTTGGGAAAAAGGAAAAATGGGAACACTATGAAGTTCAAGCAAAAGGAGCTTCAAGGAGTCTACCTACCTTGTGGAACCAAAAATTTATTTCATTGGGAAATATTGCTGTGGGCCTACATTGGATCTTTTCAAGCACATGAAGCCTATTTTTTCTCTTAATTTTTGGATACTTGATGTTTATGACCTAACATCCATGCCTCAAAAGAAGTAGCTATGGAAGCATCTATTGGATTTAGGACAGACAACTGAGAGGGGGGGTGAATCAGTTGTCCAAAACTTTCTTCCAATTAATCACTTAAGTCCTTTACTTAATTTAGCAGCATAATGATAAATCAATCATGGAAACATAATGCAATAATTCAAGAACAGAAACACATTAACACATAAGACACCAAGATTTTGACGTGGAAAACTTGGTTAAGGGAAAAACCACAGGGTGACTAACCCAAGAATGTATTCTCTATTAGAAGAATAGGAAGAACAAAATGGCACATGCCAATTAGGGCTCATTGCCCGAGCACACTACTCACAAGAGGCTCACTGCCTACAGGAGACACACTGTCTACAGAATAATAAGTATTACATACTTGAACTGAAGAATAGCATTTTCACCATACTTGAGTTAGTTCCATTTAAGCTCAATACTTTTGCTCTTCCTTTTCACTCTGCTCCTTTCTACCACTCCCACATCTCCACACCCTTTTTATGAAATGAGTTTACAACTCCTTATTTATACAAGACATCAACTTAGGAATAATCATCCAAGTCAGCATACATTACAAAGAAAATACATAAATACAATATGACTAATTATAAAAAGACTTCACATGGATCAACACATTGTCGGCCACATAGATCTAAGACTTCAATCTTTCTTTAGGAACATGCCATTCTTCATAGAACATCTTCAAGATCATCTGCAGGATGTGTAAATCATCCGGTTGGCCAGACTTAGGAAGAACACCATCATTTAAAAGTAATTCTTCAATTACAAGTTCAATCTTCAATGCGGACCACCAACATGAACTAGACACAATCCAAAGACCTCCACAAACTTGCCTGAATCACCAAGAACATCCACACTACTTCTGTTTACTGAAATCATTCTTTCCTTCATATGGAACCTCAAGAACACAGTCAGTCATCACTGTCATATTGGAATAGATGCTTGCGGACCTCTAGACCATGAACCAATTGGGTTGTCAATTCACATTGACTTCTTAAACACTCCACCAAATCTGCAAAACAAGATATTGCATTTCCAAATCTCACCGGACCTATCTGTGTCACTCTATCACCTCTGAACACCTGTCAGAATTAGTTTTACTTAAGTGGCCATAACTTCTTCAAATCTTCATGCAGACCTCTAAAATCTTTACTAGATCATATTAAGACACATATCTGCAAACCCTTTAAAGCGCATCCTCTGATCTTCATCTTATCTGGGATCTTTGCCTCATTATTTTCACTGTTCTTCTCTATTTCTGATTAGGACTAATTTTCTCAATATCCTCGGCACACAACTCATCCAATCCTTATCATCAATGCAACAAGAGTATGTTGACATCAATGACAATACCGGTTAGGCCCATACTTGCAACAATCTCCCTCTTTGTCATTGATGGCAACATATGTTGTGAAAATTTGTTTTAACCATCAAGATAAGAACTTCTCCTTACTGACATAACTCCCCCTATCAACAACAAGAATTCACATTTTCTTTACTGCTCCCCCTTTGATCAGCAACTACTTGTTTTTCACATGTCTTCTCTCCCCCTTTGACATCAATGGCAAAGGACACATACTTGTATCACTTCAGAATTATACCAGCTGCTCCCCTTGAGTAGCAGCTTCCCATCATCAATCTGGACCATAAGATATGACTGTGAAATCCACTGGACTGATGCACATTTGTGCACCTTAACTCAGAACTGGAGGGGTAATAACCCCTAACTTCTCCTTGAGATACTCAAAAGAATCCTTAGGTAGAGGTTTAGTAAAAATATCTGCAATTTGATCCTTGGAGGGCACAAACTCCAATCTGACTTCATTCTTGTTCACTTGCTCTCTCAAAAAGTGAAACTTGATGGATATATGTTTAGTCTTTGAATGCAACACTAGATTTTTTGATATGTTAATTGCACTTGAATTATCATAGAAGATTGTGATAGGTTCTTCATACTCCACTCTGATATCTCTTAGCATTTGCTTCATCCACAATACTTGAGTGCAACTACCTACTGCCGCAATATATTTTGCTTCTGTAGTGGACAAAGATATTGCCTCTTGTTTCTTGCTTAGCCAAGAAACCAATCTCTTCCCCAAAAAGAATGCTCCACCACTGGTACTCTTCCGGTCATCCACATCTCCTACCCAATCCACATCTGTATATGCATGAAGAGAAAAATCATGATCTCTAGGATACCACAATCCATACTCAACTGTCCCTTTTAAATATCTAAAAATCCTCTTGATTTCCATGACATGAGATTCTCTAGGATCAGCTTGGAATCTAGCAACAAGACCAACAGCATTCATAATGTTAGGTCTAGTTTGAGTGAGATACAATAGTCCTCCAATCATTGACCTGTACTTTTTCTGATCAGCCTTAGGAGAGTCATCATCTTTGCTCAATTTACATCTGGTTGCCATGGGAGTATTCATTGGTTTTGAGTCTTCCATCCCAAATTTCTTCAATAATTCTTTCACATATTTGGTCTGAAAAATGAAGATTCCTTTCTTTGTTTGAGTGATTTGCAAACCCAAAAAGAAATTTATTTCCCCAAACATGGACATCTCAAATTCACTTTTCATTTGATTTGCAAAGGTTTTGCACATACTATCTCTTCCTCCAAAAATGATATCATCAACAAACACTTCAACAATCAAGATATTTTCATGATCAATTTTGAAATACAAATTACTATCAGCAGTACCTTTGTTGAAACCAATCTTCAAAAGATGCTTATCTAATCTGTCATACCAGGCTCTTGGAGCTTGCTTGAGTCCATATAATGTTTTCTTCAACTTGTAGACCATATCACCATGATCATATAATTGAAATCCATCTGGTTGCTCAATGTAAACTTCTTCTTCCAAGTCACCATTCAAGAAGGCAGATTTGGCATCCATCTGATATACTTTGAAATCCTTGAAGGTAGCAAAAGAAAGAAATAATCTAACTGCTTCAATTCTTACCACTGGAGCAAAAGTTTCTTCAAAATCAACTCCTTCTACTTGGGAGTAACCCTTGCAAACCAATCTAGCTTTGTTTCTGACTACTTCACCATCTTCATTCAGTTTATTCCAGAAGACCCATTTGGTTCCAATCACATTCTTGTTTTTAGGTCTGGGAACAAGATCCCAAGTGTGATTTTTCTCAATTTGCATTAGCTCTTCCTCCATTGCTTTAGTCCAGTTTTCATCTTTGTAAGCTTCATTCACTATCTTAGGTTCAATCTTTGAAATCAGATAATACTCTTCCAAATCTTGAGCAATCCTTCTTCTTGTTTGTACACCTTTGCTTTTATCACCTATGATCTGATCTTGAGAGTGATTCAGTCCTACATACCTGGGAACTTTGGGAGTTTCTTGCCCTTCTGATTCTTGAATAGGTTCATTCAGACTTATTTCTTCTTCCTGATTTACCAGATCAGTCTAAATCTGAATTTCAAAGGGAGCTAGGACTTCTTGAACAAAGACATTATTCTGATCATCTTCATCATATTCATAAAATCTTGAGGGTTTTTCAATACCTTCATCAACTTTCACATTTGTGCTTTCTACAATCTTCCTTAATCTCTTGTTATAACACCGGTATGCTTTGCTTTGAGTAGAATAACCCAAGAATATTCCTTCATCACTTCTAGCATCAAATTCTCCTAGATCTTCATCTCTTTTAATGTAACATTTGCTACCAAAGACTCTGAAATACCTCACAGTGGGAGTGATGCCAAACCAAAGTTCATAAGGAGTCTTACCGGTATTACTTCTGATTTGTACTCGATTGAGAGTATAGACTACAGTGCTTATAGCTTCTCTCCAATAGATCTGAGGAACATTTGCTTCCATCATAATGGTTCTAGATGCTTCCTGGATGGTCTGGTTCTTTCTTTCCACTACTCCATTCTCTTGTGGAGTCCTTGTTGGCAAAAGACACTATATGGATTCATGGTTGTTGTCATTGATGGCAACAAAGGTCATCCCACGTCATGATATATCTCTACCGGAAGTCAGATTGAAGATTGTTGTGGTCCGGTGAACAAGAACAGAGCATGTGGCAAGGTCCGACAGATTGGTCCGGATCTCTCAGAGGAAGTGTCTTGGCACAGTGCGGATCTGGGGAAGTCAAGAGGACTATCTTGAGTAGTATATTCCAAGGATTTAGCCTCCGGAGATGGACAAAGAAAAAGATATGAATAGTTGAGTACCGGATTCCTGAGAGACAGTGAAAACAGAGGAAGAACTGACTGATAGAGTATCAGACTACTTTCCGGATGTGTTACAGATGATGATAAAGGTTGCGGAGGCATGAATCATGTTTGGCCGACATAATTGATGATATCTACAAGTATATGCTTGATCTGCATTGCTTGGTGAGCAAGGATTCAGCCGACAGAACTAAGTTTGTAAGAAAATAGACTGTTCCGGATGCCGACTAGAAAGGTGATGAAATTACTTGTGCGGATATATATAGAGGATGGATTTAGTTGTAAAGTGTGTGAAGTGTGTGAAAGGATATGCGAACAAGTCCAGAGTAGAGCAGAAGTAGCAAGAAAGATCCGGTATGTGAAAGGATAGCAGACTAAAGAACAGAGGAAAGATGAAGTGCAGCAGATCAGTATACTGAACTTAACCGGAACTGAACTCCAGCATATGCAGATGCTTCCAATCAGTTCAAGACTGTGATTCTTATCACTTTGTAAGACAGTGTGTCTTCTTGTAGGCAGTGAGCCTCTTGTGAGCAGTGTGCTCGGGCAGTGAGCCCTAATTGGCAAGTGCCATTTTTGTAATTTCCTATTCTTCTAACAGAGAATAATTCTTGGGTTAATCACCCCGTGGTTTTCTCCCTTAACAGGGTTTCCACGTCAAAAATACTGTGTCATGTGTTTCTTATTTCATGGTTAATGTTTTGTGTTTGATTTTATGCTGCTTCAATTAAGAGGAAAATTCAATAAGGGAAATAATTAGGATAACTGATTCACCCCCCCCCTCTCAGTTATCAACAATTGGTATCAGAGCCAAGTTCCTCCTAATAGAGCCTAACAGCTTAAGGAAGATCTGGGATTTCAAATGGATGCATATGGTTTAAGGGAGCAACTCAAGACTGCCCTTGAGGATCTTGAACAGTCAAATTCTGAAGTCAGTGAATTAAAGGAAAGACTCAAACAGGCTGATGAATTCATGAGAGAATTAAAAGACAAATTAAGTCTCTCTATGAAAAAGAGAAAGGAGCTGCTTCAACAGTTGGCAAGACAAAGTGAAGAAAGCAATACAAGTGAGGAATTGACTGAGCAAACCAAGTTATGTGAAAAGTTATCAAAAGAAGTCATTATGTTAAGACATGAAATGGAATCAGGAACTATAAAGTTTACTCAAGAGATTGAAGAAAAAAGAAAGGCTGAAGACAATCTAAGACAATCTCTTAAAGAAAAATCAGAAGAATGCCACCAGATGGACAGGATTATCAGACACCTTGAATCTGATCTTGAAGATTCCAAAGATAATGAAGGAAAACTTGAGGATCAAATTGCCTCTCTCAAAAGAGACCTTCAAACAGCAAATGAATATAAAGAGAAATTCAAGATAAGTTCTGCTCAACTTGAAATTCTTCTTGGAAGTCAAAAGAGGACAGATGACAAGTATGGCTTGGGATATGAGAAAGGAGAAAGCTCCGGATCCGGTCAGAAGAATCTTGGATCAGAAAATCCAAGGAGCAGGCCTAGAAGACCTCCGGTAAGACAGCCAAATGCTCAAAGATATCCATCCTTCAATGGATACTGCCACAGCTGCAACCACTTTGGTCACAAAGCTAATCAGTGCAGAATGAGAATGAATCAGATTGATTCATCCTTCTCCGGACAGTGCTTCAACTGCAAAAGGTATGGACACAAATCCCATGAATGCAGAATTATGCAAGTAAACAAATCATTCAAAGGTAGATGCTTTACATGCAATAGAATAGGTCATATGGCTAATCAATGCAGATCAAGGGGATATCAGTTAAATATGCAAAGAAATGTTATTTGCCAAATCTGCAATAGGTCTGGTCATAATGCTAAAGTCTGCAGAAACAAGAATCAGGACAAAAGAGGTCCGGTGTATAATCAGAATCAAGACAAGGGTAAACAAAAGATGAATGCGGATGAAGTTAGGAATCAGATGAGCAAGATTTGGGTGAAGAAAAGCTCAGAGAATGTAGAGGTTGGATCCGCACCAGATTCTGGTGCTGATATTTCTTCCAGAAATTAAAAAGTGAGCTCAGGCTCAGGGGGAGACTCAAAGAAGATTCTGTTCCCCCAGCCAAACAAGTTGTGCCGGATGTGGTACAAGATGCGGATTAAAGGGTTTGTAGATATAAGTTCTGAGATGCTTCAGTCAAGTTTTCAGAGGTCCGCATGGAGTTATGAAGAAGCTGTGTTCGATTAAGTTAGACCTGTTCAGGGAGGTGCTCCGGTATGATAAAGGATTACAAAAAGGTCCGGAGAGATCCGGAAGTGCACGATCTTGTCTTGCGGATTGGACAGAGTGTTTGGGATGTTCTTGTAATATGTTACCTAGATTTATTCATGATTTAAAGATCCGGATGATATTCAGTGATCAGGACTAATCCGGGATACTCCAAGCTGTCCAGACATGGTAAACCGGAATAATGCAGGTGAAGCATTTATTGCAGACAGATATTAGGGTTTACGGAGCAATATAAGGGATTTCTCAAAAGTTATCTGCTCATTCTACACTTGAGAAGAAGCGAATAGTGGAGCTCTGCAACAAGGTTCATCAAGCACACCAAGGATCTCCTGCCGAAGCTATTGCATAAAGAAATCAATCCAACCACTCCGTGCAAACCGAAGGCGCATAAGGTATTCTTCATTTTTCATTGCCTCACTGCAAATCTTTGAAGAATGGCTACTCCAAACATAGTTAAGATCTCTGATAGACCTCGCCCCTCATTCAAGAAACATCCCTACAAATCATTGGAGGTAGATCCACTAGGAGCCTTCTCTAGTGTTCCCCACGGAGTCTTACATACTGAAGATATTAGGGTTTACATACACGCAAACATTGAGGAATTTGGGGAATTCAAATTAAGAGACCTCTATCACAAGCAACTGATAGACAATGCTTTTGAGCTCAAACCAGAGTATAAGGGTATCCAGAAGAAACAATTTGAGCAATTCATTCATTTCCCTAGCTTTGAAGAAGATGAATGGGTCCGGTATGTACTGAGCAGGATGCATGACAACTTCCTTTGGCTAGATAGACCCTGTAAGATCACAAAAGAAGCAATTAGAGCAGTAACTGGTCTATACTCTTCCGGGGGGGTACCTATCCTCAAATCTGTCAAGAACAACGTTGTAACTGAGGCCACCGGATCAAAATATGATAAGAGGGCAATGACCATTGAAGATATTTCGGATCCGGATATCAAATATGCATCAATGATAATAGGATACAAGATCTATCACTCCAGCAGGGAGAATTCTGTATCCGGAACTGCAATATACACAGCATATGAAATGCTAAGAAAGAATGCAGATTATGATCTTTGTGAACTACTACTAAGCCAATTGATGGAAAATGTACAGAAAATCAAGAAAGACAAGAAGAACTCCTTTAAGTATGGTACTCTCATTGTATGTCTATTCTTTTACTTCATGAATGAGCTACCCGGAACAAGTGGATGGGTATGGCAGAATGACAAACCTGTTGCAGTCCAGATAAGAGACTATTTGCATGGACTTGGGGATGCAAAAGCGAGAAATACAGCTCTATGGGGATACTTCAAAAACTTTCAGAGCATGATGCAAGCAAGAGAGAGAATTCCCCAGTCTCTCATTGAGAAATACAAGGACTCAGTATGTTTTATGGTTGACACTGATCAGTGCCTAATGGAGGCAGTGGAGCCAAGGACTGTCTGGATCATGCCCATGGGGTATGAAGTTGATGAACAGATAGTAGAGCTGCATGTTCAACACATGCTAAGTCAGCCCAAAGATCCTAAGGCAGAAAGGTTTGGAACCTTTGAGGAGCTGAGCGTGAAATTACATGTAGAACTCAGGGAACCTGAGATTAAGAGAAAAGTGAGAAAAGAAGTAGAGCACATTGCTCAAGGCCTAGGCATCTCAAAAGAGGCACTTGATGCCAGCCGGGAAAAGAGGAGAAAGGCTGAGGAAGAAGAGAAAAGCAAAGAAAGTGCTCCGGTTGGAGCTCCCACCCGGACCAGATCAACAAAGAGATCTGCACCTCCCTCAACCAAAAGTTCAAAACCGGAAGTCCAGGCATCCGGAAAGAGATCAAAGGCAAAAGCCACAAGGGCTTATGGAAGCCAAAAGGATGAAGAGGAGACAGAATCAGATGAAGGAGTAAGAGAAGTAAAGAAACAGAAAAAGAAAGGATCCGGTAAGCCCTCCACAGGCCAAGACAAGGAGGAAATGGCAGAGGTAACTGTTGAAAAGCCCACTCTGTCACTAGAGAGCATAATCAAGTCGGTCACGGTGGATGGAAACCTTCAACCAATGACTGAATCCTATGATGACTTCAGTGAGGCAGACCAAAAGACTCTGCAGGAAGCCACAGTTAAATATCTGAACACATACAATAAGGCTTTCATTGAGATCATATCTCTCATTCCTAAAAGCCTAGAGAAGGAAATGGAAGTAAGAAAGAATAATGCTCATGCCAAAGATCTTGAGATCCGGGAGCAGATAGCTATTCAGCTATATCCTCAAATTGATCCCAAGACAATGAACATGATCTTCAAGGACTGCAGAGATGAGTTCAGAAGTAAAGCCAGGATGAATCAGCTCATGCTTGGTGAGACTGACAAAGTGGCACAAGAGACAGAAGAGATCCTCCGGAAGGCCTTCAAAAGGTTCAATCTTCCTGTTGTAGAGGACTTAGGTGCAGAAACAGCTGCTGATTTGGAATCTTCTGTTCCGGAAGAAGTGAGCCATGAACAGACAAGTGAGGACTTGGGACCCTCTGCTCCAGAAGAAGTGGCCCATGAACAAGCAAGCATCTCTCCTCCGGTTTCCCCTACAGTCTCCGGATCCAAAGAAGAAGAGCAATTGCAGGAGAAGGAAGCAGTGGTGACAGACAAAGAGGTTGACAGTTCTAAGACTGCAGAAGAAAAGAAACATCTGTCTCCGGCAAGAGACACTGCACAAACTGTTCAACAATTTTTGAGCAAAGAAACTCTAGAGATTGATGAACCGGAGCTTCTAAAAGGTCCATTTGATTTTGACTCTCTCTCTCCGGTACAAACAATGAAGATAGCTTCATTTGCAAATGCCAAGGCAAATGAAAAGCTCCTAAAGTCTCATATGGAAGACTGTGAGTTGATAGAGGCTGCTTCCGGAGTACTTGTAAAGATCATGCCATCAATCCAAATAGATCCGACAGCCTCCACTTCCGGTAATCTAAAAACCTTAGTCAGCAGTATTGATACACATTTTAATTCTCTAGAAAAATCAGCTGAAGAAAAGGTCCGGAAGGAATTTTTGGATAAGAGATTTTCTGAAATATTAGAATTAATCTCTAAGGATAGGAAGATTGTAAGCATTGGAATAAAGAGCTTAGAAAATGCTCTTAAGGATGGCGGTGACATCTACAAATTTTGTATATCTTGGTCAAAGGCAACAGCAGCAATTGACAAGAAAATAAAAGAGGAACAGGACAAGCTTCAAAGCTTATCTCAAAGTTTTGATCCTCTCTCTTCCTCTATAATAAATCAAGAATGTCAGACTATTGCAGTCTTGAATGAAATAAAGAATCTTGAGAAGGAGAGGAAGAACATTACCAACCGGATGGGAGAACTTAGAAGGATTATAGTCCCTAAGTTGGAAACTATGCATGAGGCCATCAGTGATGCCCAGACCACCGCCCATACAAAAGATCCGACAGATCTCAGGCGGGCAGAAGCTTTTGCATTTTTGTTGAGTGGTCACATTTCAATCTTGGACAGAATGAAGCTTAGTTGGGCTACTGAAATGGTTCAACTGCAGACATCCTTTGCAGACATTCTGCAGTATATGTGAGTATGTAAATATGCGGCTATATATAGAAAATTTTTGAGAATTTTGGTGTGCGGACCCTACCCTTTGCCATTGATGTCAAAGGGGGAGTGAGGAGCAGTGAAAAATGAGGAATCCAACTCAGGGGGAGTTCCGGAAATTGTATATAAAGACAAGAGCATCAGCAAAGGGGGAGCATAGTGTAAACACTTAGTCATTTTTCACTAAGTGTTGCCATCAATGCCAAAGGGGGAGATTGTTGGCAAAAGACACTATATGGATTCATGGTTGTTGTCATTGATGGCAACAAAGGTCATCCCACGTCATGATATATCTCTACCGGAAGTCAGATTGAAGATTGTTGTGGTCCGGTGAACAAGAACAGAGCATGTGGCAAGGTCCGACAGATTGGTCCGGATCTCTCAGAGGAAGTGTCTTGGCACAGTGCGGATCTGGGGAAGTCAAGAGGACTATCTTGAGTAGTATATTCCAAGGATTTAGCCTCCGGAGATGGACAAAGAAAAAGATATGAATAGTTGAGTACCGGATTCCTGAGAGACAGTGAAAACAGAGGAAGAACTGACTGATAGAGTATCAGACTACTTTCCGGATGTGTTACAGATGATGATAAAGGTTGCGGAGGCATGAATCATGTTTGGCCGACATAATTGATGATATCTACAAGTATATGCTTGATCTGCATTGCTTGGTGAGCAAGGATTCAGCCGACAGAACTAAGTTTGTAAGAAAATAGACTGTTCCGGATGCCGACTAGAAAGGTGATGAAATTACTTGTGCGGATATATATAGAGGATGGATTTAGTTGTAAAGTGTGTGAAGTGTGTGAAAGGATATGCGAACAAGTCCAGAGTAGAGCAGAAGTAGCAAGAAAGATCCGGTATGTGAAAGGATAGCAGACTAAAGAACAGAGGAAAGATGAAGTGCAGCAGATCAGTATACTGAACTTAACCGGAACTGAACTCCAGCATATGCAGATGCTTCCAATCAGTTCAAGACTGTGATTCTTATCACTTTGTAAGACAGTGTGTCTTCTTGTAGGCAGTGAGCCTCTTGTGAGCAGTGTGCTCGGGCAGTGAGCCCTAATTGGCAAGTGCCATTTTTGTAATTTCCTATTCTTCTAACAGAGAATAATTCTTGGGTTAATCACCCCGTGGTTTTCTCCCTTAACAGGGTTTCCACGTCAAAAATACTGTGTCATGTGTTTCTTATTTCATGGTTAATGTTTTGTGTTTGATTTTATGTTGCTTCAATTAAGAGGAAAATTCAATAAGGGAAATAATTAGGATAACTGATTCACCCCCCCCCTCTCAGTTATCAACAGTCCTAGGAGCAAACAACTATCTTTTTATTCCATGTTTCTCATAGAATTCTATGAACTCACTGGGTGTGAATTCTCCACCTCTATCAGACCTCAAACATTTTAATTTTAATCCGGTTTCATTCTCTACCATAGCCTTGAATATTTTGAATTTCTCAAGAGCTTTTGATTTCTCTTTCAGCAAATTCACCTACATCATCTGGGAATGGTCATCAATTAATAACATGAAGTATCTATCACCTTGCACACTCCTGATTCTTGTTGGACCACATAGATCAGTATGGACTAAGTCCAACAATCTGGTAGAGGATTGTTCCTTGCTTTTGAATGAGATTCTGCTTTGTTTACCCAACTGACATTCTTTGCACAAGCTATTGGTAGGTTTTACCAATCTTGGAAGATCTCTTACAGCCTAAGTGTTGCTTATCTTTATGATATTATCAAAATTCACTTGACACATTATCCTATGCCATAACCAACTCTGATCAATTTGAACAAATAGACAACTTTTACCAGTAGCAACCAAGTGGAAGATATTACCTTTTGTTTGAGTACTGGATGCAATATCTGTTCTAGAACTTTCAAAGATCTTGCATTTTCCATTCTTGAATCAGAGATCATAGCCTTTGTCCACTAACTGTCCAACACTGAGAAGATTGTGCTTCAGACCTTCAACATATAGTACAATACTAGTTTTGTTCTTTCCATCAAAAGAAATGGTTCCTCTACCTTTGATTTTGCCAGCAGAATTATCACCAAACTTTACCACTCCTCCTTCATACCTTTCCAAATCTATGAACTTATTTTTGTCACCTGTCATATGGTGAGAGCATCCACTGTCAATGACCCAATCATCCTTTTCTTCAACTTGGGCAGCCAGAGCTCTTTCTACAATTTTATGATTGACATATTCAGAGGGCATTGGATCTTCTTCCTTGATGGCAATAAACACCCAATCACTTCCAGATTTGTTTCGTATCTCTGATTCATCATCTGTTACTCCTTGATTATCATCATCTTCATGAACATAGTAACAATTCTTCTGAAACCTTGATCTATTAGGATTTGGCCTTGAAAACCTTTCTAGACACCTTGAGGCAAAATGACCAAACTTATTGTAGTTAAAAAATTTAAAAGGTAATTTCCCTTCATACTTACCGGATCCTGTTGGTAGTCTTTTTGCAATAAGGGCTTCAAGTTGAGTAGCTTCTACTTCATCTTCTTCTAGGTCTTTTCTTGCTTTCTCGTACCATGATAGTTTCTTTGAGGAGTTCTCTCCTAGATCAAACTTTTATTTTCCTTTAACAGATGCACTAGCTTTGAATGCAGATTCAGTCTTGGGGGGGCATCTCCAACTCAATCAATTCAAATGCAACCAATTTACCAACCAATTGATCTCTTGTGATACCTGAAATAGATCTGAATTCTTGTACTTGTAAGAATTGGGAAGGGATTTGAGAACTTTTCGAACAATCTCATCTTCATTTAAGACTCCACGAGCACATCTAATGCCACAAACAAGCTCATTTACTCTTGGCATAAATGTAGTGATATTTTCATCTTCTCTCATCTTCATATTTTCAAATTTTCCTTTCAAACTCTATAGCTTGGCACATTTAACATACTTGTCTCCTTCATGTAGAATTTCCAGTTTTTCCCAAATCTCAAAAGTAGTTTGTAGGTCAACAACATTTGTCATCTTTGAATCAGACAAGGCACTTAGAAGAGCTTCTTTAGTCCGCAGATTGTTTTCAGCATCTCTAATTTCATCTACGATTCTCAAACCATTCTGTGGAGGAGTATACTTCTTTGAAGCCATGATCCACTATTGCATTCCCATACATTGCAAGTGACATTCCATGTGACTTTTCTAAAGAGTGAAATTGGTTCCATCAAACTCAGACTATCCTTCTTGTAGGACGACATCCTGGATCTCCTCAGGCCATTAAGCTCTTTTAGAGGAACTTAGCTCTGATACCAATTGTTGGATTTAGGACAGACAACTGAGAGGGGGGTGAATCAATTGTCCAAAACTTTCTTTCAATTAATCACTTAAGTCCTTTACTTAATTTAGCAGCATAATGATAAATAAATCATGGAAACATAATGTAATAATTTAAGAGCAAAAACACATTAACACATAAGACACCAAGATTTTGACGTGGAAAACCTGGTTAAGGAAAAAACCATGGGGTGACTAACCCAAGAATGTATTCTCTATTAGAAGAATAGGAAGAACAAAATGGCACATGCCAATTAGGGCTCACTACCCGAGCACACTGCTCACAAAGAGGCTCACTACCTACAGGAGACACATTGTCTACAGAATAATAAGTATTACATAATTGAACTGAAGAATAGCATCTTCACCATGCTTGAGTCAGTTCCATTTAAGCTTAATACTTCTGCTCTGCCTTTTCACTCTGCTCCTCTCTACCACTCCCACATCTCCACACCCTTTTTATGAAATGACTTTACAACTCCTTATTTATACAAGACATCAACTTAGGAATAATCATCCAAGTCGGTATACATTACAAAGCAAATATATAAATAAAATAGGACTAATTATAAAAAGACTTCACGCGGATCAACACACTATCGACCACATAGATCTGAGACTTCAATCTTTCTTTAGGAACATGCCATTCTTCACAGAACATCTTCAAGATCATTTATAGGATGTGTAACTCATCCAGTCGGCCAAGCTTAGGAAGAACACCATCATCCGGAAGTAATTCTTCAATTACGAGTTCAATCTTCAATGCAGACCACCAACACGAACTGGACACAATCCAAAGACCTCCACAAGCTTCCCTGAATCACCAAGAACATCCACACTACTTCTGTTTACTGAAATCATTCTTTCCTTCATTCGAAACCTCAAGAACACAGTCAGTCATCACTGTCATATTGGAATAGATGCTTGCAGACCTCTAGACCATGAACCAATTGGGTTGTCAATTCACATTGACTTCCTAAACACTCCACCAAATCCGTAAAACAAGATATTGCATTTTCGGATCTCACCGGACCTATCTGTGTCACTCTGTCACCTCTAAACACCTGTTAGAACTGGTTTTACTTAAGTGGCTATAACTTCTTCAAATCTTCATGTGGACCTCTGAAATCTTTACTGGATCATATTAAGACACATATCTGCAAACCCTTTAAAGCACATCCTCTGATCTTCATCTTATCTGGGATCTTTGCCTCATTGTTTTCACTATTCTTCTCTATTTCTGATTAGGACTAATTTTCTCAATATCCTCAGCACACAACTCATCCAATCCTTATCATCAATGCAACAGAAGTATGTTGACATCAATGACAATACCGGTTAGGCCCATACTTGCAATAGCATCTAACTAAGATTATAAATTATTTGAGAGGGGATTTAGTCATTCTGGGGTGATTTTAATGCAATAGTTTATCCAAAGGAAAACTTAGGGGAATCATCCCTCCAATCAAGGTAATTGAAGACTTTAAGAATTTTATAGAAAGAAATATTTAATTGCCTTCCTATTAATGGGAAGTTTACTTCAAAAAATAGAAGAAAGGATTTCTATCACATAGCTAAGAGGCTAGATAGGTTCCTTCTATCCTCGAATTAGCTCATTGACTCTTAAAATTTTATTAGCACAATTCTTCTCTTAATAGGTGTTGACCCACAAAAGTGCACGGTGTCACACCTCAAGAATCGGAAGCTGACTCCTCTCTTGAAAGGAGATCGAGTGATCCCCCCAAGGTGACCCCTACTTCTTTGTTTTCACCTCTTTAATGGCTTTACCTGCAAGTTTTGAGATAGGCACCCATTTCTTCATTTCCATGCCTCATTAAAATATCTCATTTTTTAAATATTCTTAGCTTTTATGAAACTTCTATGCCTCTTGCACATAGGCACCTAGCTGGAGATAGTCTTTTCAAGAGGTAAAAATGATATTTGGTGAAGGTTTCTATTGTCAAATGGAGGCATCTAAAATATTACAGCTACCAAATTTGCTACAAGCACCTCCATTTCTCTATTCTCTTCTTTTCCTCAAGCTCACACATCTTCTTATTGGTTGTTGTAGCTAATTTAATACAAAAGAGGTAAGTGATTGGATGATAAGCACCTTCTATCACTTGTTTCTCAAGCCTCCTTAATGGCTTCTCCTTTACCATGCATTTAATCATCATTAAAGGATGGGGCACCCATGTGAATGTAGGTGCCTTGTACAGATTCATCCTGTTTTGAATCAGATCTAAAATTTAATGTTGACCCGTGCTGGCTCCTTATCATGTAGTTTAAAACCTTCTGCAAGTTCATTTAATGGAGACAACTTCTATGTAGGATAGAGACGGCCTCCAATTTCCTTCATTTCCATGTTTCTCCTTGTTATTAAATGTTGTCATGATATGTTGACTGTAGGCATCCCAATATTTTCTTGTGCATTCAAATTCTAGAGCTTTATCTATTTTATCGTCATTAATGTTGATGCTAGTTGCTTGAAATAGGTATGAATGCATTGTATATGTTGTTGATCTGCCTATCTCCACATAGGTGCCTCCCATTATGTTCACTTTATGCTTCCATTCTCTTTGAATGCTGATTTGATCTGTAAAAAGAAAACCGGGTAGCCACTCCATTCGATAGGTGACCTCTATTGCTAGCTCTTCATTAATGTTGCACATCTTCAATGTCTTTACCATCCTCAGTGCCTTGCTCCATACACTTAGATTAGATATCTACAAACACTTAGAAATAAAAGCTTAAAGAGACTTAGAAAGTATTTCTCACTTTTTACATGAGATATAAAACTACCTTCTAAAACATTAAGACTAAGAGAAAACTAATAATCTTAAATTAAAGATATAAAAGCTAGAGTCTTAAATTAAAGATATAAAAGCTAAAGTCTAAATTAAAGATATAAAAGCTAAAATCTAATATGCAGATAAGATTCATTGTATCTATTATATAAAAATAAAAATAAAAGATACTCAATGGTTCCTCCCGCAAACAAGTGTCCCCAGAAATTTGTTCTGAAAGTCTTTCACGAGGTAAATCTTTTGATTCTCCTGCGGATGTAGTTTTACCCACACAAGATTTTGATTCTGCATGTCAATGGTTAGAACAACATACTCTTGTTGGTTATTTTGTTGGGAGGACTCCCCCTGAAAATGTGCTTAAAGATTGGGTTCAAAAGGCTTGGGTCCCCCATGGGGTCCGCCTTGATATGGTCCAAAATTTGACAAAAGTCTTTTTTTCTTTTTTGCTTTGTGGAAGTCAGTCATGTACAGGCAATCCTAAATCATGGTCCTTGGTATGGCCGGTCCTCTTTGCTAGTCTTCCAACCATGGACCTGAGACTTTGTTGTCTCAGATGACACCAAGTTGTGGGTGCCAATATGGGTTGAGTTCCCCGGTTTGCTCTTGCCTTGCTTGCACTTTCTACAAGTGATTGCTTCCTCCCTGGGGAGAGTTATTTGTATCGAACCTGATAGGTTCTTTCAAGCTCACCCTCAAAAGAAATCTGTGTTGAAGTGGACCTTTCCCAGGGTTTGAAAGAGTCCATTAATATTCAAATTGGCTCTCTGCATCATACCCAGAAGGTCTCCTATTTCAATCTACCAAATACCTGCTATCGGTGTTAGTCTGTTCAACACAAGATCAAGGATTGTCCTCTAGAAATCCCCCGTACTCAATCTCCACCACAGGAAACTGACAAGCCCCACCCAGTGGACAGAGCTGCCGCTAAACCAGATGAAAAATGGTCAACAGTTACCAGCCAAAAAAACAAGTCCAATGGCTCCGGGGCGGTTTCCAAAACCCCTGTGCCAGTAAAAAATGTTTCAAACCCTTCTGTGAATGGGAAGGAAACCCACAAGGTTTCTCCTAGCACTTCAACTCAAACTAGGCTGTCGACTACACCCCAACCTATTTCAATTACGGTCACTTAGCCTATTGAGTCTCTTGTATCGAGCTTTCTCAGGCGCTCTCGCAGCCCTTCTCAACCTCTTGAGGAGGGAGAATATGTTCATGAAAAATGGAGACATGCATCTCCCCCCTTTCAAATTGGAACAATCTCACCAGAATTTTTGCAGAATTGCTATTCCTCTATGGAAGAGTTAGATTTCGATGCCATGGTGGAGGTTCTTCAATGAAATTTCTTTCATGGAATGTTTGAGGTCTCACTGACCTCTCTAGAAAGTATTATGTTAGGAATACTCTTTAGAAGTATGCTAGTATTGATGTTTTGTGTCTTTAGGAAGTGAAAATAACTAGTTTTTTTCTCTTCAGCTTGTTCTATTTGTCCTTCTAGTCAAATGTTCTGTATAGATCATGAGGCCGGCCATGGCAGAGCGGTCATCCTTCTGTCCCCACAGTGGCACACTTTAGTGGTTACTCATGGGTCTGACCCCACGCACGGGATGATCTAGATTCTTCTAAACATTGATAATCATTCCTTTAGGATTATTAATGTTTATGCCTTGAATGATGTTGTTGAAAGATCTCGCCTTTGGCATTAGATTGTTGAATCATTACCAGTTGCCACCTAGGTGCTTTGTGGGGATTTCAATATGGTTGAAATGACATATGATAAAGACGGTCACCTGCCATTTCGTTGGGCAACTGGTGAAAGAGAGGCATGGTTTTACATGTGCCATAAATTAGGTCTTTTCAATCCCAACATTGGTCACTGCCATTCTCATTCTCTTTGGCATACTTGGTGCAATTTTCGAGCTGGGTCTGATAGGATATTTAAATGCCTTGATCGGGTGATGTTTTCAGCACAATCTTTTTTCTCTTTCACCAACTCTTCACCACTCTCGGTAACATCGTTAGTGGATGTGACGTTATCAGACCACTTTCCCATTATGTTTTGCATTGAATGGCATGCTAGACAAGCCCATGTCAGTTGGACCCAATTTTTTTAATACCTCTCTGCTGAGTCACAGCCCACATTGGCCCACATCCGCACCATCTGGAATCTTGAATGTCATCCACCTCACTCAATGGGTTGGATCCAATGGTGGAATGTTTCTATCACACAAACTGTGAGATTTCTCTGCATCTATGGGCGTCAATTGGCCATCTGTCACTGGTGGTCCTATGCAGCCACAATGGCTGACCTCCATACTACCCATCTCTGCAAGTCTGAGTTGTTGAACTTTGACATCACAAGCAAGTCGTTGCAAACTATGTAGCTAGAGGGGCACAACTCAAAGCCAAGTTACACTGGCTCAAGATCAAGGATCATGCTTCAAAAGAATTTTTTATGGCACTTCGAGCCAGACATTCCTCACCTGGCATCAAGCGCATCAAAGAAGGTATCATTGTGCTCTCAAAGTTACCTGATATTCTTTAGGATTTTGTTAAGCACTATGAGCAAGTTTTTACAACCCAAGAATATACTCTTGAGTGGTCAAATGCGCTTCAGGAATGTCTTGCTATTGTGCCAAATAGGCTTTCCTTAGCCCAGACAGCATTCTATGAGTAGTTGATCACTATTGAAGACCTCAAAGAAGTTGTCTACTCTATGGCAGATGATAAGACTCTGGGAGTTGATGGTTTTCCCTGTGAATTTTACAAAGCTCTGTGGCCTTGTGTTGGACAAGATTTGCATAAAGTTTACCTTGAAGCCTTTCATTCTAATTCTCTAGGTAATCTTATCAATAAAGGCAACATAAAATTCTTACCTAAGGCTAGTGATCCCAAGGATATCTGTAACTGGCGGCCCATCACACTCCTCAATGTATCTTACAAAATCATTTCCAAAGCCCTTGCTCTCAAAATCTGCTACCTCTTACCCCAGGTTGTCCATCCTGAGCAAACTGGTTTCATCAAATCTAGGTTCATCTTGGACAACATCATTGTTGTTTGGGAAGGTATGGAATGGGTGAGATGCTCTAATCAACCAGTCATTTTCCTTAAGATTGATTTTGCTAAAGCTTATGACCACATTGAATGGCCTTTCATTTTAGCCATGCTTTCTAAGCTCGGTTTCAGCCCAAATTTCCTCCAATCTATAAATATGTTGTTCTCCAAAGCCTCAACTTGCATCACCATTAATGGCCGCCAATCCCAATCCTTTGGCTTGTTCCACTCCATTTGTCAAGGCTGCCCGCTTGCTCCTTCCCATTATGTTTTGGGTGCTGAAGGATTTGGCTATCTTCTTGCTCACTTCATTTCCTAGGGATTGGTTCATTGTATCTCCTTGTCTAATTCATCCACTCAACTTGTCAATGGCCACTTTTTGATGATTCCTTCCTCACCTTGTTGGAAGAAGAGAATACTGTCAAAACCACTTTGGGTTGTCTTTAGACCTTTTGCTTGGCCTCTGGTTCAGCCATTCAGTGGCACAAAACCTTATGTTATAGACATTCAGTGGCAAGCGGTTCTCTCTCACATTGAGCAGAAATTAGCCTTCTGGATTACTAAACCGCTTTTTCTAGCCGAGAAATTTCAAGTATGTTCCAAAGTTCTTGTAGTGACTCATGTTTATTACTCTTCTTGTTGGGCTCCTTCCAAGGCCTCCTATGCTAAGTTGGAGAAATTACTCAGATATTTTCTTTGGGCATCTTCTGAGACCCATCACAGATTTCACCACATTGCCTGGGAATTTTGTTGTCTCCCAAGAGATTCTGGTGGCCTTGGCCTTCTCTCTACTCAGTGGCAAGGCATTGTTCTCTATGTCAAATGGATCATCCGTGCTCTTACTGATAACAAGGCCTGGAAAATCCCCCTCGGGCACAATATTGAAGCAGGGTTCCCCACCCACAAACTCTCTTAGAAGGGAATTGGTCTGCATACCCTTCTTATTATGCAGGAACCTATTCAAATCTTGGGTACCTTTGTCACCAAAAGCATATGACATGCCTAGGAGGCGGTAAAACCCTAGATCCACTGGTCAAGGAATGGTTTTCGTGATGGGCTCTCCCTTAATCAACAGAACATATGGTGGTCTCCTCTTTTAGCCAGTACTGGTCAGTCATTGGTTAAGCTTCCCTGGATCAAGGCTCTCAGATTTCACAAGAAAGGTGTTTGGACCTTACAAGATATCTTTCATAGACCCACCATGCACATTCTCTCGTGGGAAGATTTTTGTGCCCAGTTCGGCTTTCAAAACCATGACCATAAAACCTACAATGGCCTGGTGAGTGCCATCCCGGCTGATATGCTTCATTAAGTGGGTATTCGTTCCAATAAACTATGGTGGAAGGACTGGAAATGGTTTCCAGAAACCCCTTTCAAAAACTACAAGCCTCGGCTTGGATATTAATGACTTTCGCCTAATTTTCCCATGATTGATGCCCTCAATCAATGATGGCTTCTTTAGTCCTCGATAGCCATTTGGCGAAAAAGATTCTTGGTTGTTTGGTCTACAATTGCTTAACCCAAGCTTGCCCACTTTGCTTGGTGTATTCTTTTCCAAGGTTTACCTATGGGAGCTCATCTATTTCATTTAGGGATTCAAGACCCTTGCTGCCCTTTTTGTGGGCAGGCTGAATCATTCCAGCATCTCTTTTGGTACTGTTCTAGAGCGCAGCAACTGTGGAATTGGATCCATGATTTCTTTCAGCCATTTCAGCGAAAACTTTTTTCTTGGCATATGGCTCTATTGGGAGACTCTCCCAGGATTCCCACAAAGTATACCCAGATTTGGCACACTTTTAGGGTGGAAATCCTCTTCACTTTATGGTAAAATAGAAATTCATGTATCTTTTCTCACATTAAGATGGATACTATTGTTTCTTTATATTTTAAAGCTATTATTTGTTCTAATGTTCTTCTGCAGATTCAAGTGCAAGCTAACAAAGTTATGCTTAAAGTTTCTCACCTTCAGGAGCTGCTGGACCACTGGGGCAATGCCCCTTGCACTATGGCGCGTGTGCCTCCCTCTCTCACTTCCTCCAGTGGTCAGTCACCTTCACGAGGCCGGCAGAGAAGTGGCTCTACCAGGGACTCTCGCCCCCACTCTCAACCTCCTCCTCGTCACAGCTCTCACCCTCGCCGGTGGCAGTCGTCCTCTCCCCCTCTGTAGGCTACCCTAGGGTGGCCTTCTGGCAGAGCTCCAAGGGGAGGAAGTGGAGACTCTGGGTGGCCCTTAGCTGGTTCCACTCCAGGCGACGGTTCTGGTTGGCCCACGGGTGATTCTAAATGGGTCCCGCATTTGGATCTGGCAATTTCACCTCATCATGAAGAAAATACTACATAAAAAGAAAAGGAGGATGATGGTTGGGCTCCTCTTGACGTTATCCCAGACCCTACTCCTATTTGGGGCAACTCGGATGACAAGGATCTTCCATCTGCTGGCATTGCTCTGGCCGCTTAATGGCCTTCTTTTTTATATTGTTTCTATTATGTTTTTTTAGTTCTGGGGTTAGGCTATGACAATATGACTTTCTGGGCGCTACCCATGTGACTTCGGGGTGTGCGTTTTAACCACCCACCTTTTTTTGGATATGTGTACTCTATTTTCTTATTAATATTAATATGGTCACTTATTCATCAAAAAATAAATAAATAAAAGATACTAATATAAAATAGGGTATAGTTTAAAATGAAAAATATATACCTTATAATTTTTATATTTACATATATAATATTAATATATACATTTTAATTTTTATATTTTTATATATAATATTAATATATACATTATAATTTTTTATATTTATATATAATATTAAGATATACATTATACGGAGCCTTTTAAATTCATTATCAATTAAATTATTTATATTTCATATAATAATAAATATAGGTGAAATTTATAAAAGATGAAGAAGTCTAAGATTCAGGTTGATTATGTACATTAATTTACCAAAATTTGGGGAAACACCGAATGATGCAATCCACTAGCAAATACAAAGCAAGGAGATAACATGGCCTAGAGAGCTCAAGGCAAAATAAACCACCCCTAGTGGAACTTTGAGGCTATAAAGAGCTGTAGTAGCTAAGACACACACCGTGCTAAGTGTTGGCACCTTCAAAATTTGCAAATTTGAAGTGCCTATATCCTTTCGATGTGTCGACAAAGGGTAGGTCGACATGCTGCTCAATCTACCCCGGGGCCCACCTTCGCCGATTAAAATCTTGCAACTCAAAGATCATCTTGCAACTCCATTTGGTGGAAAATTATTTGGTACATTTGGTAACATGTATGCTCAGTTTCATGCTTCCAGGATGAGTTTTGATGGGGTATTTAATTCTTTCTTGACTACAACTGGGCTAGATTTGGTGTTCCAAAAAGTTTCAAATCTTGCAATTCTGATGGTGACCCATTTCTCTTTTTGGTCAAAAACTTCTCCAGTTCCAGTTTCATCAAAATCAGAGACCATATGATGCATTATTTTAATGTGTTTCAGTTTAGGCAAAAGCATCCGACAGACCAACTTACAAAGGAAGTCCTTGAAACCATTCAGCAATGCGAGTTCTAAGGAAATGGGTTTGCTCTGAATAATTGATAATGGCCCTGTGCAAATTTTCATGACTACCTGACATCTTGTCTGCCCACAGTGGAAATGCAACGTTTGCCTGAAGGAGGAAATTCAAAAATTGTCATTTGTCTAAAGTCAAAAATTACAATTTTCAAATATTTATTTGGCAAATTTAATATTTAAAAGGCAAATATTATAAGGTAGATATTATAACTTTATGTTATAATGTTTGGGGCAAAAGAAATGAAGCTTTTTATTTCATTTCGCACCATCACACGGCTCTTCCTCTCTCCTTTCCCCTACCATGTAATGGTGCGAAATGGAGGTTCTCTACAGTTTTGGGCCTGTAGTCTCCTCTGTAGCATGGATTAAAGGTACTCTCTTCTCCTTGGAGGCATTTTGGAGGTCTTCTGGGCTGAATTAGAGCGAAGTTTTGCCTGGTACAGCTATTGCTCACGTTTTTGAGCTTCCAGACATTTTTGGGGCTCCTTTTGAGCTCAAATTTGTTGTTCTATGCTTCAAATCCATCCCCTAACCTATCCTATTACCTGGGTAGAGCTTTTAAGTGCATTTGTGATGAGTTTTGGGTGCCTATAGCCATCAAAACGCCCCTGCACTATCAAAAACGACCCAGTGATGATAAAATTTGACTTGAAGGCTGCAGGATTGTGTTATCTGTTATCTTAGAGGATGGATGCAAGCAGGAGGAATCTGAAGAGAAGGCCGTACAGTGCCATATCACAGTCGCGCACAGGGATGATAGAACCTTCAAGCAAGTCGTGCAATGGTGCAAAATGAAGGTGTACGATAGCTGCAAGTTAAAATATGAATAAAATCAAAAGGGGAAAATAAATTAATAACTTTTAGCTCCATATTTTAATTTATATTTTATTCTCCTCTTTTTTGTGTATTTTGTATTTCCCCGGGTTTATTGGCAGCAGCTTGCAATATAAAACTCACCTAACTGCCAGGATGTAATTAATTTTTAGGGCAACATGCTCTTGTTTCTATAAGAGAGCATGTTGTTCCACTTTGTAAGGGGATTCTTCTAGGCTTTAGATACACGATATCCACACTTTGGGGAGTAACTTCTATTGCAAACTTGGTTAATTTTTTTTGGGTGCAGAGGTATTTTCTGTCTTATAAATGAATAAATTTCTGAATGATAATGTTCTTTCCAGAATGAGTTATATGAAAAACACTTTCTGTGTGTGTTATCTGTGATTGTCTCCTTGGGTATGAACATTTTTCTTTTGAGTGAAGTTACTAAGGGTTTCTAAAGTCGTTCATGTACATTTGCTATGTGATATATCTGATTTGTTGCATCTATTTAAGGAATGGATTAAATTGCTTTGAGTCAAATATAAGGGGAAATGTGTTGTATCAAGGGATTAGTGAAGTAGAGTCACAGATAATACTTTTTCTTGGACATGTTACTATAAGGCAACAACATTTTTATTTTGGGACCTTTGGATATGAATTTTTGTTGTCATGAGGGAACGTTTATAGTGATGGGTCTGACTCTATTGCCCTTATAAAGCGCCGGTCCAGAATTTGCTTGCCCAAAGGGTCTAGGAAATTATTAAATTTAAAGACAAATCCTTTGAATCAAACTATTTCATGTTTTATTTTGTGTTAGGTTAGGGTCTTGCATATTCTCTAATGTGAACAAGTTAGATAATCCAAGAACATTGCCAATCGAGGGTTAATCTTATAAATCTTGGTGCATGCCTGAGAACATTCCGCCTGGTATTTAAAAGTTATATCTGTATACGCCTAAAAATGACATGATTCATCCTAAATAAATATTCTAAATATTTATTCCATTCTTCTACCAATTAAATAAATATTCTAAATTTATTTAATCAATTCACTATCCCATAATTAAATAAATTCTATTTATTTAATTAAAATTCTTCTATTTGTCCTTCACAATTAAATAATCATAAATTATTTAATTAAGCCTAATTCCTCTATCCTAAAGTTCTAAATTCAAAATTCCACATCACCTTTTCCACCTCACCTTGTCCACCTCATTAGGTTGCACATGTAATTAAATATATTTAATATTTAATTGCCTTATTTTCCCTCACCCACATGGCCTATTTCTTCTCCAATCAGAGGTCAGTTAACCAATCAATCAAATCTGTTAACTAACCTGTCAGTTGAGTCAAATCCTCAATCAATCCAGTCAGTTCCACAATCCACTCTTCTAACTGATCAGTCAATTCTGTTAACAGACCAGTCAATGGAGTTAACTCTCCAATCAGTTTTGTCACATCCCCCCTTTCATGATGGAGCTGGGACACTTGTCACATTTCTACTGGTTGCACATTCCTCAACCATCCTCAGCCATTGATCTTCATATCTCCTCTCAACCGTTGATTCCCATTCTTCCAAATCTATAAATGAAGCTTCATTCTTCTATTCTATTCATCCAGGCTTTTGACATCGTTACTCTGCAGATATATCACCAGCGCGCCTTTGGCACCCACTTGTCATCTACAAGCTTGAGATCACCATTGTTGCATTGGAGCTCACCTTCATTGCATATCACACCATAGCCGTTCACCATCGACTTCCTCAAACAGCTTTAAAAGATTGCACTCTCTGAGGGCTCATCTCATCTGCGAAAAGACGATTCGTGATAGGCGAACAACAGAAGTTTCAAAACGGAAGAGGTTTGTTGTGTTTGTTCATTGCTTTGTTTACTTGAATCTTCTTTGTTTCACTATTCTGTTGATGTTTGGGTCATCTATTATTCATTTGATTGATCACCATTTTACCCTCACATTTTTTGGCGCCCACCGTGGGGCCGTTGCCCCTTTATTTCACCATTTTTGAGCTTTTTTGAAGACAGGTTCTGTACAGTTCACGCAGAGTCACGCACAGGTTCTTTCGGCGCATCTGTTTATTTCCACGGCGCATATAAAGACTGTTCCGGCGCATTTATTCTTTTTGCGCATCTGTGTATTTCTGCGGCGCTTTTGCGCACTGTTACGGCGCATAGGTTATAACTGCGCATCTGTTGACTGTTACAGTGCTTCTGAAGACTGTTACAGTGCATATATTCATTTTAACCGCACATACGTTCAATCTTGCAGCGCATTCGTTAGTGCTGCGCTTCTGTTGATCATTTCTGTGCATCTGATCACTGAAGCTACGCATTTGTAACAGACTCAAGTTTTAATACTTTTCTAGAAGATTTTGCTAACGTTAACCCCTTTGCAGGTGTTTGCTGGAGTGGTTTTGCAGGGTAGGCTCGGGTTCAGTTACATGTAGTTGCATCTAATTAGGTCACCTTTCATTTTCTGGGAAAGAGTAAAATGGTTGTTCATTACAAATCTTCATCTAGTCCTAATTAGGGAGGAAGTAACTGGTTTATTTCACGCTTGCATTACAAACACCTTCAAAGTTATTGCTATCTGAGATTTAAAATTGAACTCCTCACTGATCTTGAAGGTAAAATGAACCATTGCTATATCGTGAGACCTGAATTTCAAAGTTAACAATCTCGTGCTTCGCGGTTTTAAAATTGAACTCATCACTGATCTTGTAGTTAAAATGAACCATTGCTATATCGTGAGACCTGAATTTCAAAGTTAACAATCTCGTGCAACGTAGATTTAAAATTGAACTCACTACTGCTTTCTGGGATTTAAAACTGAACCACTGCAAAATTGTTGAAATCACTTCAAAGTTCTGTTTGAGTAGATTAGCCCATTTAGTTTTTATCTTTTAACTAGGGTGGATTAATCAGTGTATTCTGTGCTTGCGAATGACAATAGGCTTATGCTCTCCCCTCTTCTGGGTGATCAGAGTGCCAGACTTGTCATTCTATTTGTTTAACCTTTAGGAGGGGCCTGCCCTTGGATGCACGCTTGTCCAAGCGGGAATGACCCTGAGTGGTAACAGGCTAACGCCAAGCCCTACTGAGCCACTTAAAATAAATTGTGCTTGAGGTGAAAACCTCCTGCAACGAGTGCTGTTATGTTACACCGACGGCCAACCTCCCCCAAAACCCTCTCAGGCGTAACCCTTTGAGGCTGGGAGACTCCATAACGGAGAGTAGCGCCGCTGCACGTGTAACCACTTGAACGGTTGCCTGAATTAAATACCTCTTGTTTTAGTGGCCCAAATCCCTTATAATCCATTTCTCGCCTAGGATTTTGTGCTTGCTTTCGTCCAAAATAAAGTCGAAAAACTACAAAAACAATGGAAAACTACAAAATACTCTTTGTGCTTGCTGTGTTTTCTTGCTAAATTAATTCATAATATCAGATCAAGAAGACCTTTTTCCAGCCAAAGAATACCAAAAACAGAGAAAAATCCAAAAAAAAATTTTGCAAAAAATACCAGAACTGCGCATATACACTTTTCTACTGCGCATACACAGCGACTCGCTGCGCTTTTGCACCGACTGGCTGCGCATACATACCTTTTTGCTACGCATATACACTTTTTGGCTGCGCTTTTACAGCGACTTGCTGCGCTTATACACCGACTTGCTGCGCATATACTTTTCTGCTGCGCATTTACGCACTGTTACTGCGCATATGTGTTTCACCAGAACCACGCTTTTACAATGACTTACGGCGCATTTACCCATTCTTGCTGCGCATCTGTTTCTGCGCATGTGTGACAGTGAACATCTGCCCTATTTTTGAGAAATTTTCATCAACTATTCAAAGTACCCATTTCAGCCTAGTTTCATTTTCCGAGGTCAGAATCAACCTTGCAGTCAATTTTCATCCATTTCACCCAATTCTCTCTCTTTCGTCGGTCGTCCCAGTCACCTTCTGTCCTAGTCACTCTTGCCCCAACGTCATTCTGTCCCATACCGATTCGACATAGGTCCTTCTTTGTTTCATTAGTGAATTCACGTAAGCCTAGTAGGTCACAGTACCTTTTGCTAGTAGTCTTGTTGAACGACTAAGCCCTACGCAGTAAGACTGGTATCGACTACCCTTGCTAGTGGCTAGAGTCTTGTGTCAACTGTCTTGCCTGAAGTCATTGAGCGAGAGAACCCTTTGTCCAAATCTTGTCCTAGATACCCCATTCATTACAGTCTTAGTCGGCACCTTGCCAAAATTTCTAATCCTAGTCCACTTCATCCCACCCCACCTTGCATGGTTCTTACTCGATCCCAGTACAACAAGCTAATTGAAATGGCCGACTCATCCGATCACATCGCCCCACCACGCGATGATGATGAAGAAATTTCTCGTGAAGAATTAGTGGCACACATGCAAGATAGCAAATTCCAACGCCTAGTGGAGAAAGTGCTCCTTGAGGACCCCACCAAATATTTCCATCATCTTGCTAGTCTCGGAATCAAACTCCCCGCAGACTTTGACATTAGCTCCATCATGGAAAATGCAGACAATGAACATGAGAGAGGCACAAATGACACGGTCCCCCATGCCAATGAGAGAGGAAAACAACCCATAGCTCAAAATGTTCCTATGGCGGATGTGAGACAACAAATTGAGAGTCTAAAGCTAGAAATCTCCAACCTTAAGATCGGCACAAGTTCCAAGAACTACTCCTTGGAAGATATAGCACCATACCCCTTTGACAGAAGTTTGGTCATGAAACCATTCCCCTATCAGTTCGGAATTCCAAAATTTGACAAATACAAAGGGAAGGGGGACCCTAGAGATCATATCAGGGAATTCACTGCAACATGTCTAGAAGTAGCTCACAACGAGACCTACTTAATGAGACTGTTCCCAAGATCTTTAGGAGGTCAAGCTATGGAGTGGTTCTCGCGTCTCCCACCAGGAATCAAAACTTTTGATGAACTTGTCAATAAATTCATAACGCACTTCTCTTACAACATAGAACACGAGGTATCTATGCTAGACCTATGCAACACCAAACAAAAGGGTGGTGAGTCTTTCGCCACCTTCTTACAACGATGGAGACAGCTAGCTAGTAAGTGTTCTTATGACATGCCTGAGAAACAACTATTGGAAATGTTTGTCCACAATTTGAATCCCGATCTTAGCTATCAGATTCAGATACAATGCCCTACCTCATTCGCCAAAGTCATTGAAATGGGGCTATTCATTGAGAAAGCTATGATCGCTAAAGGAACTCTCAAGCTCTACAAGGACACACCTCCTTCCAATTACACAACTGACAAGTCCAAGTTTTGGACCAAGAACAAGAATGTGGTCAACGATGGAGTGGTGGATGCCAAGGCGGCAGCCCCTAAACAACAACCCATATTCACTCTTAAGGAAGAAGCAAATAACGGTGCACTCAACAAGCCACCCCCTCAGGAACCTAGACCTTGGTTCAATTCAAATCCAAGGAGGAAATTCACACTGTTAGGAGAATCTCAAGAATCGGCCCTCAGAAAGTTGTTGGCTAACAATGAAATTTCTCTACCGCCAACAAGTGACTATGAGCCTATAGTCAAACCTCCCTATTGGAAGGACACAGACTATTGCGAGTATCATCGACGAAGGGGGCACACAACCAATAATTGCATCCGTCTTAAGAATGTCATACAGGATATACTGGATCAAAATCAGGGAGGAACACAACAGCATACCTCCAATGAATCTCATGTGGCCTACCGGGATCCTCTTCTAAATCACAACAGGCCGTATAACAACAATCACAACAGCAGTCACAACAACAACAATGGTCACAACCACAACAATGGTCACAACGGCAACAACTCCAATGGCAATCCCAATAATGACAACAATCGCAACCGGCCAAATCAGAACAGCGGGTCGAGTAATGCTAACTATGCAAGCGTTCCATTTGAGTACACCATTAACTGCATTTCAGAACATCTTCCGTAGGTCAATGTCATCTCCCCCAACCAACAACTAGGACCTAACAGAACTGGTTGTAGTATAATTACCTGCAGTGGTAAAGTCACGATCAATACCACCCCTCCAAGGTCGTCGCCATCTCCGTCTAACTCCCATCCATACAATGTCATCGACCAGTTACAGAAAACCCCAGCTCACATTTCTATATTGGAGCTCTTGCGTCTATCTCCTTCTCATAAGGAGATTCTCGAGAAAGCCTTAGTGGAAACTACTGTCCCCACTAACTTGGCCCAAGAGAAGTTTCAAACCATGGTTGGCAATCTGACATCCTCCCCTTCCATATCATTTACTGAGCAAGATGACCTTTCCGTATCTCAACCCCACAACACTCCCCTACACATTGTCGCATTCATACACAAGCACCGCATCAAGAGGGTTCTCATTGATGGGGGTGCCGGTTTGAATATTTGCACTTTGAAGCTAGTCCTTGCATTAGAGTTATCTGAACAGGCAGTTGATCCACGAAGGAAGATTACCATAAAGGCCTATGACGAGGAAGAGAGAACCACAAAAGGCACGGTTGTCCTACCTATTCAAGTTGGACCGGTAAGCAAAGATGTGGTGTGCCAAGTCCTTGATCGAGAGCTTGCTTATAATATCTTACTAGGGAGACCATGGATCCATGCCATGAAGGCTGTCCCCTCAACCTACCATCAGTGCATTAAATTCCCGCACAACGGCAAGTAGGTTACCATTCAAGGCGACCCTGATCCCTACCAACACTGCAATTCTTTCCAAGTAAAACCTGAATGTGTCATACCCAACAATCGAGCCCACATTTCCCCTACCCCGCAACAGGACCATTCCGCTGAAGCCTCCTCCTCACGGCCTAAACCAATGAAAATCACCATAAAAGAAAATGGCGTGGGGGAATACCAGATTGAGCACAGCCTCAACCTTGCAAGAATGCCCTTGTCTCCTCGCTCCTTTGGCCAGCCCAAGCATCAACCCAAGCATTTTCCAAAGCCCTCTGCTCCTCCTATAACTCCCGCAAACCCCTTTGTAAAATGGGTGACCTTATCTGATGAATCCGAGGAGCGAGATCTCTTGCAATGGCTTTATGCCGAAGAAGAAAACACACCCCAAGATTCACCCAGACTCCCTACAGAACTCTATGGACGGGGTGAGACCATCTTACACAGGATGGGATATGAAGGACAAGGCCCTATCGGCCTCAGAAAAGAAGGGATCATCGAACCTATACAACCTTCTTCCTCCTCTTCGGCTAGAAACACCACTGGCTTGGGATACAAAGGCAAGGGTAAAGCCAAGGAAAATGCCTGTCTTGTGGAGACAATCCAAACACTCCAAGTGGACAGTGACACAGATTCAGATGATTCCAATGAGTATGAGTGGGACGAGCTAACGGAGCACTCCTACGACGACAAAGAGGTTGACACCATCCAAACTCTTAGCCCTTACCATGAGAGACAAACGCAACGGGACAGACCACTGGAGTCTGATTTGCCCCTCCCTGAGAGTATGGCTTTCGAGGAAAGTTTCGATTCCATTGCGATAAACAACTTGGAGGAAAGTACCCCCCAGAACACTACCCCCACCTATGCTCCTAGTATTTCCATCCACACTATCAATGAATCAGGTCTTTCATCCAACTCCCTTCCCCTCTTGCACCCTGAGCTTATTGACTGGGATCTGCAAGGAACCCCCCAATTAGATATGTTCCAAAACGATGATGCCTACATTGACTATATGGGACTTAGAGATCACTTACCAAAAGGGGATCATAAAGCTGGTTTCGCTATCGAACTTAATACTGTAGCTTACTTCGGGGAGGGTGCCAAGCCTTCCAGTCGCAAAAATATAAAGATCAAAAAGGGATCTGACGGTGAAAACCGCCATGCGGCAGTGTCAGATCATAAAACAGTAAAAAGAAAAGACGTATCTGAAGGTGAAAACCCAACTGTGGCACCTAACGATGGAATGCTTGACACCCTCCCAAGTGATATGTATCAAGAAAGGTCACAGATCGTGGTGGAGCCAACAAAGCCAGTGAACATTGGAACCGAAGAGCAGCCTAAGATTATCCACTTTGCAAAATCTCTCACGCCGCCTAAGAAAACCAGGTTTGTACCATTCTTTAAAAAGAAGAGAGGTAGCTTTGCTTGGTCATATGCCGACATGCCAGGTTTGGACCCAAACCTGATCCTACATCACTTGCCATTGGATCCAGGGGTGAAGCCCGTAAAGCAAAAACTGAGAAAGATGCATCCTCATATAGCCCTTCTGGTCAAGGAAGAACTCAAGAAATTGCTAGATGTGGGGTTCATCAGAGCCATAGACTATCCTGAATGGATATCAAACATTGTGCCTGTTGGTTTTTCTTCTGAATCAGCATTAGGGTTTGCTAGTTCTAATGCACAGGCAGATTCAGCCAACTGAATACAAGAGGTTGCGTGAGCTCCTCCCCTTCACTTCTGGTTCTGCCGCACCAAGGGGGGTGTCCCTATTTGATAAAAGTATGACCTTGACTAGCTCAATGACAGAAGGATTTAACTTGACAGCAACAGGCAGAATACTCTCATGTAAGGACCAAGATTTGTGTAACAAATCACAAGGTTGGCAACATTCTTGGACATGATGTCTGGTTGGGTATGAGAGCATGCAGAGGTTCCTAATCCTAATCCTACAACTAACAGATGGAAGGATGAAATGGTTTGATTTGAATTTTGGATGCAAAGCTGGACATGGTGTATAACCTCAACACAGAACCAGATTGGTGCCTATCCAAGGCTTGGAGTCGGTAGACATACACCTGTGAATGATCGGCATGAATAGCTAAAACTGGATTTCAGGGGGATACACATGTGATACCTGCCTTACAGATATTTCCCAATACAGAGTGTTAAGCTGTCTATACTTATGGCATCCCTATTGCAGTAAGAAAGACACATGCAAAACTGGAGACAGAATCAGCATAACACATGCAAACATAGCATTATTCATATAAGATTAACCATGAAATCAGTGGATTCATGCAAAAACGTACAACAAGAGATACATAAACTCACAAGTTTGCTGCATAGAGCAACCAAAACCAGTTGTATCTTATTACAGAGCCAAAATGTCCAGTTTTCAACAACCAAAATGGGTAACACTTCCTGCTTATAATAGCCAGGTAGTGTACCATAAGCAATTAATTACATGGCTTTGACAAAAATCCGCCAGATACAGCCCTCAGAAGGAATGGCGCTCAGAAAAAATAAATGCAGTAGACAAAGAGGAGCCTCGAGCCAAGCGCCATTATCTGGAGCCTCCGCTCAAAAATTGGGCGACCTGATCGCCTGTACCGTCGCCCATACCCCTGCACGACCGTCATTGATGGCTCAACCACCCGCACTTCACTTGGAAACTGTCGTAGCATTCAAATAGAAGTTCCCGCCAAAATGCACTTTACTGAAGTCTCAAGTTATGCAGGAACATTAATCCCACATGCACGGTGAGAAGACCACCTCAGCACTTTAAAAACATGGCCACAAGCTCAAAAGATGTCGAGCGCCTTTTGCTATGCTCGACACATGACCATCCGCCAAATACCCATCGCCAAGACTCAGGCCATCGGCCAACCCCACAAATCTCTCATCGATCTCAATTGTCTCGCCGATGCCTACCGTACATTCCGCTCCATCGGCCAGAGATAGACCATCGAGCCAGCACAAAACTCCTTTGCCGATGCCCATGGTCTCGCTGATGCCTTCAAAAATCCTGATGACATCATCATCATGTCCTGATGATGTCACCATCACCCGTCTGCATACCACGCAACTCTCATATCCGGATGACGTCATCGCCATATAGGCGCCGGGGTGATATTAGTAAGATAACCTGATATTTCAGAATATCACCCCCCAAACAAAATATCATGATGCACTGTAGACCAGATGATGATGATGACCCATTTAACTCAAAGAACATCAGGTTGGATTTGAACAACTTAGAAAATGACCCCTTCGACAGATCAGGGTGACATCATCATCATATCGGGGCAGGATGATATTTGGAAGATCACCAGATGTTTGAATTATCACCCCCCGCAAGAATATCAGGGTGCACTGTAGCTCTACTGCAGGATTAGGATGATGTCTAAACATCACCTGATATTGAAACATGATGATCCTGATAGATAACCAGGTCGACAAAAAATCATGATGATGTTGACCACCTCGGAAGAAAGTATGATGCTGCTGTTGAAAATTGCTGAGGAGGTCGAACACTTAGAATATTTTTGGATTTTTTGGGAAGGTGCCTGCATGAAAATTGCTCAGAAACTGACAGTGAAATTAGGCACCAACAGTGGCTCTGTCTGGGGACGTGCAGGTGCAAGACTGCAGCGAGAACCCCAGATCTCTGGGATGCAGACCAGTGCCTTATCCATTGGGCATAGAGTCAAACTTGCACCAATCTACATCATCAAACACATTATTTCAAAATAAACATGGTGGCCCAGGGCCACCAAAAAGGGAAAACCAGACTTTTCCTTTGTCAAACACCTGATTTCCTTTTGATTTCTTCAAATGAAGCCTAAAAGCATTTAACTGTCTGCAGCAAGCCCCTTGGCAATTATTTGTGCTGCTGCTCATTTCTTTTTCTTCAACAAATCTACAACTAGCTTCATCAGCATATATAATTATCAGTTGTAGAATGTCATCATCATATGAGTCACTGATGTTGCTTGGAAAAATAACAGACTCACATGAAACAAATGAATCCACATTAGAATTTTGCCCTTCCTCAAAAAATAAGAGCTCCTCTGTATCAAACATGCAATATTCAGGCACAAGCAACATCTCATAATCAAATTTATCTTGATGAACATATAGATATCCATCATCATCATGCACGACAGTTTTGTCATTAATGTCCACCTGAAATGTCTCAAGAGAAGGCAGAAATAACTCAGAATGTAGCCCTACACTAAAAGCTTCATAGTCACCCCTGCAATCAACACTATCCCCAACTGTATGAGCACACACATCTGCAATTTTCCCATCCACCTCTGAATAGTGACCTTGTTTTTTATCTTCACCAGTGCCCTGATAATCAAAAGCAAAGTTTTCAACCTCTGCACTATGAAGGTGGCCAAAATCTTCAAGGAAACATTCATAATCAGCATCCAAATATATTTCATCATCTGAAAGGCTCACATATGCATCTGAATGCTGACAATCACTAGCATATTCACTGCCATCCCTTGAATCAATGTTTTCTATATTCAGAGTGAAGCTCTGCATATCCACTTCATATAAATAATCAGGCATAACTGGGCTATGCACACTGCTGCAAGACACAACTTCATGTATGTCTCTCATTTGATCAATTGGAGGGCACCTTGTGTCTGCAGGCTTCTCTTCTAGAGGCAAACAATAATCTTTGTCCACATCATTATAGGATGTGCCTACATTTTCAGCAACATTTTCTTCATGCATGACATCATGGCTACACACATTATTCTGAAATATATTTCCCTCTACACAATCATCTTTTAATGCACATATTGGGAGAGCTGAAATATATTCACTTTGATAACTGCTTTGACAACTTGCAGCCATGAAACTTACTGGCATTCCATATTTCTCATTGTTTTCTATGTCCATAGCAAATTGGAAAGCCTGGTGAAGTGTGACTGGTTCTTTATCTCTCAACAGATAACTCATTTCTTCATCAAATGCAGCCAAATAAATTGTCAAGCACAATGCATTATTAGGTCTCATATATTCAGGGATCTACCTGAGCAATTTAATAAACCTAAGATTAAAGGCTGGAACCAGTTCCTCATCTTCCCTTTGGATATTCATAAAATGTATGATCAATGAGGCCACATCAAACCTTTCACCAAACTGCCCTAGGAATGCAACTTCTAAATCCATCCATGAAGAAACTGAACAAACAGGTAGGTCTGAAAACCATATCCTAGCATCATCTTCCAATGACTGAACAAAGAGTCTCATTACTACATCTTCATCCTCTACCTCAAAATCTTCTATTAAATTACAAAATCTTTGCAGATGTTTGTTTGCCGATTCAGAATCTGATCCACTATATTTTGGCAAACATCTTCTAATTTTATTGGGAATAATATTTGGGTAACCATATATCCCTGTGAAATTTAGGGCTTTATATCTTTCAATAAAGAATGGTCTTCTTTGAGAGCACGACCAGGCTTGTTGTTCTAAACTCAACATTTTGGAATCAAAGATGAATACCTAGATATATGTTGCAGCGCTGATAGGTTCTTTCAACAGAGTCGCCACCTCTCAGAGAGAGGACAGAATGTCATCAAGGCACTTTTGTTTTCTAGATTCATCACCCCAGCAGAGCACCACATGGTTCCTTTTTTGCTGCAACAACTTCACTGGAAACTAGATTTTCCAGCCCTCAGGTTACTTGACTCTCTCTCTCCCCAACGGAGTCGCCATTTTCTTGGTTTTTCTTCTGAATCAGCATTAGGGTTTGCCAGTTCTAATGCACAGGCAGATTCAGCCAACTGAATACAGGAGGTTGCGTGAGCTCCTCCCCTTCACTTCTGGTTCTGCCGCACCAAGGGGGGTGTCCCTATTTGATAAAAGTATGACCTTGACTAGCTCAATGACAGAAGGATTTAACTTGACAGCAACAGGCAGAATACTCTCATGTAAGGACCAAGATTTGTGTAACAAATCACAAGGTTGGCAACATTCTTGGACATGATGTCTGGTTGGGTATGAGAGCATGCAGAGGTTCCTAATCCTAATCCTACAACTAACAGATGGAAGGATGAAATGGTTTGATTTGAATTTTGGATGCAAAGCTGGACATGGTGTATAACCTCAACACAGAACCAGATTGGTGCCTATCCAGGGCTTGGAGTCGGTAGACATACACCTGTGAATGATCAGCATGAATAGCTAAAACTAGATTTCAAGGGGATACACATGTGATACCTGCCTTACAGATATCTCCCAATACAGAGTGTTAAGCTGTCTATACTTATGGCATCCCTATTGCAGTAAGAAAGACACATGCAAAACTGGAGACAGAATCAGCATAACACATGCAAACATAGCATTATTCATATAAGATTAACCATGAAATCAGTGGATTCATGCAAAAACGTACAACAGGAGATACATAAACTCACAAGTTTGCTGCATAGAGCAACCAAAACCAGTTGTATCTTATTACAGAGCCAAAATGTCCAGTTTTCAACAACCAAAATGGGTAACACTTCCTACTTATAACAGCCAGGTAGTGTACCATAAGAAATTAATTACATGGCTTTGACAAAAATCCGCCAGATACAGCCCTCAGAAGGAATGGCGCTCAGAAAAAATAAATGCAACAGACAAAGAGGAGCCTCGAGCCAAGCGCCATTATCTGGAGCCTCCGCTCAAAAATTGGGCGACCTGATCACCTGTACCGTCGCCCATACCCCTGCACGACCGTCATTGATGGCTCAACCACCCGCACTTCACTTGGAAACTGTCGCAGCATTCAAATAGAAGTTCCCACCAAAATGCACTTTACTGAAGTCTCAAGTTATGCAGGAACATTAATCCCACATGCACGGTGAGAAGACCACCTCAGCACTTTAAAAACATGGCCACAAGCTCAAAAGATGTCGAGTGCCTTTTGCTACGCTCGACACACGACCATCCGCCAAATACCCATCGCCAAGACTTAGGCCATCGGCCAACCCCACAAATCTCTCATCGATCTCAATTGTCTCGCTGATGCCTACCTTACATTCCGCTCCATCGGCCAGAGATAGACCATCGGGCTAGCACAAAACTCCTTTGCCGATGCCCATGGTCTCGCCGATGCCTTCAAAAATCCTGATGACGTCATCATCATGTCCTGATGATGTCACCATCACCCGTCTGCATACCGCACAACTCTCATAGCCGGATGACGTCATCACCATATAGGCGCCGGGGTGATATTAGTAAGATAACCTGATATTTCAGAATATCACCCCCCAAACAAAATATCATGATGCACTGTAGACCAGATGATGATGATGACCCATTTAACTGAAAGAACATCAGGTCGGATTTGAACAACTTAGAAAATGACCCCTTCGACAGATCAGGGTGACATCATCATCATATCGGGGCAGGATGATATCTGGAAGATCACCAGATGTTTGAATTATCACCCCCCGCAAGAATATCAGGGTGCATTGTAGCTCTACTGCAGGATCAGGATGATGTCTAAACATCACCTGATATTGAAACATGATGATCCTGATAGACAACCAGGTCGACAGAAAATCATGATGATGTTGACCACCTCGGAAGAAAGTATGATGCTGCTGTTGAAAATTGCTGAGGAGGTCGAACACTTAGAATATTTTTGGATTTTTTGGGAAGGTGCCTGCATGAAAATTGCTCAGAAACTGACAGTGAAATCAGGCACCAACAGTGCCAGTATCTAAACCGGATGGCCGAGTTCGACTATGCAATGATTTTCGAGACTTAAACAAGGCGTGCCGCAAAGATGACTTTCCGTTGCCAAACATAGACATCATAGTCGACCTTACAGCGGGACATCCAATGTTATCACTCATGGACGGATTCTCCGGGTATAACCAAATCAAAATAGCACCTGAGGATCAACACAAAACAGCTTTCACTTGTCCATGGGGTACCTTTTGCTGGAATGTCATGCCATTTGGGCTGAAAAATGCAGGTGCTACATATCAGCGGGCCATGACAACTATATTTCATGACATGATGCATGTGACTATGGAAGACTATGTTGACGATATCTTGGCAAAATCACTCACCAGGGACTCACACCTGGACACATTAGAAAAAGTCTTTCGACGATTGGATCAATTCCAAGTAAAACTGAACCTGAAGAAATGTGTGTTTGGGGTCACATCAGGCAAGCTGCTAGGCTTCATCGTGTCAGCAAACGGCATAGAGGTAGACCTGGCCAAGGTCAAAGCAATCATGGACATGCCTCCGCCCAAAACTCTAACACAGTTGAGATCCTTACAGGGCAAGCTACAGGCCATCCGCAGGTTCATCTCACAGCTGGCAGACAAGTGCCATCCTTTCAGCCATCTCCTACATAAGAACGTTCCATTTAAATGGGATGAGAAGTACGAAGAGGCATTCAACAAGCTCAAGGAGTACCTCATGAATCCTCCTATACTCATGCCTCCGATCCAAGGAAAACCTTTGATTCTCTACATATCTGCTACACCTACTGCTCTTGGGGCTCTCCTAGCACAGCAAGACTATGAGAACAAGGAAAGAGCTATGTACTACATCAGTCGAACCTTAGTGGGCTACGAGTTGCAGTACTCACAGGTGGAACGTTCATGCCTTGCGGTGGTTTTTGCCTCACAAAAACTCTGACACTACATGTTGGCACATCCTGTCAAACTCATTGCCAAGATCGACCCACTAAAATATCTTCTCAGCAAAGCAGCTCTCACAGGTCGACTAGCCAAATGGGTTATGCTTCTTAGCGAATATGATATAGAGTATGTGGACAGAAAAGCCATCAAGGGGCAAATCATCGCTAACCAACTAGCTGAGGCACCGTTACAGGACACTTCACCAATGCAGTTTGAGTTCCCTGATGAGTCTTTATTCACTCTGTCAACATCTCCTTGGAAACTCTACTTCGACGGATCTTACACCAACCATGGATCGGGGGCAGGTATCTTGTTTATCACTGCCCAAGGTGACACAATTCCAAAGTCCTACAGGTTGTTATTTCCATGCACTAACAATATAGCGGAGTATGAGGCTTTGGTAATTGGTCTCAAGATGGCCACTGAGTGGAAAATCCAAGCACTATGTGTCTACGGTGATTCTCAGCTTGTCATAAACTAGGTCAACGACGAGTATCAAACCAAAGATGAGAAGCTCATCCCATACAAACGGATGGTCGATGACCTCAAAGCACATTTTGGGACCATCTTGTTTGAGCAAATACCCAGGATAGAGAACAAAGCAGCCGATGCAATGGCGACCATAGCCTCTCTTCTTGAGATACCTGAACATGAGTCACGGTATGAGTTCTTAGTAGAAACAATTCGACAACCGGCTTATGATCTCCTCGAAACCCATTCCATTTGCCACCTAGTAGGATCTGATTCGCCTTGGTACGGTAAGACCTACACTTACCTCAAGGACAATATCCTTCCTTTGGACCTCTCTTCCAACCAAAAATGAACTTTCATCCGACAAGCCTCCCGTTACACCATTATCGCCAATACCCTTTACCGACGTGGTCTGGATGGTACTTTACTCTGTTGTCTAGAACAAGAAGAATCTGTAACTGCCTTGCGAGACGTGCATGAAGGGATCTACGGAACACACTCCAGCAGTCCTTCCTTAGCTAAGAAACTCATGCGTTTGGGTTATTACTGGCCCAATATGGAAATGGATTCATATCAGTTCGTCAAAAAGTGCAAACAGTGCCAGATACATGGGAACCTGATTCATGCACCTGCTCAGGAGTTGAGACCTCTAACGACACCCTGGCCCTTTTGCCAGTGGGGACTTGACCTCGTGGGAAAGATTCATCCGCCTTCTTCCCACAGCCATAAATTCATCATAACCGCCACTGAGTACTTTACAAAGTGGATTGAAGCCGTTCCCCTATCAACCATCACAGGAAAGCAAATTTCCTCTTTCATTCTGAATTACATTATCGGCCGATATGGCATCCCTTCATCCATCATAACGGATAACGGGAGACCCTTCAAAAATCAGGATGTCCAGGAACTTTGTGAGCGTTTTAAAATCCAACATCGTTTCTCCACTCCATACTATCCCCAAGGTAACGGCCAAGCTGAGGCATCGAACAAAACCATTCTGAAAATCCTAAAGAAGACTGTCAATGAAGCTGGTCGCGATTGGCACGTCCAACTCAATCCCACTCTGTGGGCCTATAGAACCAGCATACGCACTCCCACAGGTGCTACACCCTACGCCCTCGTCTATGGTTCCGAAGCCATCCTTCCCATTGAGGTCGAACTCCCATCCCTTCGGGTGTCGTTGAAAGGTCTCATATCAGACGAAGAGTACAGAATCTCCAGACTACAAGAGCTAGAACTGCTAGAGGAAAGGCGCCAAAAAGCTTTTGACCATCTCAAAGCCTATCAACAGATGATGTCAAGAAGCTACAACCACAAGGTTAGACCAAGATGCTTCAAGGTTGGGGACCTCGTCCTAAAAGAGAACCCTCGCAATCAGCAGGACAGAGAAAAGAAAGGTAAGTTCGAGCCTAACTGGCTTGGACCCTATATAATTGTAGCGGCTTACGGATCGGGGGCATATCAGTTGGCTACATCAGAAGGTGAGTTGTTTGATGATCCAATCAACAGCATGCACCTTCGCCGGTTCTATACTTAAGAGAACCCCAATGCAAGGGGGCACAATAAAGTTAAAAATCAAAAAAAAAAAAAGTTACAAAGAGAACATACAAAAAAAAAAAATCAGAAAAAAATAGAAAGCATACAAAAAAAAAATCATCCTTTGGTGAAAACCTGGCAAACAGGCACCTTGGATAGGTATCATGAGGAAAACCTGGCAATCAGGCGTCATGTTACTTTCTAGCTTCTCGTGCAAATAAAAGCAAGTGATGAAAACCTGGTAAACAGGCGTTACTTGTGACAAACCACATTCTCCATCTTTGGGAATCCAATCACCTTGAGCCCATTCTCCCTCTATTTTCCCCATTCGACCCATATCCATCCCACAATAAACACTTGACAGTTACCTATCGTGGCTTGATACTCACCTTGTGGCCTTGTTGACCAAGGTTTTGTCCCATACCGTCTCCTCAATGTAAGCCTAGTGTAGTGTCTCTCGTCGGTGTCTATGGTCCGAATCCGTGAACTACGTTGCCTCTGCGCCGTCACGTACGCAAGGCCATTATTCTAATGCGCCCCCGAGGCTTCCATTTCTTCCATGGTCCCATTCATCCCCTTTCTGGTCTTCATTCTTGTCGTCTTTCTTCTAGTCCATCCATGGTCCATTAGGGTTCACCCCGAACTACGTTGCCTCTGCGTCGTCACGTAGGCAAGGCCATTTAGCAATGAGCCCCCGAGGCACTAGGTCAGTCCCTTAGGGTCCGTCTCCCTAATAAGGAAGGTGCAGTCTTCTCACCAAGCAAACAAATGCAAGCAGAACCCGCGCCTCAAGCAGAAATCTTGACAATGAACATCTTAACCTATCCAAGGCAAAGCAAATACCCAAGGTCTTCTAACTGATTTTATCTAAATTATGGCAAGAAAAACACATCTAAATGCAAGAATGTTTTGTGGATTGGAACCATGGTTAAGTTACAGAGTCTAGATTTTTGCTATCATACCCTCCTATGCTACTCAAGGATGTCAAAAGCTAGCGATGCTATGATGGGGGCATGATTATTTTCTTTGTTTGCTATTTGGGGATTAAACTTTAGTAATGTGAAGCCTTGTCTTAGGACATGATCGGCAAAAGATCATCGAGGACATCAAAGGTCTAACATGAACGGGGGCAATCCTTGCTTGTTGAAACACAAGAGGTACTCAGGTCATCTAGATTCAATTTTGACTAGATGCTTGTATTAACTTGCTAAATCACAATCCATGTAAGCGATACTCAGGTCATCTCGGTTCAATTATACCTAGATGCTTGTATTCACTTACAACATTTCAGAAAAGTACCACAAAAAAAAAATAATGCCCAATGATGAAATAAAGCACTCCAATAGCAAAGCATCCATCCTATATCCATTTATACATCCATACCATACCCCATGTAATAAAGATCTAACAATGTAGAGTATCAATACAAATAAAAGCTTGTGAGTCCTTCTATCGAGTCTTTCTTCTATCAATCAGATTTCTATCTATCATCATATCTTTCATCCTTGTCCAGTCAATTTGAGCAATGATCCAAATGCAAGGTCCATCCTTAATCCATACCAATCAAGTCAAGTCAATCTTGCACAAATGATCCACTCACAATCAGTGGTCTTGATCCTTGTCTGGTCGTAAACCAACTCGATCAGTTAATCAATCAATTGTCTTATACAGGATGTTGCATTGTCGAAATCAGACCAATACACGCGTCTTACACGACATGCTTCATTTCCTGAAACCAGACACTATCCTTCATGTTGCTCTAGGGATCTATCATTCCCCGCCATGACAACACGCCTGTCGTGTTGGTCTAGGGATATATTGTTCCCCGCCATGACAACACTGTCGTATATCATTATCAGTATATCATTGGTTTACCACTTGACAGGGGCAATACCTTGTTTGTTCTTGTGTCATTTGTGTATACTTGCTTGCTTGCTTGTGTGTGTCATCATTCCATCTTGCATCGCGTATCATTTGACACTTTCTTCACCCATTTTCTTCAAACTCAACCTTCTTCATCGTGAGATTGTCCGTCTCACGCCTTCTACCTTCTTCTCGTCCAATCTCCCGAGGGGGCATCCTGTCGTTAAACTTGTACCAGGGGCAAACTGGGGCATGTATCACTGTCAGACTATCGATTTCTTTGAAGCAACGCTATAAACTGCATTGCATCAAAGAGGGGCAAAATGTATACGCCTAAAAATGACATGATTCATCCTAAATAAATATTCTAAATATTTATTCCATTCTTCTACCAATTAAATAAATATTCTAAATTTATTTAATCAATTCACTATCCCATAATTAAATAAATTCTATTTATTTAATTAAAATTCTTCTATTTGTCCTTCACAATTAAATAATCATAAATTATTTAATTAAGCCTAATTCCTCTATCCTAAAGTTCTAAATTCAAAATTCCACATCACCTTTTCCACCTCACCTTGTCCACCTCATCAGGTTGCACATGTAATTAAATATATTTAATATTTAATTGCCTTATTTTCCCTCACCCACATGGCCTATTTCTTCTCCAATCAGAGGTCAGTTAACCAATCAATCAAATCTGTTAACTAACCTGTCAGTTGAGTCAAATCCTCAATCAATCCAATCAGTTCCACAATCCACTCTTCTAACTAATCAGTCAATTCTGTTAACAGACCAGTCAATGGAGTTAACTCTCCAATCAGTTTTGTCACATCCCCCCTTTCATGATGGAGCTGGGACACTTGTCACATTTCTACTGGTTGCACATTCCTCAACCATCCTCAGCCATTGATCTTCATATCTCCTCTCAACCGTTGATTCCCATTCTTCCAAATCTATAAATGAAGCTTCATTCTTCCATTCTATTCATCCAGGCTTTTGACATCGTTACTCTGCAGATATATCACTAGCGCACCTTTGGCACCCACTTGTCATCTACAAGCTTGAGATCACCATTGTTGCATTGGAGCTCACCTTCATTGCATATCACACCATAGCCGTTCACCATCGACTTCCTCAAACAGCTTTAAAAGATTGCACTCTCTGAGGGCTCATCTCATCTGTGAAAGGACGATTCGTGATAGGCGAACAACAGAAGTTTCGAAACGGAAGAGGTTTGCTGTGTTTGTTCATTGCTTTGTTTACTTGAATCTTCTTTGTTTCACTATTCTGTTGATGTTTGGGTCATCTATTATTCATTTGATTGATCACCATTTTACCCTCACAATATCTATGGATTGTGAATGAGGGATACCACCCTAGGTGTGGTAGAACCTAAAGTGAAGGGGAGATAAGAGACAATCTCCCACTCTATTGGCCAAGTCTTCCATTGAACTTGAGCATAAGAAGTGGCAAATCTTTAGAGTTTGATGTGTATAAGTTTGAGAACCTACAAAATTGGCGACTCTATTGGGGATCAACGCATTATTTTTTTGAAAGAGTAAGAAAATTGGAGAATCTGAATATTTGTTTCAGATATTGAAGGTTTCAGACCTGGACAAGTTTTGTTGCAGCATATTGTAAGAAGTTTCAGGTGACTCTGTTGTTGGGGAAAACCAAAAATGAAAGAAAGGTTGTAAGGAGCTTCCTGCTACCTGCATATCAGCTCTCTACTAGGAGGTGGTGACTCTATTGTTGAACCTATTTGAAGCTGCAATATATTCCCAGGTACTTCATCTCTTTCATACAAAATGATTAGATTAGAACAACAATCTTTGTCATGTCCTCAGAAAAAGTTATTCTCTACTGAAATACACAAAGCCCTGAATTTCAATGGCATTAGTGGTTACCCAAATATTATTCCCAGTGAAATTAGAAAGTGTTTACCAGAATATAATGGATAGAATTCTGAATCAGCAAACAAACATCTACAAGTTTTCTATGATTTACTGGATGATTTTGAGGTTGAACATGAAGATGTTGTTATGAGGCTTTTTGTTCAGACTTTGCAAAATGATGCTAGGGACTAGATTTCATTCTTACCTTACTATTCTATTTCTTCATGGGTTGAGCTCAATGTTGCATTTCTAGAACAATTTCATGAAAGGGCTAATGTGATTTCATTAGTTAATCAATTTATGAGCATTCAAAAAGAAGATGAGGAGTTGATTCCAGCCTTTAATTTAAGAATTACAAAGTTGCTCAAATATATTCCAGAATATATGAGACCTAATGATGCATTGTGTCTGGTAGTCTACTTGGCCGCATTTGATCTAAAGAAATGAGCTATTTGTTGAGAGATAAGGAGCTTACAACACTACATCGGGCATATCAGATTACCATGGACATTGAAAACAACTAGAGGTATGGAATGCACAAGGGTTATTTCTCTACAAATGTTTTCTGCCCTAAGGCCCCCAATGTTGATGAAAGGTGTAATTTAAGTATTAAAAATGAGTGTCAGAGCACTTACACCCCTACTGTCCCAGTTTATGCATCAGTCCATAATGTTGATCATGTAGAGCCCTGAACAAATTGCCAGCAAGTTGTATACAATGATGACCCTATGTTGTATGTTCAAGCTTTATTTGACATAAAGAGACTCATGGGAGAGTCAGCATACTCTTTGTTTGCCAGATTCTTAGATGCCTTCTTGTAGATTCCTGATGGTTACAAGCCTGAAGAAGATACATGCATTGACTTGTTTATGGAAATATATGAATCAAGTTTGAGTTCATTGCCAAAGAAATTTAAGCCTCAAAGCCTTGATCAGGTATGTGAATGGATTGGAATTATTGACAAGATCAAGTGTGATTATGTAAGGAATGATAAAATAAGGGTAATGAATCAGCAAGAGCCTCATGTGAATATAATTAGAGAGGAGACAAAGGTATTCTTAGACACTGAAAGGAAATCAAAAAATTATATACAACTGTATGATGAATACGATTTAGAAGTATGTCTATCAGATGAATTTTTCAATGGTTTGGGTGATAATGAGAGAAGTGATTCATACAGTGATCATGAAATTACTAAGTTTGCTCATAAACCTTTATCTCCTAAGATTAATCATGATGATCCTTATATATTTGCTCATGAAAATTTGAATGAAGTTGAGTTGGAATAATTCACAATGTGTGAAAATGACATTGATATGCCAGTCCTTAACAAGGAATGTTCATGCTTAAATGATTCAGTTGTGCATAGTTGTGATCATATAGATCAAGATTCAATATCAATTTCATCAGGAAGCATCAAAGAGCTAGAAAGTGATACAGATCATGTAGTTTCAAAATGCATTGATGTGGCGGAAGTTTTGTATGTAATGCAATTGGATGATGAAGGTGAAGTCTATGATCAGTTCATGGATGAGGTGTGTTCTTCTCTTGATTCTAGATTTGATAATGTTGAAGAAGAGTTGGACTATCATGTAGAATAAGCAGAGACCTTTGTAATAAGAGTGAATCTCCTTTATGATGAGCCTTTAGACATTGTTAGTCATATTCCTTATTGGTGCAGGATTAACCCTCTTTTTGCAAATGATGATGAGTGTGAGGATCTTGAAGAAAATCAATATGAGCTACTAATGGAAAGCATTGAGGATGAGTGTTTGAACTTGGAAATTGATCTTGTGCATGAAAACAATGTATGTTTTCATATGAATCATAGTGATGATGTTCATCTTGAAGATTCTGAATATGAAAAGGGTATTGAAGGATTATGTCCTGATAAGGAGCTATTAGAGGATAAAATTTGTGTGGATAAGAAGCACATTTTTTTAATAAGATTGAATCAGAGATATCTGTTTCCATGCATAAGACTGATTTTGGGGATAGAAGACATTGTAAACATAAAAATGATATATTTAGCCCATGTTTTCTATACCTACCATTTGAAGAGGTTTCTCAACTACTCCAAGGTTGCAAAGAGCAAATTGATGAGAGTGTGGTTGAATATAGCATAATCAATAGCATGGTGGTGTATTTGCAATACAATATCAATCAGGATGTGGTTGATATTAATGCCTTTGGTTTGAATCAGAAGCAATCAAATGAAAGTAGGGCATGTGATACAGGAGGGTTCTAGTTTTTTATTTTTGGGTGCCCTGGGCCACCCAATCAAGTTTGAAGATGTGAGTTTAATGCAGGATGGAGCATTTGCTCAGTAGCCCAATGGGGTAGGCACCCGGTCTACATCCCGAAGATAACTAGAATCTCACCATGCCTGCAAGATGCATGCGTCCCTAAGCAAGAGCCACTATTGGCACCTTCAAAATTTGTAAATTTGAAGTACCTATATCCTTTCAATGTGTCGACAGAGGCTAGGTCGACATGTTGCTCAATCTACCCCGAGGCCCACCTTCGCTGATTAAAATCTTGCAACTCAGAGATTATCTTGCAAATACATGTGGTGGAAAGTTTTTTGGCACACTTGGTAACATGCTTGCTCATTTCATGCTTCCATGATGAGTTTTGATGGGGTATTTAATTCTTTCCTAACTGCAACTAGGCTAGATTTGGTGTTCTAGAAAGTTTCAAATCTCACAATTCTGAGGGTGACCCATTTCTTGCTTTGGTCCAAAACTTCTCCAATTCTAGTTTCATCAAAATTGAAGACCATATGATGCATTATTTTAATGTGTTTCAGTTGCGACGAAGGCATCTAATAGGCCAGTTTACAAAGGAAGTCCCTGAAATCATTCGACAATGCGAGTTCTGAGGAAATGGGTTTGCTCTGAATAATTGATAATAGCCCTGTGCAAATTTTCATGACTCTCGGACATCCCGTCTGCCAGTAGTGGAAATGTATTGTTTGCCTAAAGGAGGAAATTCAAAATTTGCCATTTGCTTAAAGTCAAAAATTACAATTTTCAAATCTTTATTTGGCAAATTTAATATTTTAAAGGGCAAATATTGTAAGGTAGATATTATAACTTTATGTTATAATGTTTGGGACAAAAGAAATGAAGCTTTTTATTTCATTTTGCACGATCGCACGACTCTTCCTCTCTCCTTTCCCCTGCCATGCGATGGTGCGAAATGGAAGTTTCTCTGTAGTTTTGGGCCTGTAGTCTCCTCTGCAACATGGATTAAGGTATTCTCTTCTCCTTGGAGGCATTTTGTAAGTCTTTGAGGCCAGATTTGAGCAGAGTTTTGCCTGGTACAACTGCTGCTCACGTTTTTGAGCTTCTAGGCATTTTTTGGGGCTCCATTTGAGCTCAAATTTGTTGTTCTATGATTTAGATCCATTCCCTAACCTATCCTATTACCTAGGCAGAGCCTTTAAGTGCATTTTTTATGAGTTTTGGGTGCCTGTAGCCATCAAAATGCCCCTACACTATCAAAAATGACCCAGTGATGATAAAATTTGACTTGAAGGCTGCAAGATTGTGTTCTCTGTAATCTCAGAGGATGGATGCAAGAAGGAGGAATCCGAAGAGAAGGCCGTGTAGTGCCATATCGCAATCGTACATAGGGATGAGAGAACCTTTAGGCAAGTCATGCGATGGTGTGAAATGAAGGTGTCTGGCAGTTGCAAGTTAAAATATGGATGAAATCAAAAAGGGAAAATAAATTAATAACTTTTAGCTCCATATTTTAATTTATATTTTATTCTCCTCTTTTTTGTATATTTTGTATTTCCCTAGACTTATTGGCAGCATCTTGCAATATAAAACTCACCTAACTGCCAGGATGTAATTAATTTTTAGGGCAACATGCTCTTGTTTCTATAAGAGAGCATGTTGTTCCACTTTGTAAGGGGATTCTTCTAGGCTTTGGATACAAGATATCCACACTTTGGGGAGTAACTTTTGTTGCAAACTTGGTTCATTTTGTCTGGGTGAAGAGGTATTTTCTGTCTTGTAAATGAATAAATTTATGAATGATAATGTTCTTTCCAGAATGAGTTATATGAAAAACACTTTTTGTGTGTGTTATCTGTGATTGTCTCCTTGGGTATGAGCATTTTTCTTTTGAGTGAAGTTACTAAGGGTTTCTAAACTCGTTCATGTACATTTGCTATGTGATATATCTGATTTGTTGCATCTATTCAAGGAATGGATTAAATTGCTTTGAGTCAGATATAAGGGGAAATATGTTGTATCAAGGGATTAGTGAATTAGAGTCACAAATAATACTTTTTCTTGGACATGTTACTATAAGGAAGAAATATTTTTATTTTGGGTCCTCTAGATATGAAGTTTTGTTGTCATGAGGGAATGTTTATAGTGATGGGTCTGACTCTATTACCCTAATAAAGCACCAATCCAAGATTTGCTTGCCCAAAGGGTCTAGGAAATCATTAAATTTAAATACAAGTCCTTTGAATCAAACTATTTCATGTTTTATTTTGTTTTAGGTTAAGGTCTTGCATGTTCTCTTATGTGAACAAGTTAGATAACCCAAGAACATTGTCAATCGGGGGTTAATCTTATAAATCATGGTGCATGCCTGATGATAGGGAGAACTCTAGGCTACCTGCTCTACATCCTGTAGGTGTACAAGACTGTTTGACAACACTAGCCTCTCTACCAATTCAATGTGCTAACAGACATCTTGTAGAGATGGAAGACTCAACTAGTCTGCAATTTCAATATAGACCACCCTACTAGGTATGAGACGCACTATCTATCTCCAGTACTTCCAAATTTTATGCTATCAAGGCTACTTGCCTTTCAGAGTCTGTTGTCAGCCCTCCTCTCTGGGTCAGGGTCTTGACTGCTTGGCACTCACTGTCTGCAATCTCTTGTTTTCCACCCCTGCAATGTCTTATTCTCCTACTTGTCTAACTAGCTAAACTTCTCACAGAACTTGCCTAGGACAAGTGTGCATTTCCACTGATGAACCATTCAATCATTCCAAAACAAAAAAATAAACACAAATCATGGCTCTGCTTGATGGCCTCCATACTGTACAAATGGGGCTTGAAGAACCTCAACGCAGAGCCATGGTTTACCGAAGGAAACAAAATTGCGGAATGGAAACTACCAACTAATTCAGAATAGAAACTTGCAAAATAGAACAAAAATACAAATAGGTCAAACTGTTGTGCTTTGATTTGTATTCAAAAAGTGCTTTTACATCAAAAATGCATTCAAAACATAATCCTCCCGAACTCCTTCACAAAGAAAATCCTGCATCTTATAGCTATCTAATTGTCCGTTACAGGACAATTCAGTTCTCAGACAGTTCAGATTCCAACTGTCAGTTCACCTTCTATGTTGTCATTCCATCATTGGAACTAAATCTATAGTCTAGGCGATATCCCGATACCAACTTGCTCACCGTGACAGTTTACCTTCACTCCTTGGTCTTTCCGCTTTGCAAATTGTCAAAGTTTGAAATTATTGCCTTGTTGGCAATGTAATTTCCATACTGTGCTATAGACCGATAACTCCCATCGGAGTATCGTTGCGACATAAAAGTTACTTGGGCCGATAGGCCGATCCACAAGATTGACTCCATTTGGCTTTCCTTTCTATTGCAGCATCGGTGTAACACATAAACTACTTAGGCCGATAGGTCGATATTGCTAAAACTCCACAACACCATCACTAGATCATTAAACATGTCACGCCGATGACTTCCACGTGATGGATATCGTTGAAACGAAATGAAATTCATCCTCCAGCATATCGTTGGAACCTATTTTAATGTTCCAACAACAACCTGACACTACTAGGTTCCTTCACTTCGTTCTATCACTGTGACTGTTCAACGGACTACACCGATAGCCCGATATGGTATTCAACCCTTCCTGTCGTTGGATCGGTGGGACTCTCCAAGTTGTCTCACCAATAGACTGATCCAATTTAAAATCATATCTCGTGCCAAGATCTTAAAAGGCTTCTCCCACCAAAGTATTGAAAAGACTTCTTCCACCATTATTTTATTTGAGAGTACAACTGCTCCTAAGGAAATCACTCAGAAAAACATGAAACTGTAAGCAATCCACAATTTGCTATGTACAGGGTTGTGTCCAACCCTTGGTGCTCCTGCACCATACTCCCCCTGCGCGGAAAATCTATGTCACCTCCGGTGACAATGAGGTGAAATCAATGCCCCTCTCTTTTAACTCTGACTCTGCAACCCAAGTGGCTTCTGATTCAGGCAGATTTTTCCATTTTATCAAATGCTCCATATAGACACCATGTTTGGTCTGTTTCTACACTCTTGAATCCAGTATTTTCTCCGCCTGCAGTTTGGGTTTTAGTGGCAAAGTCACATCTATTGCTATATGTTCCTTCTCTAAAATGGATCCATTTTCTGTTGGCTGAGGACCCCTGTATGGCACCAGGTCTTGGACATTAAACACTAGTGAGATTGCCAAGTCTTTTGGCAATTCAATTCTGTAGGCATTATTTCCATACTTGTTCATGATTCTACAAGGACCAATCCTCCTCATCTGCAGTTTGGTTGGCATTCCTTTCTGCATTTTGGCTTTGTTCAAGTGCACCATAACCAGATCACCAACCTTAAACTGAATATCCCTTCTGTGGGCATCTACTCTGTCCTTGATCTTCTGTGTGTTCTATGTTAAAGTTTTCTTCACCTACTTATGCACTTCTTTCATGGATTGTGCAAAATCCTCTGCATGTCCACTTCTGTTCTCTATGTTTCCCATATTCCTAAGCTCACATACTCCTCTGGGATGCATTCCATAGACTATTTCGAATGGACTCTTACCAGTAGTCCTGTTCACACTATCATTATAGGCAAATTCTGCCTGATGAATGACAAGATCCCAACTCTGTCCATATTCTTTGGTTATACACCTTAACAGGTTGCCCAATGTCCTGTTTACCACCTCTGTCTGACCATCTGTCTGTGGGTAATATGCTGAACTAAAAGACAAATTTGTCCCCAATCTCTACCACAATGTTTTCTAGAAATGCCCCATGAATTTAGCATCTCTGTCAGACACAATACTTGCTGGTAGCCCATGAATTCTGATCACCTCTTTGAAAAACAAACGTGCTATGTGATTGGCATCATGAGTCACCTTACAGGGAATGAAATGACTCATTTTGCTAAACCTGTCCACAACTACATAGATACTATCATATCCACTCTTAGTCTTAGGAAAACCAACTACAAAGTCCATGCTTACACACTCCCATGGTCTGGAAGGTATGGGCAAGGGCTGGTATAGTCCTGCATTTGAAGTGGTTCCTTTGGCCCTCTGGCAAACAATGCAATGCTCCACATACCTTCTGATGTCTCTCTGCATTCTAGGCCAATAATAGAACCTTTGGACTAGCTCCAGTGTCTTATTTAGGCCAAAATGGCCACTCAGACTACCATTGTGCTTTTCCTGTATGAGATTCTCTCTCATAGATCCTCTTGGCACACATAATTGTCCACCTTTGAATAGCAATCCCTACTACAAGGTGAAATCTACAAACTCATTGTGAAAGTGATTCTCAAAATCTTGACATACCTTGTATGCCTCAGCAAAATCTTCATCATCTTGGTAAAGATTCTTGAAATCTTCAATCCCAATGCTCTTCAATTGCACTTCCTGCACTGTGAGCAATCTTCTACTCAAAGCATCTACAACTCTATTCAGGTGCCCCTTCTTATGCTTAATTGTAAAGGTATAAGATTGTAGGTACTCCATCCATTTGATATGCCTACTGCTTAACTTATCCTGTGAGTTTAGAAAATTCAGAGCTTGGTTATCTATGTAGACAACAAATTCTTTAGGCAGGAGATAATGTCTCCACTTCCTCAATGCTTGGACTAGAACATACAACTCTAAGTCATACGAAGAGTACTTACTCTTGGCTTCATTCAGCCTTTCACTAAAAAAGGCTACAGGTCTGTTTTCCTGGTTTAGCACTGCTCCTACAGCTATATTACTTGCATCACATTCAATAGTAAATAGCTTATCAAAACTGGGCAACAATAAAACAGGTTGTGTTGCTACCTCTTTCTTCAACCTTTCAAAGCTTCTATCTATAGCTGGTGTCCAACTGAATTTTGCTTTCATCCCACCCTTAATTGTATCCAACATAGGTGCACATATCCCACTGAAATTTCTTATGAACTTTCTATAAAATTGGGCTAAGCCATGGAAACTTCTCACCTCTGTGGCTGCCTTTGGAGTAGGCCAGTTCAATATGGCTTCTACTTTGGACTTGTCCATCTCCAACTCTCCCTGGGACACCACAAAACCAAGGTATGCCAATTCCTGCTTCATGAACTCACATTTCTCCAAATTTATGGTTAGTTGTTCATCATGCAGCTTTTTCAAAACAATGTTTACATGTTCTAGATGTTCCTCCTTAGTTTGACTAAAAATGAGAATATCATCTAGAAAAACAACAACAAATTTACCAATGTAATCCTTTAGGACTTCATTCATGAGTCTCATAAAGGTACTGGGTGCATTGGATAGACCGAATGGCATAACAAGCCACTCATACAGTCCTTTTGTGGTCTTGAAGGCTGTCTTCCACTCGTCTCCTTCCTTGATTCTTATTTGGTGGTAACCACTCTTCAGGTCTATCTTGGTGAAGTACTTTGCTTTCCAATACAGTCCATGAGATCTTCAATCTAGGGAATTGGGAATCTATACCTTATTGTTATCTTGTTGATGGCTCTGGCGTCTGTGCATAATCTCCATGATCCTCCTTTCTTGGGTGCCAACACTGTGGGCACTGCACAAGGACTAATACTCTTCCTAATCAATCCCTGACCTAGCAACTCTTGCACTTGCCTAGAAATCTCTTTGTGCTGATCTGGAGTCATCTTGTAAGGTGCCTTGTTTGGCAAAGATGCCCCTAGAATTAGGTCTATTTGATGGCTTATTGCTCTCTATGGAGGCAATGTGGCTGGTGTACCATCACTAATTATGCCTTTATACTTCTCCAGTATAGGCTGCACCTCTTTGGGAATCTCTGTCTTCTTATCCTGCTGTCCTTCTTTTGGTTTTACTATGATGGCATAACCAATACCATCCTCCTTAAGAGTACTCAGAAACTCTTTTCCCCTCAACCAAGATATTAGGACTCTTTGTCTGAACTGCATCTTCATCCTCCAATGACTGAATCTTATAGGTGACCCCATCTTTCTGAAAAGAATAGGCATTCTTCTCACCATCATGTATTGCCTTTCTATCATACTGCCATGGTCTACCCAATAAGAGATGGCATGCATCCATGGGTAGTATATCACATAACACCTTATCCTTATAGCCGCCTATACTAAACTCTACCCAACTTTGTTCATTTACTACCGCATGTTGACCCTTGTTCAACCATGTGACTCTATATGGGTTTGCATGAGTAATTCTTTTCAGATTCAGTTTTCTAACTGCCTCATCAGAAATAATATTATTTGTAGACCCTGAGTCAATGATAATCTTACATACCTTATTCAAAATCTTACACTTGATCCTGAATAGTGCTCTTCTCTAGCTTGGTTTAGTCTTCACAGGTTCCTTCATCAAAGTTCTCCTTATCATCAGATTCTCCCCTTCTTCTGAGTTCAGACTGACCTCAGGGGACTGGCTGCAGGATGTAGTATCTTGGACATAGTGATTTCTCTTATCACCTCCTTGAGAAGAGGATGTGCCCTTTTCTGGACACCTATATGTTGGATGACCAAGATTACCACAGTTGTAACACTTCATGTTGGTGAAATAGGATCCTCTGCCTGATCCTCCTGACCTTCCTCTGTTAGATCCTCTTCCTCTGTGGTTTCCCCTACCACTTGACTCCCCACTTTGCTCTGTGAGTTTGGATTCTGATTGGGATCTACTGTCAGTATTCCTTCCACCAAAACTTCCTCTGTGTCCTCAGTTGTCATTACCTCTTCCTCTTCCTCTGCTATCTGAATCTTGTTTCCTTTTGCTTTTCTCCTCCACTTTCAATGCTAACTGATAGCATTTGTGCACTATTGTAGGACACAACAAACTAAGTTCTTCTTGTATACTCCATTTCAGGCCATTTAAGTACCTTGCTACCTTTATGCTTTCATCCTCCATCACTTTGGATCTCAAGCATAACTTCTGGAATTCTTCAGTGTATGCACTAACATCTAGTTCTTTATGCCTCAGGTTCTGCCTCTTCCTATGCAACTGGATTTCATAATCTTCTAGCATATATGCTTCTTTGACCTTAGCTACCATTCCCTTCCATGTAGCTATTGGCTTTTTATCTTCTTTTGCTCTTTCATCTTGCACAAATTTCCACCAAGTTAAAGCAGCTCCCCTAAGTCTAGATTTTGCAACCTTTACTTTCTATGCTTCACTGACACCATCACATTCAAAGTGATTTTCCAGTCCTTCTATCCATTCCATGACCAAATCTGGGTCCATTTTCCCACTGAAAAGTGGTACTCCTTCCAGTGTTTTGCCACTCATCACCTTCAAGGCTTTCAAGAATGGCTCTTCTTGCATTACTGGGTCTAGTGTAGGTTGTTCATCTTCTACAATCAGACCTTTCTCCTTATCTTCAGAGTCCTTCACTCTCTGGCTGACTTCTTCAGTCTTTTGCAACATTGCACCTAGCTTGCTCTCCATTTCTACTAGTCTCTCCTTCAGAAGTCTATTTTCTTCTTCTTGCTCACTAACCTTCTTGGCCAGTTCTGCATTGGTCACCATCTTCTCAAATCCACTGGTTGATGACATATAATTCCTCTATTCCAAACTAGGAATAACCTAAATCTTATGGCTCTGATACCAATTTGATAGGGAGAACTCTAGGCTGCCTACTCTGCATCCTGTAGGTGTACAAGACTATTTGCCAACACTAGCCTCTCTAACAATTCAATGTGTTAACAGACATCTTGCAGAGATGGAAGACTCAACTAGTCTGCAATTTCAATACAAACCACCCTACTAGGTATGAGATGCACTATCTGTCTCCAGTACTTCCAAATTTTATGCTATCAAGGCTACTTGCCTTTCAGAGTCCGTTGTCAGCCCTCCTCTCTGGGTCAGGGTCTTGACTGCTTGGCACTCACTGTCTGCAATCTCTTGTTTTCCACCCCTGCAATGTCCTATTCTCCTACTTGTCTAACTAGCCGAACTTCTCACAGAACTCGCCTAGGACAAGTGTGCATTTCCACTGGTTGACCATTCAATCATTCCAAAATAGAAAAACAAACACAAATCATGGCTCTGCTTGATGGCCTCCATACTATACAAATGGGGCTTGAAGAACCTCAACGTAGAGCCATGGTTTACTGAAGGAAACAAAATTGCGGAATGGAAACTACCAACTAATTCAGAATAGAAACTTGCAAAACAGAATAGAAATACAAATAGGTTGAACTGTTGTGCTTTGATTTGTATTCAAAAATGTGCTTTTACATCAAAAATGCATTCAAAACATAATCCTCCCGAACTCCTTCACAAAGAAAATCTTGCATCTTATAGCTATCTAATTGTTTGTTACAAGACAATTCAGTTCTCAGATGGTTCAGATTCCAACTGTCAGTTCACCTTCTGTGTTGTCGTTCCATCATTGGAACTAAATCTGTAGTCTGGGTGATAGCCCGATACCAACTTGCTCACCGTAATAGTTTACCTTCACTCCTTGGTCTTTCCGCTTTGCAAACTGTCGAAGTTTGAAATTATTACCTTGTCGATAATGTAATTTCCATACTTTGCTACAAACTGATAACTCCCATCGGAGTATTGTTGTGACATAAAAGTTACTTGGGCCGATAGGCCGATCCATAGGATTGACTCCATTTGGCTTTCCTTTCTATTGCGGCATCGGTGTAACACATAAACTACTTAGGCCGATAGGTCGATATTGCTAAAACTCCACAACACCATCGATGGATCATTAAACATGTCACGCCGATGACTTCCACATGCTGGATATCATTGAAACGAAATGAAATTCACCCTTTGGCGTATTGTTGGAACCTATTTTCGTGTTCCAACAACAGCCTGACACTACTAGGTTGCTTCACTTCGTTCTATCGCTGTGACTGTTCAACGGACTACACCGATAGCCTGATATGGTATTCAACCCTTCCTATCGTTGGATCGGTGGGACTCTCCAAGCTGTCTCGCCGATAGACCGATCCAATTTAAAATCATATCTCCTGCCAAGATCTTAAAAGGCTTCTCCCACCAAAGTATTGAAAAGACTTCTTCCGCCATTGTTTTATTTGAGAGTACAACTGCTCCTAAGGAAATCACTCAGAAAAACATGAAACTGTAAGCAATCCACAATTTGCTATGTACAGGGTTGTGTCCAACCCTTGGTGCTCCTGCACCACCTAAGAACATTCTGCTTGGTATTTAAAAGTTATATCTATGGATTGTGAATGAGGGATACCCCCTAGGTGTGGCAGAACCTGAAGTGAAGGGGAGATAAGAGACAATCTCCCACTCTGTTGGCTAAGCCTTCCATTGAACTTGAGCATAAGAAGTGGCAAATCTTTAGAGTTTGATGTGTATAGGTTTGGAAACCTACACTAAGCACTAACACAAAAGACAAACACATGATGAGAAACAAAGATGAAGTAGAACAAACACAAAAGTCTTTGGTTCCATGATTTTGTGACGAATTAGGGAGGTGTTGCGATAGAAGCAACAAATGGTGACTCTGCTAGAGAATTCTCCTGAGCATTCTAGGATAAGTGAAACCACTTAAGAACCTAGAAATCAACAATCAACATAACAAACCTCTTCCAAAACATCTTTATGAATCAAATAAGTACCAATGTAAAAGTGAGAGTGATGGTCATAACTTTAAGTTAGTGTGTGCAAGTGAGTTCATTACCTTTTCTAGATTCAAGAAAACTAATCATTATAGCTAGATATCATACTAGTTCACCCACAAGCATACATAGGTCTACTAAGCATTAACAGGAATATTGGTAGACATGTTGACATGTGTCAAGACATTGCTCCACTGCCAACCAAGCATCCATAGCCCCGACGAAGTTATCTCTAGTCCCGTCAAGGCATAGCTCTATTGTCAGTCGACCATCTATAGCCCTGGTAGAGATACTTGAGTCACCCAGAATAATTAAGTTTTTGATCTTTCTTTTCTTTCCTCATTTTCTTTTCTCTTTCTTTTTATTCCTTTGATTTTTTTTATTCATCTCTTTTTTTTTTCTTTTTTTTTTTTTTCTCTCTTTTGCTCAATGTACAAGCAATGAAGCTTGCAATCTGGGTTCAGGACTACCATCAACACATAAGATGGGAACATCAATGAAGACTTTCATCTAATAATCCAACTATAATGAATAGTTTAATCAAGTCTAGAAATTAATTAGGTGTTTTAAGTGGCAGGTTGTTAGTCATTTATAAGACTCATAAACTCATTAGACCGATTCTCCTCATAAGAAATGGCTTAGACAAAGTTGATTATATTAATTGTCGCTTTCTAACTCCTTAAGAACAAATCCTTTAGCCTAAAATGCTTGAAAGAATTACTACTAGAAGGCAACCATTTGAGCACATAGTAATAGTCCCTATTAAACATGAAATTGTAAGGAATCATGGACAACTATATAGGCATCGACAGGTAGGTGAAGCTGATTAAATCCATGGTGCCAGCAAAAAGAGACAACCAAGGGTTGACACACAAATAAGACACAAAGCAAACAGAATACTATATACAAGATATAAACAAATATGTACACATTTTCCAACATGCATCATTTAGGAATTGAAATAGTGTTTGAGGAATTGCCCATTAACTGGTAATGGGAGATCCTCACTTGTTAGAGTTTTAATCCTAAATGCATTATCTCCTATAATCTCAAATATTTGATAAGGTCCAGTCCAAAGATGAGTAAACTTCCCATGAGCTCCTTTTCATTCATTTGCTTTGTCCCAAAGTAGGACTAAATCAAAAATTTGGAAACATTTAATTTGAGCTTGTTTGTCAAACCATCTTTTTACCACATCCTAGTGTTTAGTGAAGTGCTCTAAAGCTAAGTCCCTTTGTTCTTCTAATTGCAGTAAATTCAACAATCTTGCTTCAATCTTGTCCCTAGTTTCTACATAATCTCTCATAAATTACAAAGTAGGGATCCTTAGATTCATGGGGAAGATAGGATGCTAGCTATAAACCAAATGGAAGGCCGAAGTACCTAAAGAGTCTTTAATGCGGATGCAATCAGCCCATAAAGCATATTTGAGTTGTTTATGCCACTGTCAAGGATTCTTGTCTAACAACCTTTTGATTACCATCATTAGGTTCTTGTTTGTTGATTTTGCCACCCCATTCCCTTGTGGGTAGTAGTTTCAAAATTATTCCATGATCATATGCCCATTCAGAAAAGTTTGATGAAATAAATGTTGGACCATTATCACATACCAAATTAAAAGGCAATCCAAACCTAGTGATAATCTGCTCCTCAACAAATTTAATAACAGTCTCAGTTGTGCATTGTTTGAGAGCTTGAGCCTCTGTCCAATGTGTGTAGTAATCAGTGGCAGTCAGTATGAATCTATGTCCCATAGATGAGCTTGGGTTAATCATTCTGATAAAGTCTTATCTCCATTGAGCAAAGGGGCGAGCTTTGATCACTGGTTGTAAGGGCATAGCTGCATGGATTTGTCATTTAGCTACAATTTGACATTTATGACAATCTCAAACATGGGCATGTGAGTCCCTAAATACTTGAGTCCAATAATAACCTGCTCGAAGGATCTGGTGTGCCATAGTAGTTCCAAAGTCATGCCCTATTCCAAGTCTATCATGGAAACTACTAACAATTTTTGCAGCTTCATTCTTATCTAGCACCGAAGATAAAGGCCATATTGATTTCTTCTAAATAAGACACCAAATTTGATCATGTAACTAGCTGCTTTGAGTTTCAAGGCATGCCTTTGAGTCAGGCTCAAGTGATCGAGACACCAACCATGAATGAGATAAAAGAGGATGTCCTTATACCACTCATCATTCGAAACTTGCTCTACCATGTATTGTTGGCATATGACATGTTCATTAAACTCAACAATGATCTTACTTAACCCTTGTCCACACACAATTTTCATAGGTTTAATATCAATGTCAAATTTTTGGAGAATTGCTACCCATTTACCATGACGTTCCCCAAGTTTACTTTGCATAAGCATGTTTTTAACTGCTAGATCAAGAACAATTGCATAAACCTTGCTACGCAACAAGTAGTGATGAAACATTTTGATTGTGCTAACCAAAGAAAATGCATGCTTATCATTTGTTGGATATTTGATCTCAACTCCACGAAGAGGGGAGCTCATGAAAGCTACAGGACGTTCTTCACTTGTTTCTCCTCTTTGTGTCAAGACGACAACTATGGAATTATTTGACGTGAATGAATAAACAAGGAAAGGCAATGTGTAATTTGGGCTAGCCAGTATAGGTGCTCAGGAAATTGCCTCTTTGATTTCTTTGAATGCTACTTGAGCTTCAGAAATCCAAGATATTTTGGCATCTTTCTTAAGCATGGCATTAAGCGGTCTCACAATCTCAGCAAAGCCTGACACAAATTTATGAACAAAGTTGATTTTCCCAAAGAATGATTTGAGATCCTTTTTGCTTCCAGGTAATGGAATTTTTAGGATTGCCTCTACCCTCTCAAGATCAACAGCAATTCCCTTTTCTGAAATTATATGCCCAAGGAGTCTTCCTTCGGTAACGCCCAATAAACATTTCCTTGGGTTGAGGGATATTCCATGGTCCCTACATCATTGTAGTGTTTTTCTTAGGTCTTCTATGTGATCTCCACGCTTCTTTGAGAAGATCGTAAGATCATCCAAGTAGATGATTATGCATTTACTAATCAACCCCTTAAATGTTATGTTCATGGCTCGTTGGACCATGGCTCTAGCATTGAAGAGCCCAAAAGGCAGTTTATGATAGGAAAATGTTCCCCATTTTGTGGTGAAAGAAGTCTTGTGTCTATCTTATGGATCTAACAAAACTTGATTATACCCTGAATACCCATCCAAAAGAGACATCATTTGAGATCTATTAATTATTTGTAGAATTTTATCTAAGGATGGGACTGGGTAGTTATTTTGAAGCCTTGTTTAGGTTTCGAAAATCCACACAAAGTCTAATTTCCCCATTTTTTCTTGCAAACTGGGACCAAATTAGCCACCCATGTTGAATGTCAAACTAAAATGATCATTCGAGCATCTAGTAGCTTTTGAACTTCTTTGAAAATGAGGGGCTCAAGAAGTGCATTGACAAGCCTTTGTTTCTGACGAAATGGCTTTGTGTTTGGTAGGGGAATGATATGAGGGGCTCAACAAGTGCATTGACAAGCCTTTGTTTTTTACAAAATGGCTTTGTGTTTGGTTTAAGGGGAATGGTATGCATTATCATGGAGGGTGGGAAAACCTTTAATACCTCATATGACCAAGCAATCGCATCGAGATAATGTTTGAGTGTTTGGATTATGCTTGATCTTTCTTTAGGATTGCATGTGTCTCCAATTAAAACTTCTTTTGGGTCTCCTGTATCTGTTAAGTTGCATGGACTCACAAGCTTGCCTATTGGTATCATTGGTTTGTTTGATTTTTGTTGGAAGTCATGATCATAAAAGCATTCTAATGTAACCATCCCCTTCAGAATCACATTGGTTTTCAAGTCTAAAACTCCATCCATATTTGAATCTTTCATTTTCCTATCTTCTTCCTCAATTATTTGTGTCTCAAATACCCTCAAATTAGTTATAAAATCAATAATATTATCATCATCGAATACTTGAAAGTTTTTAATGTTATTAGGAATTGATGGAGTCGAAACTAGTTCAACTGTGAATTTGTGTAACCCCATATCTGTGATAGGCTCTAGTGAACTTGCAGAAATAGATAAAGCATCGGCCACATGATTTTCTCATCATGAGATTGATTGAATATCAAAGGCATCGAAATCCTCAATTAGATTCCATGCATGACTATGGTAGTAAGATAGTCTTTTATCATGACAAGAGCATTGTGATCTGATCAATCGAATGATCAAATCATAGTCACCAAAGGCTCTCAATACCTTTACTCCTTTCTTCAGTGCCAACTGCATTCCTAAAATAAACGTTTCAAATTTTGCAATGTTGTTTGTGCAAGTAAACTAGAGTCTAAATGTAGCTAAATAATTTTTTCCACTCGGATCTACAAGTTGGACCCTTGCTCTAGCACCTTGTTTTGATTTGGACCCATCAAACCTAAGTTTCCAAATGTCATTTTTATTCTCTTCCAATCCTTTCCTCTCTAAGGGTGTTTCTTCCTCACTCTGCTCTTTGATTTCTAATGTGTACACTCCCAACTCAAGTTTAGCGATCATGGTTTCATTTGGTTTGTTATAGTCTATTATGAGGTGCTTAATACGTGGCTCTCACTCTATTCTAATTTGGTTTGGAATTCCTCTCCAAGGAAGCCACATGTGAGAGATATCAGTGGTCATGTAACCATTCAACGTCTTCAACCAATTTCAACTTAATAGCATGCCATATCCATCTGGGATGTCAACCACCTAAATGTCTATAAATTGTTGAATACATGGGTCTGATGCAAGTTGCATATGAATATTATTTAGTTCTCCAACAACATTCACCTCTATTTTATCTAATTGGATAACCTTTCTATTTGATTTTACTCGTGTGAGGCCTAAACTTTTGCAAACCGAATGTGGCATGACATTTCTAGATGCACCTGAATAGACTAGATAGTTATGTAAATTCTTGCTGAAAATTCTAATCATTAGCAAGAATGGAGGAGAATCTATATTTTCTTTATATATGGACACATTCACACTCGATGTTTTTCTTGATTCAGGTTTTTCTTAATGATTTTTAGTCAATGATTCCATCATTATTTCCTTTTGTCTAGGGAATTGAGCCACTTCGAATAATGAAATATTGGCTTTGATCTTCTTTAAATCATCAATGATGTTATACCCAATTTTATTTTGATCCACTATCACCTCTGAGTTGGATGGTTAAGATTTGATATTCAATTTTTGAGTTTGATTGGGAACTCGTGGTGGGAGGAGGTTGTTGTAGCATTAGGATCAAGTGGTGTATGAAGGATGTTTGGGGGTGTGGATGATGTCAATGGTTGCTTCCTTTTGCTTCTCAAAGCATAATTTCCACCCCTTTGGTATTGTTGATATGCTTGAACATCCTCGACACTTCCCTCAGGTTCATTATCTTCCTCTCTAGGGAAGTCATATGTTTCCAACACAAATGCAATTCTAGGATTTGTGTTGTCTCTACCCAAGTTTTTCCCTTGTTAGGGTAATAATTCTCCTTGGTCTAAACCTTGTTGAACTATATCCATCACAGCACGAAATTGTGAGCACTCCATCTCATTATGGTTATTTGTGACATGAATCCTAGAACCATTAGATTGATCTAGACTAGCTAAATTAACAAATGTCTCATGGTTACTTCCAATCCAATTTGAATTTTCAGGTGATGAGTCAACACCACCGTTATTTATACAAGTGTTCCATTGCCTATTGTTGCGTTGAAAGCTATAATTTCATGCTTGGAATCCACCAGCTTCTTGGTTCATAGGATCTCATTTTTTAAGGTTTAAGACATCATTATTCAACTTTTGAACCATCCTCTGAATACTTTATGTTGTCATGAAGGATTGCACCCTGAATGCTAAGCCTTTACAAGCTTGGTAATCTCATGCAACATGGGAACATTCTCAGACTGTGGGTTTGCCTATTACGAGAACTAACCTCCGAAAGAGTTAGCTCCCTTTAAATGCCCCTTTAGATCTATATCTTGATGAAGAAAAGAGATAGGAGAATGCTATATAAACTAAAACTAAATTGAAAATCTATCCTAAAGAGTGTGATGCACTAATATTTTAACTTAAATCTGTAATATGACACACAAACACTTTCTAATACACATGTTCTTACAATCCAAACTGATCAAATTCACCACATAAGTAATTCACATAAAGGCATGAGAAATCTTGCACAAGCTGTGACCTGTAATAAACTAAAATTCATATACTTGCATCTAATAAATTAGACAAAGAATTTAGAGGTTTTGAAGAAAAACACAAAAAATTCCTATCAAATCACTCACAAAATAAACAAGACACCTGGATTCGAATAGAAGAACCCTTGATTATATTAGAAAATGGAAGGAATCTCTGCAAAATAACAATAAACTACTGGAAAATAATCTGCTGCTACTACAAAACTGAAAAAATGGCTGAGTTACAAGACAATCTCCCTCTCTGCAATATGCAAAGGCAAAAAAGTAAGAACTAGAAAAAAAAAGCATAAGCTTTTTCCATATAATACAAAATCTGTCTCCAAAAGTGGATGGGAAGTCAACTCCAGCTCAACTAGACTCCAAAATGTGAATGAATGAGTCTAGAATAGCAACTCCAAGTTGTTGGGTGAGTACAAGTGAAAAGCCTAAAATTAAAGCCCCAGAAATCCTCCAAGATGAGCAAAAATAGCTAAGAATTGCTCCTCCAAGGATAGTTGACCAAACAAAAGCCAAAATTAGCTCAGTTTGACTCAAAGTCAAAAATAAAATTTAAAATATCTCTCCCTGCATGAGCATGTACTTCAGTTCAACTCCTCCTTTTGTTTTTTACACGACTAAAGGGCAAAAAGAACCTATTTTAACAAATATTAAGGATAATCTTCTCCAGTTTTACCTTACTAAGTGTTTAATAATTATCGTTTTGGGTTTGTTAGACAAATAGTAAGGTAATTTATAGTTATTACCCTTAATATTTGCTAAAATACAATATGTTATTTTCTCCAACTCATGTAAAAAAAAAAGAAAGGGGGTTTACATTATTGCAGAAACATAATCTCTTCATCATTCTTGGCTTAAAAAAGCACTCAGACCTACCATTATCATGCAAAAATAACCTTAAGTCAAAGCAATCAACACTTAAGGTTGTCATATCCTCTAAGTCTTCCACAGGCTCCATATACATTTACCTAGTTCTCAACACTTAGAAAAGTGTTTGACCACGGGGTAAATTTGTTTGCAATGTTTTTTTTTTAATGAACAAAAGAAAAGATATTCTTTGTATCAGGCTTGGACTTGATTTTAGGGCAATTTCTTTGTGACAAGAGGTTTTTCAAAACCCTAAAGGGCATCATTCACTTTTCATCTATATCTTCTGCACTCTGCTGCTCACCTGAAAGCTGGAGTGCCGCCATAGTAATTTAGACAATTGCTCTCCTTCACTTGCAAGTTGTTGCTCTCATATTGGTAGGTATTCATCTCTATCTTATTGTTACTTCTTTCTCTCTTTGAGAACACTGTGAAAGACACTATGGACTGAAACTATTCGTTATGGAAACCTTACTTTTCTGCTCCTTCGCCTATGCCTCTTTTTCTACCTTTCACACTCTATTCATGACAAACATGATCTCTTCCAAAGCTTCCACGCCATAGTTTTTGTCATCTGCAATGATGTTTAATTAGCACCACAGTGTTTTTCTTTGTATTCTTACACCATGTCTTTCGCATAGACATGTTCCTAATCATTGTCTTTTATTGTCAAGGGTTTCATGAGAAGCTTAAGACAGCATTCTCTTCAAACTCAGTCTATTGACCTATCAAAAAGTTCTTGTTGTCTTGTTGATCTACTTTACATGTTTCAAAGGAGGTATTTTCATGATTCCATGCATTTCTCTGGTTATATTTTATGAGACTTAATGATTACTGTACCATCCTTGTTTGAGGTTGTCATGCCTTATACCTATTGTTTGTCTATCTAGATGTGTCAACTTTGATTGGTGCTATGATAAATGGCCAGTCTATGGTTCTTCAAAATTAGAATTTGTACTTGATTTTTTCCCTTCGAATTTATGTGGAGAGACAAGTAGCTCCCACCAGAAGAGTAGTTCTTCAAGTGATGGCGCTGTTGCTTGATACCCTCAAGCCTATAAGAGAGCTCTAATACAGAAAAAAAAAAATTAGATCTTGCTTACTGGCACAAAAAAGGGCCGGTAAAGGTTGACATCATCTAAAATGAAACCTGCAGAGTAAAGCTTTATGAAGCTTGATAAAATCAGCACTCCTAGTTTGCTTTGAATGACTGATAAAAACCTTAGAGACTTTGACCTTTTGATGACAAATTAATATCTACATTTTCTTTGTTTGGAATTTCATCCAAACAGAGGGACTGCAGCGATTCCTTTAAAGCCTCCTTGTAGAAAAAAAAATTTGAGGTATAGTTTGACCTCTGTATGATGATTTCCAAGGCTTCTATTAATTGATCTATTTTGCATTTGCCTCCTCCCAACATCACACTCTATCACTACCTTGAAAAAGATCCCATATTGTCACTGATCCTCCTATTGTTTGTTGCTGTAATAATCTTGTCTTTTAATGGTCTGTTGTTACATACTTGAGAATCTCATTGTATGTTGTGAATGAACATTTTTTGGCCATCATGTCATTTTTCTCTTGATTCTAAATATCATTCCATAGAATACAAACTTGTGGGTGTACTGACTTGCAAATAATTACGCTTTCTTGATACATGAAGTTACTTTACATTCTATGTCTTCTTCTTTATTTTTTTCAAACCATGCTAACCATTTCTTGCATTTCTTCCTAAAATGCCCTTGATTGCTTTCTTGCCCTATTTGAACTCTTTAGTGACTTTGTAAAGCGCACCAAGAATGACTCTCAAGATGCAAGATCCTCTTCAACTGCATCAGCTCCTTTGCAATGTATGACTATTTCATATGCATGTTTTATCTTCTTTGAATATTTACCATGGAAAGCACATTTCTAATTTTCTGCTTCTTATATCTGTATTCACTATCTTTTGTAGCTCTTTGTATGATTGTTCTTAAATCTGATTGCATCTCCAAAATAACTATCCATGTTTGATAGTCTGAAAATGTGTTTTGATGATCTAAAACTAGTATAGCCCTAGATATGATCTCATAAACCCTTAGCTGACTATTCAGGGCTATTCTTGACTGCTCATTCAGCAAGTTGCCCTCAATTTACTGTCCTTCACAAGTCTACAATAAGTCTCATTGATCCCGAGTAAACTTCATACCACATACTATCTGTTCTTGGCCCACAATGGCTTGCATATAGACTGCCCCTTCTGTGATTGCAGTCCATGATTGTAGCAGATCCTTTATGATTGTTTGTGCACGTTACACAGTCCTTAGATGACTGTCCTCACATCTTTATGTTATCTTCTTTTCTATGTAGGTCACAAAATTAATTACTTGCAGTTGAAACCCATATGACTATAACAGGCATATCTATGACTGCTTTCTTGTTCTAACAGTCCTACATGATTGTTCCTTAGCATTTGAACAACAAGGGTATAAAGACTGCTCCATAGTCATCCATATGACTGTTACCTTACTTTGACCGACCTTCAATCTTCACAAGCATAAGCCAAACCTGCACTTTGTTATGGTAATGCCTTTGAAGGGAACTAAAACTATGCTTCATAAAAATACTTCTTATGACTTATGTGTCATATTCAGCGTGTTGATTGTCTCTTTGGAAAATAGCTATAAAAATGTTTCTTGTGGTTCTACTTTTATCTTGAATAACAACTATGACAGCTATGGCTTTCTTCTATGATGTAAAAAGGTATATAGAAAAGCTTCATTTCTGACTCCTCTTGAGATTGTAAAAGACATATTTGGCTTTATATGCTCCTACTTCATTACTGTCCTCATACCTGTTGATTAGCTTGATTGTTCTCTCATAAGATTTCAGAGTTTTCCTACCATTTAAGACATGCAATTTTATAAAGTCTTGAGACTATTGGCTAATGATTGTTCTATAACCTACCTTGATGGTTGTTATCTTGCAGCTTCTGGACATGAAAGTCTTTCATATCATTGTTGTCTTTAAAGCTTAAAAGCTCATTCATTGTTCCCATACCTTCATAGTTTTGTCTGATCTTTAGCTTTCTTAACTGCTTCCTCTTAACCCTTCACATTGTATGTTGTCCTCTTTGCTATTGGACTGTACCCTTTTAGGACTATTCTAAGACTTTACAACAGTCATCAAAGAATGTTTCCTTTATTTGTTATTGCACCCTTTGTCTTTTGACCATGACAAATGCTTGATGTTGCTACTCTTTATGCCATGACAGTCCCTCTGATAAACTTTTATATAGTACTCCTTTTGAAACTGTAATCATTTGACTTGAAAACCTCTATGTGGCTCTGTATTTTTTTGCTTTTGATTAGGCTTTTATCCTTTTACAAATGTTGCCTCCTTGGCATTGTTATAGACTGATGTTCCAAAAGGCTTCTTCTTGAAAACTTACAATGAATAATGTCCTTTGATGACTGTTAATTATGGTTGACCCTTATCTTGTGGTCTGTTAGTTGTTCTCTTGATTAACATGACTATTGCTTGACAAAATGTGACTACTCTCTTTAATGATTTCATGTTGTCCCTTCGACACCTATTGTCATGTGAAATCATTTTCTATTCATTTGAACTATAACTAGGACTGCTCCCTTTTGATTTGAGGCCTACTATAACTGTGATCTCTATTATTACTGGCACTTACTACTGTACTTGTCCATCCTCTTGGCATATCACCTTCATGACTGTTATAAGTATCTTCTTCATGATGGAAAAAAACTTGTATCTGTACATTGAACAAACATGTTAGATAAAATATTGAGGCTGAAGCCTCTCTTTTGATGGTTTGATCAGATTTTCTCCTTCCTGCTTCATCTTATGCATCTGATGCTCTATTTATCTGTTTCATTTTCTTGATTTGATGTGAAATAATAAGTGCATTCTAAGCTACTACATATAGGGATAGAGATGAAACCCTGAGCTCTAACATCACTTTTCACTTCCTCCTGCAGGTTCAATTGGAGCCACCACTAGGACAGTTGGAGATGTTGGTGCAGGCAACGAGATTCATCATTCACTCATGCAATGATGGGTCCCATCTTTACTCCCATGGCTTGTGTGGGACCATATCAACACTTCTTCATTGAATATAATCAGTTGTTTCATGCAATGTGACTTGTGTATTTTTCCTCTTTCTTGTAACTCAATTGCATAACATAACTGAATATTATTGCATGTAATAAATGTTTATAATCATGAAAAATTGACAAAGTCATGTGTACCTTTTTTGAAGCTGCATCAAACTATAATGAATGAACTACAATGAATATAACTAAAACATGATCTATCATGACTAGATTAGCTTCAACTTCACCTGTTAGACCTAGGATACCTTTAACCCTATTGGAGTATCTTGTCACCCTATCTGGATCATGTAGCAGCTCTGATTGAGCTGATACATGATCTTGGTACTATGATCCCTGCAAGGGCACTCTATCGGGACAGTAGGCCTACTAGGCTGGTCTGTGAACTAAATTTTCTTCTCCCTTTCTTTTGAATTGTCTACTTCTCCAAAGCAGCAACAGAAACTATTGTTACAACCTAACCAAATTAGCTGCAAAGCATAATTTGGTAACATTTTTGGTGACCTCTATGCTAGTTTTGCCTACTAAAACTCTAAGGCTAGTTACCTAGTTTATCCATTGGGCAATAGAGTCTTTCCTTAGCCTTTACAACTCAGAAAACTTCATGACAACACAGTTGCTAGAAAAACAATAGTAGCAAAAGAAAAATTGAATACAAAACAATGTTGACTCCAAAAAGGACTAGCCAACTGTGCATCTGCACTTCTTGGAAAACAAAAAATTGAACAGAAACAAATGGCCTACCTACCTACAACTAACAAATGGAACAGGCTGGGTAAATAAAGCTATTAACTAGCTATATGAAATAGCTACCTTTTTGCACCAACCTGGGGTGTTTTTCATGCCTCTGTGCAACCAAAAGAATGTAGAAAATTGAAAAATTCATGATCAACTATTGAAATATCTCCTGGGGAGTGAAAACAAGTCCACTTACCTCATCATAATGATCACACATGTTGATGCTTGGAGGTATATAGGTAAGGTGAAACTATTGTTCTTCAACTGCAACTTCATGCTTAGGTGCAGGCATAACCTGTGATGCTCTGTTGTACTTGATCTTAACTAGATGTCTAATAGGACATCCTCCTAAAAGGATAAAAGGTAAGGTCTCCTTGCTAGTTTGTTTCTCATGCACTATTGTCTCATCATTTTTTTGATTCAAAGGTGCTTGTTTGTCATCCAATTGTGAAACAAATACCTCAAGATCATCCCAAAATAGGTCCTCTTCAACCTCTTCTTTGCTTTTTTCTATGAGAGGACTATTTTTGACCTTATGAACCAACTTTTCCTCCTAATTTATTCTTCTTTCAGCTTCTCCAAAACTTTCTCAAGTTCTTAAACCTGCTGCCCTGGTTGATCATGCTCCTCCACCTTTTTGAACATGTATGATTTGTCATCATCTACTTTGTGTTTAAGCATATGAACAATGAAATACATTCTTCCTATTTCTACTCAATTACCTCCTCTCTATGCTCACTAAACCAGTTGCTTTGATGATTAGAAAGTGACTCATTTAGAAATATGACCACTTCTATCTTATGTTCATGTTGTTCCTGAACTTCCTCCTTCTGAGATGTTGGTTTGACAACTAAGTTAGAAAAAAAAATTCTATGATATCCAAGAAAAGGTCTTCTTCAATAATATCTTCACTTTTATTTATGAGATAGACAGCGTCATGAACATGAATCTCTCCAATCTGCAAAATAGGACTACTCTGGTGTTCTTCATGAATTAAGAGTTCATCCTCACACTTTTTTCTTGGACCAACAACTTGTTAACTTCTTCAACATCTTTCTGCTGCTCCAAATCTCTCATTGATATGAGCATGAATATGCTCTCTTCATCACTGTCAACACAACCAGGTAGCTGATCAAACAAAGAAACTGACTTTTCCTCTTCATGTGGTTCCTTCTCGATTGGAACTTGAAAACACAAAATGGCAAATTTCATTTCCTCCCTAATCTCACACTTTGCTTCTTCTTGGCTCTTTGAGTTTTTACTTGCTTGCCACACAACAAGTCCACCTGGGAAGAAGGAAATGGTGCTAGGACAAGTAAGTTCAGCTGATAACATAGTACAAACTTGAGCTAGAAGTTGTGTCATTTGTTCCTCCTCTTCTTCACACTTTCTCTTTTCCTCCATCTTTTGCTGATAACAAAAGGTCTCATAAGACTATTGCTCTTGTTGTTGGAGATAGGCTTGATAAGACACTTCCTCCTGTTGCAGGGTATATTCATTTTCTCTTTTGATCTCTGATATTTATCTTTGAAAATCTAAAGCAATATCCCAAATGCTCAGGCTAGTTTTGTGTAAATCTAAGGTCATATCTTGAATGCTCCTTCTATCCTCATACTGAGGCTGATCAACAGAAAAAGCATGTTGGTTGGGATCAAAATTGTCTTTCTAGGATTGGTTATGAGCATAGGTAGGATGCCATGAAGGTTGAGCAGGGGTGGGTGAGCGGTATTCATACTGTGCATGATGGTTTCTTTGGAAATTACTGGACTTAGGTGTAAAACCATCATCATGATTAGCTTGATAAGGCTGGAAGGAGGGTACTCTAATAGCTTCTTCATGAAATGGAGCATGATGAAACTTTTCTCCATGAAATAGATACATTTTTCAACATTCATATAAGCTAGAAACTCATTGAAATACCCAAAAATTAGAATAATCAAGACTGGTTTTTATCATACCAGCACTTTTTCCACCTTGAAACCAGTATATTTGAGCTCAAAGTTGCCAGATGTGAGATGATTTTGCCTCCAAAGGAAAATCTTACTGATATACACACCTTATATCAGTAATATTTTGATGTAAAGATTATCACACTAGATTGGTATCTACACTAGATCTACTTGAAAAATAGAGAAGTGAGTCTCTAGGTATGTTGTTTTCACCTCAAAAGGCTGAAACTCTACTGTGCATACCAAAACAACAAAGAAAACTTGTATTTAGGTGTCCTAAAACTTAGTTCAGAGTCTCACTGGGCATGCCAAAAACTATTGTCACGAAGGATTGCACCCTGAATACTAAGCCTTTACAAGCTTGGCAATCATGTACAACATGGGAATGTTCTCAGACTGTGGGTTTTCCTATTACAAGGATGAACCTCTAGAAGAGCCAACTCCCTTTAAATGCCCCTTTGGATCTATATCTTGATGAAGAAAAGAGATAGAAGAATATTGTATAAACTGAAACTGAATTGAAAATCTATCCTAAAGGGGGTGATGCACCAATATTTTAACTTAAATTTTCAATGTGACATACAAACACTTTCCAATACACCTGTTCTTACAATCCAAAATGGTCAAATTCACCACATAAGTAATTCACATAAAGGCATGAGAAATCTTCCACAAGTTGTGACCTATAATAAACTAAAATTTGTATACTTGCATCCAATAAATGAGATAAAAAATTTAGAGGTTTTGAAGCAAAACACAGAAAATTCCTATCAAATCACTCACAAAATAAACAAGACACTTGGATTCGGATAGAAGAACCCCTGATTGTATTATAAAATAGAAGGAATCTCTACAAAATAACAACAAATTGCTAGAAAATAATCTACTGCTACTACAAAACTGAAAAAATGGCTAAGTTACAAGACAATCTCCCTCTCTGCAATATGCAAAGGCAAAAAAGAAAGAACTAGAAAAAAAGCATAAGCTTTTTCCATATAATACAAAATATGTCTCCAAAAGTGGATGGGAAGTCAACTCCAACTCAACTGGACTCCAAAATGTGCATGAATGAGTCTAGAATAGCAACTCCAAGTTGTTGGGCGAACACAAGTGAAAAGCCTAAAATTAAGGCCCCAAAAATTCTCCAAGATGAGCAAAAATAGCTCAGAACTATTCCTCCAAGGATAGTTGACCAAACAAAAGCCAAAATTGTTGCAAGTATGTGCCTAATTGGTGTTGTCATTGATGTCAACATATCTATGTTGTCATTGGTGTCAACTGTGCTCTTACTTTGTTGAGGATATTGGGAAAATTAGCCCCTCTGATGATAACAATGTGTTGTAATAGAAACAATGCATTACATGCAGTAGAACAGTCCAGATGAATGCTCTGCATTTCGTGTAGAATAAATATCTTCACCTATAGATTGGAATTTATTTAGAAGCCTATCTAAAGATGTTATATTCTAATTTTGAGACTCTGGAATGAAGAATTGAGTAAGTTATGTTCACTAGAGTGAAAACAGGTTTTTCTGTATGCTTGGTGGTGATAGGGAGAAAGTGTTTTGCTCTGCATTCCTTCGCATTGAAGTATTTTGGTCTACGGTTCTGGAATTAAGTTAGTGGTGATGTTAAGTGCCTTCAAATGCAATGGTTCATAATTTAGTGGTCAACAAGCTATCTTTTACTCATGACAGTGGCTGGCAGTGTTGTTCTTGTGCTCTAGTTTGAAGAATCTTATTGATAGAGTTGTTAGAGATTGTGCAGTTGTTCTTGGTTATTACAATGTGCTTTTAGATGTCTCTTGATCATGATCCCACATTCGGATTGGTCCGCAAGGAGGAATTTAGATTGTGCATGAAGTGTGTTCTTGAGAATACTTGTGTTAACATCAGTCTTGGCTGACCTGGTTGGAGTCATCATCTACAGAGATGCATCGAAGATTGTGTTTGAGTCCCAGCTAAGGCCTAGTGTGATCTCTATGCATTCTTACATCTTTTCCTTAGCTAAATTTGTATTAGGTCCAGACCTATTTTATGTATGTTTATAATGCTGACTTTGGAGATTGTTCCAATGGTTGATGATTGTAATACTAACCTTGATGATCATTCCAAGGTTGATGAAGTGTATAAATACTTGTAATTAAGTCGTGAAAATGTATCAAAGTGTAAAAATGAGAAGATAAAGTGAAGTGAGGTAGCAGAGCAGAGCAGAGGTGTTTGTACTTCAATGGAACTGAACCTTGGCATGAAGTAGATGTTGTTATCTCAGTTCAACCCTTTAGCAATGAGACTTCTTTTGGTAGTGAGCCACCCTTTGGTAGTGAGCCATCCATAGGCAGTGAGCCTTTGTTTGCAATGAGCAATTTAGGCAATGAGACTCTATTTTTTGGTATTGATATAACATATATTTCTGTGGGCTAACACCCACTGTGGTTTTTCCCTTTTAGGGTTTTCCACGTAAAAATCTAGTGTCTCCTATGTTATTTATGCTTTTGTGTTGAGCTTCTCATTTGATGCTTTCATGGTTGTGCCTGAATATAAGTAATTGATAAGTTGATGATCATATTTGGTTAAAAGTTTTAGGACAACTGATTCACCCCCCTCTCAATTGTCTAGTGCAATTCAATAATTGGTATCAGAGCCAAGTTCCTCTAAAGAAAGCCTAACATCTTGAGGAAGATCCAGGATGTCTTATAAGAAGGAAGCTCCACATTTTGATGGGACAAATTATGCTCTTTGGAAGGTACGAATGAAAATCCATCTTCTTTGTCTTGGTTATAAAGTATGAAACGCTGCAAAAGCAAAATATACCATGCCTCCAAGTGGTTTGATGACTGAAGATGAAATCAAAGAATATGAGGTGGATGTCAAAGCAAAGGATGCTCTATTAAGTTCCTTAAGTGACTCAGTGTTGACAAAAGTTGTGGACCTTAAAACTACAAATGAGGTATGGGAGAAGCTGAAAAATCTATATGAAGGAGATGATTCTATAAAAGAAGCCAAGTTACAAAGTCTGAAAGTGAAATATGAGGGTTTGAAGATGAATGAAGATGAAAAAATAATAGCCTTTATGCAAAGAGTTGATGAACTTGTCACTGGAATAAAGGGTATGGGAGGGACTCTCGGTGATAAGGAAGTTGTGATGAAATTTCTCAGATCACTACCAAAGTCATATAGTCACAAGGTAGCTGCAATTGAAGAATTCATGACTGTGAAAACTATTGATAGAGATTAGTTACTTGGAAAGCTTACAACCTTTGAGATGAGATAATTTGGTGATGCCCTACCTAAAGTTGAATCAGCTTTTAAATCCAATACTTCAGCAGAGATCTCCAAAGATGAGAAATACAAGGTGGATGATGACTTTGATGAAATTGAAGCTAACTTTGTTGATATGCTACAAAGAGGCTCCGATAAGTTCAAAGGTAAATTACCTTTCAAATGTTTCTCTTGTGGTAAAGTAGGTCATTATGCTTCCAGATGTCCTGAAAGAATTGAAAGAAATAAGAAGAAACATGAGAACAAGTCTAGAGTTCCAAAGAATTGCTACTATGTCAAAGATTTTGATGATGAAGGGGTGACTGATGAAAAATCTGATGATGCTAATACTAGTGCAAATAATTCCTATTTATTTCTATTAAAGAAGATCTTGTGTCTACTAATTCTGCTAGTTGTGTGAAGGATGAAAAACCAGTTGAAGAAAGTGCTTTGGCTGTTCAGGTTGAGAAAGACAAGGATGAATGGATTATTGATAGTGGATGCTCACATCACATGACTGGTGACAAAAGTAAGTTTGTAAGTTTGGAAAAGTATGATGGAGGACTGGTTAGGTTTGGAGATAATACAGCTGGTAAGATTTGTGGAAAAGGATCTATTTCATTTGATGGAAAACATAATACTGACAATGTTCTATATGTAAAGGGTTTGAAGCATATCCTTTTGAGTGTTGGTTAGATGTGTGACAAAGGATATGATCTGAGATTCAAAGATAATGGGTGCAAGATCATGGAAAGTTCTGGAACTGTGATTGCTACCGATAAGAAGACAAAAGGTAACATCTATCAATTGAGAGGAACTAATGATTATTGTTTATTGGCTTAGGCAGATGAAAGTTGGTTATGGCATAGAAGGATGTGTCATATAAACTTTGATAATCTGGTAAAGATAAGTTCATGTCAGATTGTGAGAGATTTACCAACACTTGTAAAACCATCCAACACAATCTATAAGGAATTTTAGTTAGGGAAGCAAACAAGAACAAGCTTTGAGAACAAAGAGCAATTCTCTGTTGGTTTGCTGGATCTAGTGCATACAGATCTCTGTGGTCCTACAAGGGTGAGAAGTCTACAAGGTGAAAGATACTTCAGGTTGCTTATTGATGATTACTCTAGAATGACTTGGGTTACTTTTCTAAGAGATAAATTAGAAGCCCTAGAAAAGTTCAAATCCTTCAAGGCAATGGTTGAAAATGAAATAGAGTTGAAGATCAAATGCTTGAGGTCTGATAGAGGAGGTGAGTTCACATCAAATTAATTCAACATTTTCTGTGAAGAACATGGGATAAAGAGATAGCTGTCTGCACCTAGGACTCCTCAGCATAATGGAGTTGTGGAAAGGAAGAATGAGATAGTTCAGGAGGCTGCTAGGACAATGTTGAAGGAAGAAGGTCTGTTGGAAGTCTTTTGGAAAGAAGCTATTCACACTGTTGTCTACATCCAAAATAGAGTTCAAGTGAAAGGAGAGATGTTGATACAAGATGCAATGAAGAAATCTTCCTTGGATGCTCTACCAAGAGTAAGGCTTACCAGTACTACAATAAAAGGCTCAAAAGATTGTTGAGAGTTCAAGAGTTGTTATGAACCAGATGAACCTGTGACTATAGTAAATGAAGAGAAAGATAAGCAAGAAGACAATCAAGATGAAGAAGAGGCTCTAGAAAGTATTGTCAAGACTCCTAGGTATGTAAGGATCAGTCATTCTAAAGATCAGATTATAGGTGACAAGAACAAAGGTGTGCTAACAAGAAAGAAGACTTGTAAAGGAACAAGTCAATTATTGTTTGCTTTCAAAGATTGAACCAAAAACTATGAATGAAGCATGCAATGATGAAAATTGGGTAAAGGCAATGGAGGAAGAACTATTGTAGATAGAGAAGAATGAAACTTGGGAATTAGTTCCTAGACTTGCTAACAAAAATGTTATTGGAACAAAATGGGTCTTCAGGAACAAGTTGAATGAAATTGGAGAAGTTTTAAGGAATAAAACAAGACTTGTATGTAAAGGATATTCTCAAATTGAAGGGATAGATTTTGAACAAACCTTTACCCCAGTAGCTCAGATTGAAGAAATCAAAATGTTTATAGCATTTACAGCTCACAAAGATTTTAAGGTATATCAGATGGATGTGAAATCTACCTTCCTGAATGGTGAATTAGAAGAGGAAGTATACATTGAGAAACCGGAGCGATTCCAATTGTCAAATCAAGGTGATATGGTATGCAAGTTGAAGAAAGCATTGTATGGACTCAAACAAGCTCCTAGAGCTTTGTATGAAAGGTTAGACAGGTATTTATTGCAATTGGAATTTAGTAAAGGTACTACAGATAGCAATCTGTACTTCAAAATCATTGATGATCAGATCTTGATTATTGATTTCTTTGTTGATGACATTATCTTTGGAGGAAATGAAGGTATGTGCATAAGGTTTGCCGGTGAGATGAAAAGTGAATTTGAAATGTCCATGTTTGGTGAAATGAATTTATTTTTGGGTCTACAAATTAATCAATCAGATAAAGGATTCTTCATATCTCAGTCTAAGTATGTGAAGAGTTGAAGAAGTTTGGGATGAAAGACTCTAAACCGGTATGTACTCCCATGGTGACTGGTTGCAAGTTGAGAAAAAATGATGAATCACCTAAGGCTGATAAAAAAAATACAGATCCATGATTGGAGATTTTCTTTATCTAACTCAAATGAGACCTGATATTATGCATGCAGTTTGTCTTGTTGCAAGGTTTCAAGATGATCTAAGAAAATCACATGTGATAGCAGTTAAGAGAATTCTAAGGTATTTGAAAGGTACATCAGTTTATGGCTTATGGTATCCAAAGGACAATGATTTCACTCTCAGTGCTTATACATATGCAGATTGGGCCAGAGATGTTGATGGTAGAAAGAGTACAAGTGGAGGTGCCTTCTTCTTGGGTAATAGATTGGTCTCATGGTTGAACAAGAAACAAGATTCAATATCTTTGTCAACTGCACAAGTAGAGTATATTGCAGCAGCATGTTGTTGTACTCAAGTATTATGGATGAAGCAGACTTTGAAGGATATAAGAGTTGTGTATGAAGATCCAATTGTAATTTTCTGTGACAATACAAGTGCCATAAACATTTCAAAGAATGTAGTGATGCACTCAATAACAAGCACGTATCAATAAGGTATCACTTTTTGAGAGAGAAGGTGACAGAAAATGAAGTAAAGTTAGAATATGTGTCCACAAAGGATCAGATTGCAAACATTTTCACTAAACCTCTGCCTAAAGATACCTTTGAGTATGTCAAAGAAAAGCTAGGATTCATTACCCCTCCTATCCTAAACTAAGATGCATAGGAATGCATTAATCCAGTGGAGTTCAAAGTATCATTCCTTGATCTGGATTGATGTTCTGAAGGCTACCTCTCAGAAGGAGTAGCTAAATGTTTCTGGTAAAGTAAATGGATCAGAGCAGTAGCATGCAAGCATGTGCCATTTTCCATTGATGTCAAAGGGGGAGAGAAATCATGTGAAAAACTCAGGGGGAGAAAGAATGCAAATGTGTAAAGAGAAAGGTAGAGAATTTTGTCTTAGTGGTCTTTTCAATTTTTCACATCATATGTTGCTATCAATGACAAAGGGAGAGATTGTTGCAAGTATGTGCCTAATCAGTGTTGTCATTGATAACAACATATCTGTGATGTCATTGGTGTCAACTATGCTCTTACTTTGTTGAGGATATTGAGAAAATTAGCCCCTCCGATGATAACAATGTGTTGCATTAGAAACAGTGCATTACATGCAATAGAACAGTCCAGATGAATGCTTCGCATTTCCTGTAGAATAAATATCTTCACCTATAGATTGGAAGTTATTTAGAAGCCTATCTAAAGATGTTATATTTTGAGTTTGAGCCTCCAGTATGAAGAATTGAGTGAGTTATGTTCACCAAAGTGAAAATAGATTTTTTTGTATGCTTGGTGGTGACAGGGAGAAAGTATTTTTCTCCGCATTCCTCCGCATTGAAGTATTTTGGTCTGCTGTTCTAGAATTAAGTCAGTGGTGATGTTAAGTACCTTCAAATACAATGGTTCATGATTTGGTGGTCCGCAAGCTATCTTTTACTCATGACAGTGGCTGGCAGTGTTGTTCTTGTGCTCTAGTTTGTAAGAATCTTATTGATAGAGTTGTTAGAGATCATGTGGTTGTTCCTATTGATTACAATGTGCTTGTGGATGTCTCATGATCATGCTCCTACATTTAGATTGGTCTGCAAGGAGGAATTCAAATCGTGCATGAAGCGTGTTCTTGAGAAAACATGTGTTAACATTAGTCTTGGCCGACCTAGTTGGAGTCATCATCTACGAAGATGCATCGAAGATTGTGATAGCATGTTGTGGTGTGGAAGATTATGTTTGAGTCCCAGCTAAGGCATGGCATGATCCACATACATTCTTACATCTTTTCCTTAGCTAAATTTGTATTAGGTCTAGACCTATTTTATGTATGTTTGTAATGCCGACCTTGGAGATTGTTCCAATGGTTGATGATTATAATGCCAACCTTGATGATCATTCTAAGGTTGATGAAGTGTATAAATACTTGCAATTGAGTCATGAAAATGTATCAAAGTACAAAAATGAGAAGATAAAGTGAAGTAAGCTAGTAGAGCAGAGAAGAGGTGTTTGTGCTTCAATGGAACTGAACCTTGGCATGAAGTAGATGATGTTATCTCAGTTCAACCCTTTGGCAATGAGCCACCCTTTGGTAGTGAGCCATCCATAGGTAGTGATCCTATCTTTGTAGTGATCAATTTGGGCAGAGAGCTCTGTAGGCAGTGAGCCTCTATTTTTCAGTATTGATATAACTTATACATTTATGTGGGCTAACACCCACCGTGGTTTTTACCTTTTAGGGTTTTCCATGTAAAAACCTGGTGTCTCCTATGTTGTTTATGCTTTTGTGTTGAGCTTCTCATTTAATGCTTTGATGGTTGTATTTGAATATAGTAATTGATAAGTTGATGATCATATTTGGTTAAAAGTTTTAGGACAACTAATTCACCCCCCTCTCAGTTGTCCAGTGCAGTTCAACAAAAAATAGCTCAGTTTGACTCAAAGTCAAAAATAGAACTCAAAATATCTCTCCCTGTATGAGCTTGTACTTCAGTTCAACTCCTCTTGTTTTTTACATGACTAAAGGGCAAAAAGAACCTATTTTAATAAATATTAAGGATAATCTTCTCCATTTTTATCTTACTAAGTATTTAATAATTATCCTCTTGGTTTTGTTAGACAAATAGTAAGGTAATTTAAAGTTATTACCCTTAATATTTGCTCAAATACAATATGTTTTTTCTCCAACTCATGTTAAAAAAAAAGAAAGGGGGTTTACATTATTGTAGTTATCTATGTCTCCTTTTCTTACCATAGCCCTCCAAGTCAAACATAATCTCTTCATCATTCTTGGCTTAAAAAAACACTCAGACCTGCCATTATCATGCAAAAAGAACCTTAAGTCAAAGCAATCAACACTTAAGGTTGTCATATCCCCTAAGTCTTCCACAGGATCCATATACATTTACCTAGTTCTCAACACTTAGAAAAGTGTTTGACCACAAGGTTAATTTGTTTGCAATGATTTTTTTTTTAACAAAAGAAAAGATATTCTTTATACCGGGCTTGGACTTAATTTTAGGGCAATTTCTTTGGGACAAGAGGGTTTTCAAAACCCTAAAGGGCATCATTCGCTTTTCATCTCTATCTTCTGCACTTTGCCGCTCACCTAAAAGTTGGAGCGCCGCCATGGCAATTTAGACAACTACTCTCCTTCACCTGCAAGTTGTTGCTCTCATATTGGTACATAGTCATCTCTATCTTGATGTTACTTATTTCTCTCTTTAAGAACTCTGTGAAAGATACTATGGACTAAAACTATTCATTATGGAAACCTTACTTTGCTGCTCCTTGGCCTATGCCTTTTTTTCTACCTTTCAAACTCTATTCATGACAGACATGATCTCTTCCAAAGCTTCCATGTCATAGTTTTTGTCATCTGCAATGATGTTTAATCAGCACCATCATGTTTTTATTTGCATTCTTTCACTATATCTTTCTCATATACCCGTTTCTAATCATTATCTTTTACTGTCAAGGGTTTCATGAGAAGCTTAGGACAGCATTCTCTTCCAACTCAGTCTATGGACCTGTCAAAAAATTCTTCTTGTCTTGTTGATCTACTTTACAAGTTTCAACAGAGGTATGTTCATGATTCCATGTATTTCTCTAGTTATATTTTATGAGACTTAATGATTATTGTACCATCCTTATTTGAGGTTGTCATGCCTTTTATCTGTTGTTTGTCTATTTGGATGTGTCAACTTTGGTTGGTGCTATGATAAACAGCCAGTCTGTGGTTCTTCAAAATCAGAATTTGTACTCTATTTTTTTCCCTTCAAATTTATGTGGAGAGACAAGTGGCTCCCACTGAGAAGACCAGTCCTACAAGTGTTGGCTCTATTTCTTGATAACCTCAAGCCTATAAGAGAGCACTAATACAGAAAAAAAAAAAAAGAAAAAAGATCTTGCTTCTGGCACAAAAAAGGGTTGTAAAGGTTTACTTCATCTAAAATGAAACCTGTAAAGATAAGCTTTATGAAGCTTGATAAAATAAGAACTATCAACACTCCTAGTTTTCTTTGAATGACTGATAAAAACCTTAGAGACTTTGACCCTTTGATGACAAATTAATATCTGTATTTTCTTTGTTTGGAATTCAATCCAAACAGAGGGACTATAGTGATTCTTTTAAACCCTCCTTGCAAAAAAAATTTGAGGAATAGTTTGACCTCTGTATGATGATTTCCAAGGCTTCTGTTAATTGATCTATTTTGCATTTGCCTCATCCCACCATCACACTCTATTACTTCCTTGCAAAAGATCTCATACTGTCACTGACCCTCCTATTGTTTGCGACTGTGACAATCTTGTCTTTTAATGGTCTGTTGTTCCATACTTGAGAATCTCATTATATATTGTGAATGAACATTTTTTGGCTATCATATGTCATGTTTCTCTTGATTCTAAATATCATTCCATACAATACAAACTTGTGGGTGTAGTGACTTGCAAATAATTACTCTTTCTTGATACATGAAGTTACTTTACATTCTATGTCTTCTTCTTTATTTTTTCAAACCATGCTAACCATTTCTTGCATTTCTTCCTAAAATGCCCTTAACTGCTTTCTTGCCATGTTTGAAGTCCTTCCTGACTTTGTACAGTGCACCAAGAATGACTATTAGGATGCAAGATCCTCTTCAATTGCGTCATCTCCTTTGCAATGTATGACTATTTCATATGCATGTTTTATCTTCTTTGAATATTTACCATGGAAAGCACATTTCTAATTTGCTGCTTCTTATATCTGTATTCACTGTCTTTTGTAGCTCTTTGTATAAGTGTTCTTAAATCTAATGTCATCTCCAAAATAACTATCCATGTTTGAGAGTGTTAAGATGTGTTTTGATGATCTAAAACTAGTACAGCCATAGATATGATCTCATAAACCCTTAGCTGACTGTTCAGGGTTGTTCTTGACTACTCATTCAGCAAGCTGCCCTCAATTTACTATCCTTCACAAGTCTGCAATAAGTCTCATTGATCCCAATTAAACTTCATACCACATACTATCCTTTCTTGGCCCATAGTGTCTTGCATGTAGACTTCCCCTTCTGTGATTACAGTCCATGATTGTAGCAGATCCTTTATGACTATTTGTGCACCTTACACAGTCCTTAGATGAATGTCCTCACATCTTTATGTTATCTTCTTTTCTATGTAGGTCACAAAGTTAATTACTTGCAGCTTAAACCTATGTGACCATAATAGGTATATCTATGACTGCTTTCTTGTTCTAATAGTCCTACATGATTGTTCCTTAGCATTTAAATAAAAAGGGTATAAAGACTGCTCCATAGTCATCCATATGACTATTACCTTACTTTGACTGACCTTCAATCTTCACAAGTATATTCTAGACCTGCACTTTGTTATGGTAATGTCTTTGAAGGGAACTAAAACTATACTTCATAAAAATGCTTCTTATAATTTATGTGTCATATTCAGCATGTTGATTGTCTCTTTGGAAAACAGCTATAAAAATGTTTCTTGTGGTTATGCTTTTATCTTGAATAACAATTATGACAGCTATGGCTTTCTTCTATGATGCAAAAAGGTATATAGAAAAGCTTCATTTCTGACTCCTCTTGAGATTGTAAAAGACACTTTTGGCTTTATATGCTCCTACTTCAGTGTTGTCCTCATAGTTGTTGATTAGCTTGATTGTTCTCTCATAAGATTTTAGAGTTTTCCTACCATTTAAGACATGCAATTATATAAGTCTTGAGACTTTTGGCTAAAGATTGTTCTATAACCTACCTTGATGGTTGTTCTCTTACAGCTTCTAGACATGAAAGTCTTTCATATCATTATTGTCATTAAATCTTAAAAGCTCATTCATTGTTCCCATACCTTCATAGTTTTGTCTGATCTTTAGCTTTCTTAACTACTTCCTCTTAACCCTTCACATTGCATGTTGTCCTCTTTGCTATTGGACTGTACCCTTTTAGGACTATTCTAAGACTTTACAATAGTCATCAAAGAATGTTTCCTTTATTTTTTTATTGCACCCTTTATCTTTTGACCATGACAAATGCTTGATGTTGTTTCTCTTTATGCCGTGGCAGACCCTCTAATAGACTTTTATACAGTGCTCCTTTTGGAACTTTAATCATTTGACTTGAAAACCTCTATGTGGCTCTGTATTTTTTGCTTCTGATTAGGCTTTTATCCTTTTACAAATGTTGTCTCCTTGACATTGTTATAGACTAATGTTCTAGAAGGCTTTTTCTTGAAAACTTACAATGAATAATGTCCTTTGATGACTATTAATTATGGCTAACCCTTATCATGTGGTCTGTTATCTATTCTCTTGATTAACATGACTATTGCTTGATAAAATGTGACTACTCTCTTTAATGATTTCATGTTGTCCCTTTGACACCTATTGTCATGTGAAATCATTTGATATTCATTTGAACTATAACTTGGACTGCTCCCTTTTGATCTGAGGCTTGCTCTAACTGTGATCTCTATCATCACTGGCACTTACTAATATACTTGTCCATACTCTTGGCATATCACCTAGCTGCTTCATGATTGTTATAAGTATCTTCTTCATGATAGAAAAAACCTATATCTGCACATTGAACAAACATGTTAGATAAAATATTGAGGTTGAAGCCTCTCTTTTGATGGTTTGATCAGATTTTCTCCTTCCTGCTTCATCTTATGCATTTGATGCTCTATTTATCTATTTCATTTTGTTGATCTGATGTGAAATAATAAGTACATTATGAGCTACTACATATAGCGATAAAGATGAAACCCTCCTCTCTAACATCACTTTTCACTTACTCCTACAAGTTCAATTAGAGCCACCACTAGGACGGCTAGAGATGTTGGTGGAGGCAATGGGATTTGTCATTCACTCAGGCAATGACGGGTCCCATCTTTACTTTTTATGTTGTCATTTAGTTTAGATGTACTTGTTGTTGTGCATCGAATCACATACATTTACTCCCACGACTTGTGTGGGACCATATCAACACTTCTTCATTTAATATAGTTAGTTGTTTCATGTAATATGACTTGTGTATTTATCCTCTTTCTTGTAACTCAATTGCATAACATAACTGAATATTCTTGCATGTGATAAATGTTTATAATCATGAAAACTTGACAAAGTCATGTGTACCTTTTTTGAAGCTACATCAAATTGTAATGAATGAACTACAATGAACATAACTAAAACATGATCTACCATGACTAGATTAGCTTCAACTTCACCTGTTAGACCTAGGATCCTCCTATCCTGTTGGAGTATCTTGTCACCCTATCTAGCTCATGTAGCAGTTGTAATTGAGCTGATACATGATCTTGGTACTGTTATCCCTACAAGGGCACTCTGTAGGAATAGTAGGCCTTCTAGGATGGCCTGTGAACCTAAATTTTCTTATCCCTTTCTTTGAACTATCTGCTTCTCCAAAGTAGCAACAGAAACTGTTGTTAAAACCTAACCAAATTGGTTGCAAGGCATAATTTGGTAACACTTTCAATTTCTAGATTCAAAGTAGATGATTGACTTTGTGGAACTTGACTAGCTTATATTGAGGGGTTGTTCATATATCCTTGATTGTTCATGTAAGATGGGATATTTTGTTGACTACCTATGGCACTGATCAGATTAATTGTAGAGCCTTGGGGTGCTTGATTGTTTAAATAAAGAGGTGTAGGCAATTGTGCACTAGGCATGACCTGGTTGATTGGTGTAAGATTCATCGCTTGGTTTGGATTGAAGACTTGATTATGATTGTAGGCTTGACTTTGTGCTTGACCAAGGACGCCTGGGATTGGATTAAGGAGTGATGTGTGTTGAACCAATGCTTTATTAAGCATGGGTATTTGATTGTAAGCAGCTGATTGTCCCAACGAAGGGAGAGGTCCAACCCCATATCCTTGAGGCATGAGTTGCCTTTCCACAGTCATGGCTTCGCTATATGCTTGTGACAATGATGCTAAAACAGGAGCACGCCCTCTAACAAACATTGATGTGATGGGGTCAAGAGCCACTAAATACATCTGGATTGTGGCTATTTCAACCAGTTGGTAAGGATTTGTCAATCTCATGTACAATCAATGAAACCTCATGTTGAACAAACTCAAAGGCTCGTTGGGCTCCCTCCTACAGTGGCAAATTGGTGATATAGCATTGTGGGATCTATGGGAAGTTAGAAATGATTCAAGAAAGCAATTTCCATATCAAGCCATGAAGTAATCGACCCAGAGGGCAAAGAGAGGTACCAATTATATGTCAACCCATCAAGTGTGTATGGAAACATATGACATGCTATGTCTCTTCATGAATTTGGGCTCAGATCAAGGCATCTTTATATGCATGAACATGCTCTTTAGTCATTCATGTCCCATTAAATTGGAATTTGGGTATGAACTTATCTGGGTTTTTGGGTAGGTTATGGCCTTGTCTAGGAATGTTCAATGGGATATTCACTCCAAGCCAATTAGGTGGGTTTACAGCCATCACTTGAGATAGATTCATTACAATTTGTTGTGTGGATGGATTGGTAGATGGGATTGTAGGACTAGTTACTTGGGAACATACAAATGGATTATCAAACAGATTTTCAACACTAATTCCCAAGTCAACAAGCAAACCACGGGGATTAAAAGAGAAATCCCCGGCACTAAGAGAGTCACTAATGAAGTTACTCATTTTAGAAGATTCAAGTAAACTCGCAGAACTTGACCTAGAGTGGGTGTGATGGGATTCCAGTTTCGGGCCCTCCTTCTAGCACCAATTAATGTTGACCCGCAAAAGTGCATGGTGTCACACCTCATGAATCAGAAGCTGACTCCTCTCTTGAAAGGAGATTGGGTGATCTCCCCAAGGTCTCAGGGGGAACTTGGTCATGGTGAGTGTGGATGACTCAGTGATTTAATGTAGTTGTTTAACAAGGAACCTAAATCAAATTCTTATCATACCATAGCCTCTAGCTCAGTTTGATGGGTTTCAAAATTTAAGAAAATAAGGAATTATTATTTATAAAATTAAACTATTTTCTCACTTATAAACATTATCTATATTGAAACTTTCAATATCCTATCCTATTGCTAGCATAATAAAGGCCTTAAAACTGTTGGGAATTAAAGTGTCTCAACCTTGGTAATTCCTTGTATTTTTACATTGTATTTATTTATTATTTGCCTATTGTATTAATTGGATGCAAATCCTATGTTGTCATATTGTGGGAGTTAGCACGGTGATGTGTCATCCTACATGGCATATGACCACATATATTTTTGTCCTCACATGAGGAGATAGGTGTCCCACTTAGTAGTAGGAGTATTTTGCCATGTGTCAGCATCTTGGATGTTGTGTAAGGGAATATTAACCGTAACGGTCATGACAGATTCCTATGACGAAGTTATGACATGTAAGAGTCAGAAATAGGAGATTCTATGATAGGTGAAGACATGTATCGAAGAGCATCTTTGAAAAAGGTGTCTTTGGGTGCCCCAAGGTGGACTATGACATGTTGTAAGAAAATATGCTATTTATAGCCTGTGTATGATAGATTCTCTTACAGCTGTAAGTTATGACAGCTATGATAGATTCTATGACGGTTGTAAGAGTCGTAAGAGCATCTTTCATAGCCCATTTTGGAAATAGGTGACCTCCTTGGGATGGGGTGACTTGAAAAGTGTCAGGAGCTTCCTACAGTGTTGGATAAGTGTCCATAGGCATGGGTTTTGGGCCATGAGGCCATGTTGGACGCCCATCCCAATGTAGAGCTAATTTTGCCTTGTATATTCTATATAAACAATTGCTTTGAGGAGGTGATGTATTGCAAATTTTATAGGTACTCTTATGTTGCCGAATCATCTCCAGATATGAGTGTCGAAGACTCTTGTAAGACATTGGCTCTGTGTTGTATTGTAACCTTCATTGTTTACGTAATACATTTGAGCTGTGTTTTGGAGTGTGGGGTTTTTCACCCATACGAGTTTTCCCCACATATATCTTGTGTCTCTCTTCTTCTCTCATACTTTTTTGTTTATGTGTTTGTTGCAATATCTCTATTAGTGGATTTAACATTGTTGTAATAGTAAGGATAAAATTGAATTTGCACTCTCCTCCCCTCATTAGATTAGTGTAGGAAGTGATTTCTGCACACCTAGCTTCCTTTCAATTGGTATTAGAGCCTGGTCAGTTTTGGTTCTAGCTACTAGGTAGGGGTTTTTTGAGCTAATCTTAGGTTGAGTGGGAGTGTTGTACAGAGCATTATGTATCTTGTTGCAGAAAGGAGATGGCAACCACATTCGGAAGGTTAGAGGTTGAGAAATTCAATGGCACTAATTTCAAGTTGTGGAAACTCAATATGGAGGACCTACTTGTTGATCATGACCTATGGGAAATCGTATCCAGTGTGAAACCTATAGTAATGTCACAAGATGATTGAGACCTCAAAGATCAGAAGGCTAAGGGTCTCATAAGACTTTGTTTAACTGACTCTATCTTGTTGAATGTCCATGAGGAAAAGAGCACGAAAGATCTTTGGAAGAAGTTAGGTGATGTTTATCAGGCCAAGTCCTTGGTAAACAAAATTTTCCTGAAAAAGAAGTTGTTCGCTCTAAAGATGGAAGATAGAGGATCTGTTGTGGACCACATGAATGCTTTCAACATGATCATTCACAGTTGACATCTATGGGTGTGAAAATGGAGGAGGATCGTTGCATGACCCTGTTTTATTCTTTGCCAAATTTGTGGGATCATCTTGTCATGGCTATCAGAAGCACCACTACCACCTTCAAGATGGAAGATGTGGTGTCCTCACTGTTATTTGAAGAAATGTGGAGGAAGACATCTGAATTAGCCAAAGAGGCTCTTGCGGTTCATGGAAGACCCAAGGAGAAAGGGAAGAAGGACAAGAAAGCTAAGAAGGGTAGATCCAAATCCCATGGGAGATCCAAATCTCCTAGAAAGTCCAAGGCTCTCTATTGGAACTGTGGCAAGTCTAGGCATTTCTGAAAGGAATGCAAAGAAGAAAAGAAAAACAAAAAGAAATCATCCCTAGATTCAGAGTCTAACAAGTCACAAGATGATGGTAATGCCTTCATCGCATCCCTGGCCACCCATGCATCTGATGATGTGTGGTTGATTGATTCTGGTGCATCATTCCACATGACCTCGCATCGAAGTTGGTTCATGAAATATGAAGAGTTCGATGGTGGAAGAGTGTACCTGGGTGACGACTCTCATCTGAAGATTGTTGGTCATGGAAGAGTCTCAATTCAATTCCCTGATGAATGAGTGAAGGGGATCACTAGAGTTATGCACATTCCAGGCCTTGCACGGAAACTTCTTTCTGTAAGTATGTTGAATGATACAGGTGTATAGGTTGTCTTTGCGAAGGATGGCATGCACTTCACAGTGCAATAGTTCTTCTAACTTGAAGAAAAGAGTTGTAGTCACTTCATCCCCACCATCTGAACAAGTGATGAAGAAATTTGTTGTAACACTTTCTGATGGTAGTGCACATGCTTTGGAAGTTAAACTTCCTACTAAAAAGACTATTTTATGGCATTTGAGATATGGCCACATTGGTGAGAAGGGTCTACGTACCCTAAAAAATAAAAACCTCATTGAGGGGTTAAATGATTGTAATCTCGAGTTTGACTTTTGTGAACATTTAATTTATGGAAAACAAAAGCATGTTTAGTTTTACTCTAGTTCTCACAGGTCTTCTAGTGTATTGGATCTTATTCATTCTGATGTGTTTGGTCCTATTAATGTTCCTTCGATTTCAAAATCTATATATTTTGTATCTTTCATAGATGATTATAGTAGAAGGACATGGGTTTATTTTATCAGAAGCAAGACTGAAGTCCTTAGTCAGTTTAAGGAGTTTAAAGCCTTTTCTGAAAATCAGACTAGTAAAAAGATTAAGTGTTTGAGAACTAACAACGATGGTGAGTTTTGTTTGGTAGAGTTTGATGAGTTCTATAAAGAGCAAGGGATTGAAAGACATAAGACAACTCCATACACCCCGTAGCAAAATGGAGTTGTAGAGAGGATGAACAGGACACTGATCAAGAAGGCTAGGAGTATGCTTAGTGGAGCAAGCCTCGAACAAAAGTTTTAGGCTGAAGCTGTAGCCACTGCTTGCTATCTGGTAAACAGATCTCCTACATCAGCTCTTGTTGGTAAAACACCTGAGGTATGGTCTGGTAAGAATCCTTTAGTTAGACATCTTTGTGTCTTTGGTTGTGAGGCATATGCACATGTGCCTAGGGAGAAACGGTGGAAATTGGAGAACGAGGATGTTAAGTGTATTTTCATTGGCTATGGTGTCAGTGTGAAAGGATACAAGCTTTGGGATCCTGTGGCTAAAAAAGTGTTGTATAGAAGAAGTGTTATCTTCAAAGAGCTAACACCTTCTTCCATTGTTCTATAGCTAGAATAGACAGTAAAGAAAGAGGATGTTGTTTAGTTTCCTTCTACCCCTAAGAAGACTGAATAGATAGACCCTGTGAGACCTGATGATGAGGAGAGCTCTAGCAGCTCTGAAAGCTTAGAAGAAGAAGCAGAACCTCAACCTCAGCTATTGAGGAGATCTACATGAACAAGAAAGCAACCTAATAGGTTTGGTTATTCATTACTTGATTCTAGTTGTGCTTTTTTTTTACTTACTAACACTGATGAGCCTAGAACTATGAAAGAGGCTATGGGCATGAAAGATGCAGGTTCTTGGAAGGAGGCCATGGAGGATGAGATGGCTTCTTTGGAGAAGAATAAAACATGGGACTTGGTGCCTTTACCTGATGGACGAAAACCTATTAGATGCAAATGGGTGTTCAAGAAGAAATTTGGTGCAGATGGTAGTGTTGAAAAGTACAAGGCTAGATTGGTTGCGAAGGGGTACTCACAAATGGAGGGAATTGATTATGGTGAAATTTTCTCTCCCATTGTAAAGCTAACATCCATTCAATTTTTGTTATCTCTTGCAGCTACTTATGACTTGGAGGTAGAATAGATGGATGTGAAGACAACTTTCCTTCATGGTGATTTAGAGGAAGAAATCTACATGTCACAACTAGAGCATTACATAGAGAAAGGTAAAGAAAATTTGGTTTGCAAGTTAAAGAAGTCTTTGTATGGTTTGAAGTAGTCTCCTAGGATGTGGTACTTGAAGTTTGATGCCTTTGTGTTGTCAATTGGATATCTGATATCAAAATCAGATCATTGTGTGTATTACAAATTTGACAATGATCGCATTCTCATTATTGCATTGTATGTTGATGATATGTTGTTGATTGTGAATGGTAAGAATATGATTTCTGATTTGAAGTCTCAGTTGTCAACACAATTTGAGATGAAAAATCTCGGGGCAACCAGGTACATTCTGGGAATGGAAATTAGAAGAGACAGAGCTAACAAAAAACTTTGGTTAAGCCAGAGTAAGTATGTGAAGACCATGTTGGATAGGTTCAGCATGGCAGATTGTAGACCATTATGTGTTCCTGTTTCAATGGGGACAAAGTTGTCTATTAATGATTGTCCAAAATCTCCTAGTGAGGTGGAGGACATGAGTAGAGTACCTTATGCTAGTGATGTTGGTAGTTTGATGTATGACATGGTCTATACAAGACTAGACATTGCCCAAGTAGTGGGAGTCCTTAGTCGATTTATGGCTAATCCTGGACGGGTACATTGGGATGCAGTTAAGTGAGTGTTCAAGTATTTGAGGGGTGCTTCAGAGTATTCCATTTGCTATCATGGAAATGCTACAGGACCTCCGCATTCAGTATGTATTTGTGGATTTGTGGATTCTGATTGGGCAGGTGACATTGATAGCAGGAGATCCACCAGTGCCTAGATGTGTTCACTATGTTTGGTGGTGCAATTAGTTTAATGAGTAAGTGACAACCTGTGTTTGCTTTATCCACTACTGAAGTTGAGTATATGGATGCAACTCATGCTTGCAAGGAAGCCATTTGGCTTAAGAGATTGTGTTCAGATATTAGTGTTGATGTAGGTTAGATTAAATTAGTTGTGACAATCAGAGTGCGATTTGCCTTGCGAAGAATCCAACTTTCCATGCCAAAACAAAGCATATTGATGTATAGTTTCACTTCATACGAGACATGGTAGAGGATGGGAAGGTAAATTTGGAGAAGGTACATACTTCGAAGAATGTTGTAGATGCATTGATGAAACTAGTGAGCACAGAGAAGTTCAGATGGTGTTCAGACTCTATGGGCCTCTCGGCCTATAGCAGTTAAATCTTGTTAATTCTATTAGCTCTTACAAGGTGTTTGACAAGTGGGAGAATGTTGGGAATTAAGGTGTCTCAACCTTGGTAATTCCTTGTATTTTTACATTGTATTTATTTATTATTTGCCTATTGTATTAATTGGATGCAAATCCTATGTTGTCATATTGTGGGAGTTGGCATGGTGATGTGTCATCCTACATGGCATATGACCACGTGTATTTTTGTCCTCACATGAGGAGATAGGCATCCCACTTAGTGGTAGGGATATTTTGCCATGTGTCAGCATCTTGGATGTTGTGTAAGGGAATATTGATCGTAACAGTCATAACAGATTCCTATGACGAAGTTATGACATGTAAGAGTTAGAAATAGGAGATTCTATGACAGGTGAAGACATGTGTCGAAGAGCATCTTTGAAAAAGGCATCTTTGGGCACCCCAAGGTGGACTATGACATGTTGTAAGAAAATATGCTATTTATAGCCTATGTATGATAGATTCTCTTACAGCTATAAGTTATGACAGCTATGACAGATTCTATGACGGTTGTAAGAGTCGTAAGAGCATCTATCATAGCCCATTTTGGAAATAGGTGACCTCCTTGGGATGGGGTGACTTGACAAGTGTCAAGAGCATCCTACAGTGTTGAACAAGTGTCCATAGGCATGGGTTTTGGGCCATGAGGCCATGTTGGACACCCATCCCAATGTAGAGCCAATTTTACCTTGTATATTCTATATAAATAGGGGCTTTGAGGAGGTGATGTATTACAGGTTTTACAGGTATTGTTATGCTACTGAACCATCTCTAGATATGAGTGTCAAAGACTCCTACAAGAGCATTGGCTCTATGTTGTATTGTAACCTTCATTGTTTATGTAATACATTTGAGGTGTGTTTTGGAGTGTGGGGTTTTTCACCCGTAAGGGTTTTCCCCACGTATATCTTGTGTCTCTTCTTCTATCATACTTTTTTGTTTATGTGTTTGCTACAATATCTCTATTAGTGGATTTAACATTGCTATAATAGTAAGGATAAAATTGAATTTACACTCTCCTCCCCTCATTAGATTAGTGTAGGAAGCAATTTCTGCACACCTAGCTTCCTTTCAAAAACTACAAAACATCAAATCTATTAAACCATATTTTAATGATTTACACACTTTACATTTAATATTAATAGATATTTAATCAAACTTTATATATGTATTCAAAGAGAGACAAAAGAAAATCTATTTAACAACTAATACTATGTATTCAAACTTAATTTAATAGTTAAATTTGTCCATATGCATATTTATTACAAATTTATACATGTAACTCAAAACAACAGAAAACTACTTTTGATGGCTCTATAAAAGAAGACTAATTGATAAGACTGATAAAAGAAACCCTACGGTCCTATTCCATTCAGTGATTTTAAAAAATGTAAAAGAGTGCAAGGGATAAGGAGAATGGTGAACCTGTTATCCTTAGCTTGATGATCTTGGTCTGCAATCTGATTTGATGTTGAACTGAGCCCTATCTGATCTATTGTTGCATGATCCAAAAACATGAGTAGATGCTATCTTCTATGGATAGATTGATGCATGAAATCTAAGGGATTCTCCACCATATACATGTGCAGGGGAAACACAGACACAATAAACCAATTTTTTTGCTATCTAAATCTTCATTACATCAAGTCATGCTTTAGACCAAAGGAAAAACTTATTTACTAGGGATAACATCTCATGAAAATACCCAAGCTTTTATGTCATTTAAAATAGAAAAAAAAGTTACAAAGCTACTGTTGTTGTGGCCAGCAGTGTTAAAACAAAGAAAACTAAGATTGACCTTAAGACCATTGCTTCTACAAAATGTATAGAATCCCTCCTTCAAAATAGTCTCTCTCCTCTTTTCTACACTCCATTCATTGCATTTTTTTTTAATATTTTCCATCATTGTTGTCATGGTATGCCTCTGTGGAGATAGGCGACCTCTAGAGGCTCATAGGTGACCCCTACTTCTTCATTTCCACCTCTTTAATGGCTTTACCTGCAAGCTTTTAGATAGGTGCCCATTTCTTCATTTCCACGCCTCATTAAAATATCTCAATTTTTAAATATTCTCAGCTTTTATGAAACTTCTACACCTCTTGCACATAGGCACCTAGCTGGAGATAGTCTTTTCAAGAGGTAAAAATGATATTTGGTGAAGGTTTTGTTGATGATTGTTTTTACACATTCATAAAAAAAGTTAAAATTCACAAAATGAACCTAAATTGTCTTGAAAGATATGAAGAAATCACTTAAGAGTTCTTAATCCCAAGTTTCTATATGGTCAGGTCTTGACCTTGTGGACAATTCAGGTAGGTTAATGTGAAACTGTAATATTCAAGGGGCCTTGATTTAAGGTGATCTGTGACTCACTGGACTTGAATTATGCAAATTGTTGTAAAGACAAACAAATTATTCACTCATTTGCATAAATTTACTACTAAATCACAAAGATCTGTATGATTTATGATGAAACAAGCTTTTCTTTTCAAATTGATATGAAAATTGTCAAATACTGACACAATTCTGCATGCTCCTTTCAAATGTAAGACAATTTCCTTAAAAGCTCTGCATTTGAGCTAATTATTTCAAATATTTGGGGAAAAGTTAGAGAAATTCAAATTGAATATCATTCTACTATAGGATCTAAATGCTCTGTTATTCACATTGTAAGAAATACATCACACTTGATTAAATCCACAGACATAAATCTCTAAATGTGAAGCCCTGAGTATTTTCATGAACACACATCCAAGATTGCAAGCTTTTAAAGAGAAAGTATTTCAAATACAAGTAAGAGCCAGAAAGCACTCTGAAAATAGACACAGAATCCCAAATTTACTTGTATTTATAGTACACACTCATGTATGGTTTACAATGTATGATGACCCTTTTGCTTCATTAATCAAATCCATAGAAAAACTTACAAACGTCTTACAGATATAGTAAGGAAGCTAGATATTCCATGCATTCCTTAATGTAGACACAGGTGACCTCCTCCTCTAAACTAAAATTCTTCTCTAATTAAAATGTTCAAACAAATTGCAAGTGCAAGCTATCTTTCAAAAATCCCTGTGTAAGTCATATACAAGTAGCAAAGCTTCTTATATATATTTTGAAGCTTCATACTGCTACGGCTACAAAACTCGATCTACAGTCAAGATCCATCTATTCTTAATCAAGGGTGTACATTTGTCTCTAACCGTTTCTCAAAATATCTTAATGGTATCTTTTCTTCCTCAAAGGATGCCATTGGAATCTTTTCAAAATAAGATTCCCCCCTTTCTTTGACTTCTACCTTCCTGTAGACTTTGCCCGCAGATACCCCTTTTCACTTGACTCTTTCAATAGTATTCTTTGCTCCCTTTAACACTTTCTTACTCCTTCAAGTATGTTTTGAAATTATTAATTACACCTTCTATAAAGGTGTGATCTCCTCCTGGACTCTAAGTCCATACATGTTCCTACATTGCAACCCCTTCTTTTAGTTTCTTTTCTTCTCTATCTGAACCTTTGCTCTTCTTCTTGTATTTCCTCATTTTAACACTTTCCTTCATTAGTGAATCAATCATTTGTTTACTTAGATATGCCTCCAGATTTTCCATACATGGTGTAAAAATAGCATTGAATTATGTTAAAGCCCTTTGTAGTTCATATGCTGGTGTATCTATTCACTCATGATCTAAGAGCCTTTCCACTATCCTTTTATGCATTCTAATCATGTCATCTACCTTTTCTTCTAAATTCTGAGTGGTTGTTATGTACCTTTGAGATTATCCTCTTCAAATTTTAATTCTAACCTTGCCTGTGGCACTTGTTTTGCTATTGAAGGGGTAATTACTCCTTCATTTATTAGTTCTTCTACTCTCTCCTCAATTTCCTCTAACTGTTCCAATTTAGACCTGCATTCCACTCTTCTAAATTGGCCATTATATACTAGTATACTACATTTATTCTTTTCCATCGAAGCCAATTCCCATCTTTTCACTATTGTATTGGGATCAAATATTCCCTTAATAAATTGATGTAATTGGACAATGTGTCCTTTCAAATACTCCTGCTTATTTTTATCCTTCCTTAACATTTATGCCGTTACCTGGTGCATATCCTCCCATTCAGTTATGTGTTGTTCCCTTGTCATATGCCCTAGGTCAAGATTTAGTATTTTATATTCTTCTAAAGTTATTTCTCCCTTAGCCTTCTCTTTTTGTGGTATGGCCAAGTTTAGCATCCTGGATCCATCTAGACCCCTTTGTATGGCTGACATGGTTCTGGCCTTTCTTCTTTCTTTCCTTGGCGTTGTATTGCCCAATAGACTTTTGATGTCTATAGGTACTAATTGTACCTCCTTTTCTTTTCTTATCTCGTCACCTAACCAGGTTGGAACTTCCTTTGTGCCTTCAACAATTTTTTCTTCATTAATTACCTCTTCCTAAGGTCTTTCTGCTTCTCCCTACTCTTGTTGTTGCTGTTGTTGTTGTTGTTGCTGTTGTTGTTGTTCCTGTTGTTGTTGTGGAGGAGGCTGCTATTGAGGGGTTGCTTCTTGTACCATGGGATCATTCTGTTGTTGAGACTCACCCTCATTTTCTTCTTCTTCAATTTCTGTGTCCCCTCCACCTTCATCTTCTTCCTCAGGACCTTCTCCCTTTGATGATTCCTTTTCTTGGTCCTCTTCCTTATGTGCTTGCTTTACATTTGTCGTGTCTATATCTTCTGCTTGTTTTTCAATTTTACCTTCATCAATATTTTCTGCATGTTCTTTGCTTTCAAGTTTATTGGCTGCCTCTTCTGTAGTTTCACCTTCTTTTTTTACTTGCTCTATATGTGCAGGTGAACCTACCATTGTATCAGCCTCTTTTATTTCTTTTTCCTGTTCCTTTCTGCTTTCTGTATTCTTCTCTTCACTTTGTTCACCATACATGTTTAGAATATTTAATACATCTACACCTGAGGTACTAGCTCTTGTTTCTTCTTTGGCTTGGGTAGGTGTTTCCTTTATTGTCTCCTTAGGTGCATCTTCCTTTTCAGACTCCTCAATTCTATGTGCTTCATCCTGCACCTCCTTTATTATTTCAAGAGACACCAGGGTACCAAATGGATCTACTGTTCCTGATTCTTCTTGTACCCTTTCAGACATTGAGCCTTGTTCAATTTCCATCTCAGCCTAAATGTTTTGCTCCTCTTCTTCACTTAGGAATTCACTGGATTCTTCTTCTTCAATTCCAACTTCTTTTCTTGAATCCAATTCTCTCTCTTCACTTTCACTGTTGTCACTCTCAATGTGGACAATCTCAGTGGTTTGTTTGGCTTCATGTGCTTTTGACCCTTGCAGCATTTCTCCAACCAATTATGTCTTTACTTGAGCATATACTTGTCTTTTTTCTGTTGAGGTGGATGTAGCAAGTATATCACTCAACTTAGCACCTACCTATTGTGCTCCTATGAATTCACTCTTTTTTGAAGTCTCCCCTTTTGATATGCTTATTGGTATTGCTTTCCTAACCTTCTGTCCTGTTATCTCTTTGGAGGCCTATGCTTCTTCTATACTAACATCATGGCTTAATGATTTTGCCTCCACAAATGTGCTAGATGACACTGCTACTGTCACTCCTAATGCATAAGGATCCATCAGAGTAGCATTTTTATCCTTTTCCATAATTTTGGCTTCTACAATCTTTCTCTTCTTTTCATAGAAGCATTGGAGATCATCCCTATGTTCCCTTACTCTCTTTTTTCCCTTCTTTGGATATGTGATCTCCACTCCCTTAGCTTTAAGCTCTCTAATTATGTCTTTCAACCATGTTTTTGAAAACAAGATGACTAGTTTGGACAATGTGTCCAAAGAAGTGTTCCATGGTCATGACCAATCAGGCTCTCCAATAGGAGCAAGCTTGGCACTTTCATAACTGTGATGCAACAATTTTCCATCATCCTCAACTTCTGGGGGAACATATATATCTCCCATAGACCTCATTTGATCAATTGTTAATCTTTTATGAGCCCTCTTTCTTACCTCTTTATCATTCTTACAGTCTGACCAAAAATCTTCAATATGTATTTGATGTTTGAACTTTTTATCAATTTTATTTTGGATTCTATGAAAGGGATCAAACCTTCGAGCCAACTCAAGTTCCTCAAATCCATAATACCTCAACTCTTGTTCTAAATAACTAGCAACCTCTTCACTATAGCATGAGTATCTACCAATGGCCCAAGGTAACTTAAGATTTCCTCTACTAAACCTCTTCTTATACATTTTAAAGGCATTCAAATTTTGCCTTGAGAACTCTAGAACAATCAATTTATCAGAAGGATACATGGGTAGCGTGAAAGGTTTTCCCTCAAATCCCTCAGTTCTGATGTAAGTTAAATGCAAAAATTGAATATACTAGGAACTATGCAGCCCAATTGTATCCTCTGCATCTTTAGATAATCTCTTATCAGGCTCTTCCCTTAAAATTCTAACCATGTATAGAACACATCATTCACTAGAGCATACTTCTTCAATGCCTTCTCTTCCTGTAAATCAGGGTAATGTTCATATACCAGCTTCTGACCTAGACCATTTCCTAAGGTTCCAACCCTGTCTATCCCATGTATGAATGGTCTAACCTCTGTTGCACATCAATATAATATGTATGAAGACAAATAGAAAGGCATCAACTTTTGCTTCCTTAGCATTGCTTGCTTCCATATGGCTGTGCTTATAGCCTTAGCCCAGTGAATTTGTCCTTGCTCTTTTTTTGCTTCCCTCATGAACTAGATGACAGTAAACATCCATGGTTCACATTTAGTACCATCTCTCAATCCTACTAATCTACTTAGCATTGTAATCATCAAGTATATTTCTTCTTTAAAGTCTATTCTTTACAGATTCTTGTGCACTCTTGCCATGTTATATGGAGCCTAATCAGACTCGGAGGTTAAATTTACTCCACTTTTATCGGCGCGGTTTCCCCCCAAATTCCTACGGGGTCAAGGGGCAAGGCCCCTTGCGGGGGTTTGGGGGCAGTGCCCCCAAGACAAGGTCAAGGGGCAGTGCCCCTTACGGGGTCCAGGGGCAATGCCCCTGGCATGTTCCCTGTCGCAATACAAGGCGAGGTCAAGCAACAGCACCCTCGTAGGGGCTCAGGGGCAGCACCCTTGCGAGGGCTCGGGGGCAGTGCCCCCGAAACCTCACACAGTTTTTATTATTTTATAAAGGCACTGGGAGTTATTTTTTCATTGACCGACATAAAAAAAACCCTATTTTGTAACCGACAAAAAGCTTGATAAAAAGCGGCTAAGGGTTAGGGTTTTGAAATTGTATTGTAGCATTTTGCAGCGGTAATGAGTTGCAGGGATTGCTGATTGTAATTCGTTTGATTTACTGGATAATAATATTGGACTCTCTGTTTGGTGGATGTAGCCCGAGTTTGGGTGAACCATGTTAAAACTTGTCTCTCGCTATTATTATTTCTATGTATTTCCATTCCTCTGTTTAATCTTTATTTGCATTTAATTGATATCTTCTGTTGGCTAACCCTAACATGCCACAACTTTGGGCTTATTTTCTGCATTGTACCAACTGTAGAAGATCTTGCCTCTACAATCCCTTTCATTGTTATGAAAATCTTCATTATATTGATCTATATCAATATCCACCATTTTCTCATGTATTTCCAAACCAAATGTTCTTGCAATCCCTTATGTGGATAAATCTGCAATGAGTCTATCATAAAAGATTATTTTCCTAGTAGCTGGGTCATACAGGTATATGCAATCTAGACACAAATACTTAGCCTCCATAGCTAATGGAAAACCTGTAGCTCTGTATAGTCCACTCTCCCATATACACCTCATATCAGATGTAGCGTCTACTACTGTGATTTTTTCTAGAATGTCATCTGCATCATAATTTCCTATATTCGTGTCTGTTCCTACTCCACTTGTACTGATTAATGACGGGTATCCTCTATGTAGTGGCAACTCCTCTTTTTCTACTTCTTTGTGTGGCTTCCTCTCTTTTTTAACTTCACCACTTATATCTACCCTTTTCTACTTTAGAGCTATCTTGTATCTCTCAACAACTCAACTTTATGTCATTGACTTACTTTACCATCTCTTACTCCATCCAACTTTTGGAATTCCATCACTTTGATGAATTTTGTTCAATTTCTGTAGCAATTCTTCTTTCTGCAGTTTTTAAATTTTGACAATGCAAATCATGAAAGAAAAATAACTTTAAATTTACCCTAACCCGTAGAATTTTACTCTTTTGGGTGTTAGCTCGGCATTAATTACAGTAATTAGTGTGCCTAAGGCTTCAGCTTTTTTATTTCAGTGTTTTTTTTTTAACTTCTATCTGTTAGTTTATTTTCTACATACATCATGTTTTCTTGTATCTTTTTTTGTATATTGTTCTTTGTATGTCCCCCTTTGTATCTTTTCAATATACAAACATATATGCAATGAACCATACCCCATGTTATTTCCCTTTTCTTTTATATCCGTGTTTGTATCCTTGATTTGTATATCGCTCTTTGTATGTCTCATAGATACAAGCGCATATACAAATGATCCATACAAACCCCCTTTTACCTTTTATTTCCCACGATGTCTTTTATTTCCTTGTATATCAGAGATGTATATTATTAACATACGATCACCCCAAACATGCAAAGCTTTTCCTTTATTTAACTTCTTTTTTGAATTCGTCTTGCATCTTTTGTTTGTATCCTTTCTTTTATGTCAACCTATATATCGGAGATGTATAATGTTAACATACAAGCCCGAGATACAATCTGTGGGACCCACTTTACTTTCTCACTTGTATCTCAGCGATACGGCAATACTTGTATCTATTCTTAGATACAAGCCTCGATACATGCAAACCACCTTCTATAATCATCCTAGACTCTTCGCCTTTTATAAACCACTTTACATAACTCTTTGGCTCCACATATGTATATAAACTGAATGCATCCTTCAATATGCATTAACGTATGATACATCACTTATATCAGATTTTAATTCTTTTTGACTTCTGCACCGTATGTATATCAAAAGGTATAAACTGAAGCATACAACATACAAACCACGAAACATACCTCGATAAAACCAAATTTCATATTCTCCTCGGGTCTGTGATATGTATATCACCTTGTATCTTTCTTTTCGCCAAACATACAACCCAAGATACAAACCATGGACTTAACCAATTATCCATTTTATCTATGAATCTCGTCGGGTCTAACTTGTATGTAAAGAATAACACATTAACAATATGCATACAAGTACAATGATTCATAACCTGAAACATACACTTAATACCACAACTTGACATACAAACAACCTTATATATGCAACATACAAATCTTCCTATAGTGCATTTTACCAAAACACACAGAATATTAGGAATTTTGAAATGGTTCAAAAAGCAACCCCTATTCATTTTTGACAAAGAATTCACCCCTATCCTGCTTTGGTACTTAATGCTTATTTTTTCATTTTTTTGAACAAGATTTGTAACCTTAACCTCCATTTTCACTTTCACCACCAAGCAGACCCACACACAAGCAAAAGCCATAGCCACAACAGGGGTCCTCATTTTTCTAAGTAAAATGGGGCATGTTGTGAGTATCACAACAGGTTTCTACTATCAAATGGAGCCATCTAGAATATTACAGCTACCAAATCTGCTACAGGCATCTCCATTTCTCTATTCTCTTCTTTTCCTCAGGCTCACACATCTTCTTAGTGGTTGTTGTAGCAGATTTAATACAAAAAGAGGTAAGTGATTGGATGATAGGTGCCTTCTATCACTTGTTTCTCAAGCCTCCTTAATGGCTTCTCCTTTACCATACATTTAATCATCATTAAAGGATGGGTGAGCCATGTGAATGTAGATGCCTTGTATAGATTCATCGTGTTTTGAATCAGATCTGAAATTTAATGTTGACCCATGCTGGTGCCTTATCATGTAGTTTAAAACCTTCTGCAAGTTCATTTAATGGAGACAACTTCTATATATAGGATATAGATGGCCTCCAATTTCCTTAATCTCCACTCTTCTCCTTATTATTAAATGTTGTCATGATATGTTAACTGTAGGCATCCTAATATTTCCTTGTGCATTCAAATTCTATAGCTTTATCTATTTGTTCTTCATTAATGTTGATGTTGGTTTCTTGAAATAGGTATGAATGCATTGTATTTGTTGCTCATATGCCTATCTCCACATAGGCGCCTCCCATTATGTTATGTAGTGCCCCCTCCATTCTCACCTTGGATATGTAGATGTTTTGGCTAAGGAGCATGAAGATGAAGTTAGTATGTTTATCGATAATCCTTGTTACGACACTGATAATTCATATGCTCTGACATTGTTTTACATTCAGGTGATTATGATGTTGATCTTACTATGATTTTTATATGTTAGAATTGATTTTTATGTGACTAATTCTGTATTATAGGATGATCTGATTATGGTGCGAGGTGAAAAGAGATAATGTCGTACCACTCATTTGTGAGTATCCGATGATGTTGTGATTCTCTTTCACTCCGTGACTGTTTTATGTTTATGATACCCGTGCATAGATCATGTTGTGTGTTGCAGGTTGCAGGTACCAGGCATCAACTCCACCTGAATTGACAGGTCTGAGCATGCCTTAAACCTAATGGAAATTATTGAACGGAGATAACATAGGGTCCCCTAGTCATCCATCATCCTTGAAAAGGATGAGTATCCAGTTTTACACCTAGTCAGTGTTGTCTGTATGGGCGTAGTGGTCAGTCACTATCATTGTGGTCATGCTTTTGATCATGCATTGTGTCAAGTATTGTTTGGTATTTGGGTTATTTAGTTTGGCATTGTTTGATTGTTGTTTTGGTTAATTGTTGCATTAATATTATTAGTTATGAAGGCATTTTTGATAAATAAATAAATTTAATTTAATATTGTGGCAATAAAAATAGATAATATTTGCGAGTTGTCATATATATAGAAAATACTAGAATAGATCAAAATAGAAAGGAATCTTGTCTAGTTGTAAAGGAAATAAATAAGATAAATATATATATATATATATATATATATATATATATATATATATATATATATATATTTGTCCTTTTTGTAAGCTTAGTTGAGTTGTTCTCTGGGGTTTCCTGGCGGGATGTTACATTTGGTATTAGAGCCTAGGTTTGCAACACTGGGATCTCTAGATTGTTGTTGTTGCTCTAGGTTAAGTGTTTTTCTCTTTGTGGTGATTTGGTAATAGTACCTCCCACCTATGTGCCTTGGTATGACATTAGAAGGTTGATAAGTTTACAGACTTGTTCTTTGATTCTAGAAGAAATAAATTCTTTATGCTTTGTTTTACTTATGTGTCTTCTATGTGTTCTTTCTCCTTCTTTTCTAAAAATGTGATGATATATTTGACAATGCATGTTTTCTGAATGTTAGTGCTTGTTGATTTGTTGAGGCCTTGAGTTCCTCTTGTGGTCTCTAGTGCTTTAAAAATAAAAAATAAAAATAAAAAAAGAAACATGGTTACTGTTTATGCATGTAATTAGAAGTGCCCCTCTAGTGATGTGAATATTATGTACCCATTCTATGTGGGGTGTTGTGAAAGGCCAACGGTGTTTGTGTTCCCTGGTTTAGTGAAGTAATCATACTTGGAGGAATATGTTTAGCTATGGGTGTGGAAGTACCATACCATTTTTATATTAATTGCATTGTTTTGTATATATGTGTAAGTATTGAAATGATTTAATCAGTCAGTGGCATCATGCATCGTGAGTCATGTGGTTATGTGGTGTTGTCGTGTGTGGGTTATCTTTACGTGGTTTCTTGATAATCTAATATCTATTTTCTAGTTGGCCATGACCTCATGTGGAAGCTCTGTTGTGGTTTATGAAAGTTATCATTGTGTATGCCTATGTAAGAACTGTGTGCAAGAGATCAAATTGGAGCTTGTGTTGGACCCATGAGATCATAAATGTGATACTGTAAGTCAAATAGAGTTTTGAATTATTCTTTTGTGTGATATCATACATTCCCTCTTTAAATATCTTCTTGCATAAGGAAGTAATTGCATATGTTCATAGCTTGGTAAAAAAAAAGAAATTATACTACATTAATGATAGAAAAAATTTGTATATAAGTAGCGACTGTGTTACCTTAAATTTTTGTATAAAAGTTTCTTAGATATGAAGATGTAGAAAACTTAGTTGTCCGTGTGTTTGGTGTACATTCTCTAACGCATTCTAGACTTTGAGTCCTGGGGTGTTGTGTAGCAGATACTCCCTTTTGTGGCTAAAATTAGTCACACTGTGATGTGGATTTGTTTGTAATATTGGTTGTTTTGGAATTTTTGATAGTTGCTTCATGTGTTGTTGGTGGGCTAATAGTGAATTTATTTTCTTTGAACTCTCTTATGATAGGAGTGGTCACCAAAATTCTTTTATTTATACTTGAATTATTGTTGAAAATTACCAGCATTTTGTGACTTAAGATTGAATTTGATTATTTCCCCACTTGGGTTTGCATCTTTTTAAAATTTCTATGGTGGCTATTCTGAATGTTTGTTCTGTTGGCCCCATTTCGTGTTAAGTGTTGTTTCTATCAAGTTCATTTTGAACATCTGATAGTATGTTCAAGGGAGGACTCTATGGAGGATTGTACTTTGTGTGCTTGGTAATTAGTTGGAACCATAGTGGAAATAAGAGATGAGATGTATTTTATTTCATTATTAATATGTGAATGCAATTCCCTAAATCATTGAAATTCTCAAAATACGTGTGATTGGTTATAAGTAGATCACATGATATGCTTTATAGGTAAGGAATTGATGTCCTTGTCTTTATTGGACAATTGTGATTGTTTTATGAATAATTGCTTAATATGGATGCGTATGTTTGTAATAGAAAATTACAATACTAATATGTTATGTTTTCACCCTAGTATGTGACTTCCAGGCGTAAGTCAAGTTTTAGGGGGGGAGGATGTAGTGCCCCCTCCATTCTCACCTTGGATATGTAGATGTTTTGGCTAAGGGGCATGAAGATGAAGTTAGTATGTTTATCGATAATCCTTGTTGCGACACTGATAATCCATATGCTCTGACATTGTTTTACATTTAGGTGATTATGATGTTGATCTTACTATGATTGTCATATGTTAGAATTGATTTTTATGTGACTAATTATGTATTATAGGATGATCTGATTATGGTGTGGGGTGAAAAGAGACAATGTCATACCACTCATTCGTGAGTATCCGGCAACGTTGTGATTCTCTTTCACTCCGTGACTATTTTATGCTTATGATATTCATGCATAGACCGTGTTGTGTGTTGTAGGTTGCAAGTACTAGGCATCGACTCCACCTAAATTGATAGGTCTGAGTGTGCCTTAAACCCAATAGAAATTGTTGAACAGAGATAACATGGGGTCCCCTAGTTAGCCATCATCCTTGAAAAGGATGAGTATCCAGTTTTCCACCCAATCAGTGTTGTCTGTATGGGCGTAATGGTTAGTCACTGTCATTGTGGTCATGCTTTCGATTGTGCATTGTGTCAAGTATTGTTCGGTATTTGGGTTATTTAGTTTGGCATTGTTTGATTGTTGTTTTGGTTAATTGTTGCATTAAAATAATATTATTAGTTATGAAGGCATTTTTGATAAATAAATAAATATAAATGCCTATATGAGAATTCGAGTTTATGGAAATAATTAATAATAAATGTTAATGCGAGCTAAAGATAAATAAATAAATATAATTTAATATTGTGGCAATAAAAATAGATAATTTTGCAAGTTGTCATATATATAGAAAATACTATAATAGATAAAAACAGAAAGGAATCTTGTCTAGTTGTAAATGAAATAAATAGCAAATTGTAAGAAAGGGATTTAGGTAGAATTTATTGCCTTTAATGGGAGGAATCTTCTAGAAGATATTGGGGGGATTTTTCTCTCATAATAATCTTCAGCAAATGGAACTTTTGGTGGGGAGAGGAGATGGGAGAGACTAGTTTGTGGTTGCAGCAGTTGAACCCGGCATCAAATCTTCAGCCTAATCAAGCAAGCAAAATTAGGTTCCTTTGGTTCTAATTTCTGTCTCAGTTTTCTGTTGAAGAAAATGTTTGATTTATGATTTTTCCTGTTGATTGCAATTTTCTTTAGGGGTTAGAAGCCTTGTTATCAAATCCAATTGTGCATGTCTGTATCATTGCATTTATGGGAATCACCGATTGAAGTGACCGTCTATCTCTCACTGATTTCATCTCTGTTTTTACAGTCTGTTGCGTTACCCATAACTTTAGTTTTACGAACTACATTTTTTATATATAGTGCATGACCTAGTTATCTAAATCATATCTGAAAATGAGCCTTACCCAGTTTGTCATTTTGAAGATATGAATATTTTGTGACTGTCTATCTCTCACTCATTTCATCTCTATTTTAGTAGTTTGTTGTGTTAGCCATAACTTTATTTTTACGAATTGGATTCCTCTAAAAATTTTATATATGGTGCATAACCTAGTCTTTTAAATCATATCCAAAAATCAACCTTACCTAGTTTGTCTCTTTGGAGATATGAATATTTTGTGACTGTCTATCTCTCACCCATTTCATCTTTGTTTTAGCAGTCTGTTGCGTTAGCTATAACTTTATTTTTACAAACTGGGTCACTCTAGAATTTTTATATATGGTGCACAACCTAGTCATCTAAATTATATCCAAAAATCAACATTACCCAGTTTGTTGTTTTGGAGATATGAATATTGTGTGACTATCTACCTCTCACCCATTTCGTCTCTATTAAAACAGTTAGTTGTGTCACTAATAACTCTATATTTTCGAACTAGGTTTCTCTAAAATTTTTATATAAGATTCAGCTCTTATCTATGAAAAGCATATCCAAAAATTAGCATTACCCAGTTTGCCAATTCAGACATTCCTAAGCCATCTTGGTTGTTGTAATTAAATCTACAAAACCATTTTGTGCGTATTCTGCAATCATTGAATTTCATGAAATTTCACCTCTTCAAGGCAGTTTGTCAAATAGTTCATGTGTTGTCTAAGTTTCCATACTTTGTATACATGTCTACCAGAAAATCTCCCAATTATAATATCTGATCAGTTTCTTTTTTTTGAAAGATTCATTTATAAGAATTTCCTTTAATAGAAAGTTTCTATAAATTTATAAATAGAAATCAGGTATATATATATATAAATAGAAATTGTATTCGATTATTCATCCAAAAGCAAATATAGATTTAATATTATAGTTACTTGAATTATTTAGATTTAATTATTAAAATTTTATTTGATTAGATTATACAATTCGTTGAACTATATTTTGAAAAAGGAATAAAACAAAGAAATCTAATTGTTATAGAATGTATTGTATCTTATTTGATTAAATGAAAACCGTTATGATGGTATAATTAAACGTTGATAAGTTTTATTTAATATGTATAGATTTTTATAGCCATATCTTTATTATGGTCTTGTCAAGTTGAAATGTGATTAATAGGTTGGAATTAAGTTTATAAACACTGGATTTGGAAATTGATTTATAAGTGTTGCTTTTAGAAAATTGGTTTATTGCGAGATGAATTGCATAATTTAAGTGAAACTTGTGTAAGTTGGTTCATTGGTTGTAGTAGGGCTATGTGTATGTTGTCAAGGTTTAGTTTCCAGAGGCATAGGATATTATGTCTTGAGTTCATGTTTATGCTATGTTGCAAATGCATCATGTTGTGGTTATAAAGTCCTTCATGGATGTTGTGATTCATTTATTTGTATTGAGCTTGTATTAAGATATTGTGTTGGATTTTGATGATGGAGAGACATCAGTAATCGTAAAGATGAGTATGTTGTTTATGGATTGCTTCACTTGGAAGCTATGGGAAATGAATTGTGAGCGTGTCCTTGTGATTATGTTTTGTATGCAAGAAGGTAAATGCCTTGCATTGTTTATGTATACTTGTCGTTATGATGGTAATTGTCTTGCTTGAATGGTGTTATGGGCTTTAAGTATGGTTGATTGAATCTTATATGTGTTCTTGAAAATTGGTTGATGATGTAGTTGAGATGTGTACATAAGGGTTTTAGTCTTGCACCACTTACTTGTACTTATGGTTGTGATTTGTGAGCAAGATGGTTCATGCCTTGCTCGGGATTTTTAAGTTGCTTATGATTTTTGTTTAGGGTGCAAGAGGGTTGAACCCTGTTTGATGTATTGGGTTTTCTAGATACAGGTAGGGGAGTGGCTTTCAATGTGGGGTCGGGGCCCAAAGTGTCTAGCCAGGATAACCCATTGAAAGTTTTTAATCCAGTGATAACTTAATAATAAATTTAGAGGGTTGGGTAGTTTTCACACTAATCAAGATAAAGTATGCCTCACTCATGGCTCAAGTGCTCGTTTAGGCTTGAGATGAGATGAGAAGGCCTAGAATGGCAAGATCAACTACCTTGTCCTCATGAAAGGTATGTTGGTTCCCCATGAGTTTGTATGGGGGGCGGGGGTCGAGAGAGGCTATCAGGACAACCCAGGATGGGGGCCGAGGCCTAGAAGACCTACCAGGACAACCCATGACAAGCTATGTGATGACACTCCTCCCTAATGTAGTCTAGCACTCCCTAGTTGTATTTCCTCCATCGGTTGTGTGAGTGCCTCTGGAAGTACAGTTAAGTGTGTAAGTGATGTTTAAGTTGCTTGTGATGTCTTTGTTGACTAGTGTTGTATTTGAGTCATGTGTAGTCCTTGCACCTGTTAGCCTATTGTCTTCTTGGTTGTTTGCTTAGTGGGAGCTTATTGTTATCTCCTAGCACAGGGGGTGGACCTTAGGGTTCCACATGGTTGGGTGGTTGTGCTTTTATCTCCATTGGTTTTCCTTGTTGTTGTTTGTGTGTGAGAAGGATGTACCTTGTATGGCAGGTTTCAGATTTTGCTCTAGCTTGAGACAGAAACTTATGTCCATGTTCTAGTTTTGTATATCAATAGAATCATGAATTGTTATCTTGATGTATGTACTCCAATGTAATCAGGAAAGTTATATTGTAAGCAATATAATGGTGTACCCTCATATAAAGGGAATTGTATATGTACTTGTAAGATCCTTTATACATGACCTTAATGATTACTTATCTGATGTTATAATATGGAAAAGTATGTGTCTATTCAATTGATGTAATTAGATTTAGAATGAACTATGGTTGTTAGTTAATTCATAATGTTGGTTAGATCTTGTTAATAGTTTGTTAGTAATGCAGCCGTGGAACCCTAGAGGATAAGCTTAACTTGATGTGATGAATAAATATGATTTACATTTCTTTGTTATTTCTTTCCTTTAAAAGAATAAAAAAAACTATTTGTATAGTTCTAGGAAATGGATATTTGTTTCTAGAAAATGAATATCCGTTTTGGAGCTGATATCCATTCCAAATGGATATCTATTTTGGTTTGGTATCCAAACCAAAATGGATATTTATAACATGCCTATGAATGTCAAAGTTGGCCAATTCGCGAATTTGGCTAAGTAAAGATGCAATTTTTTTCCATTGCCACTATTTGGCCCGTGATGATCCTACACATACCCTATAAGGTATATATTTTTCATTTTAAACTATACCCTATTTTATATTAGTATCTTTTATTTTTATTTTTATATAATAGATAAAATGAATCTTATCTACATATTAGATTTTAGCTTTTATATCTTTAATTTAGACTTTAGCTTTTATATCTTTAATTTAAGATTCTGGCTTTTATATCTTTAATTTAAGATTATTAGTTTTCTCTTAGTCTTAATGTTTTATAAGGTAGTTTTATATCTCACGTAAAAAGTGAGAAATACTTTCTAAGTCTCTTTAAGCTTTTATTTCTATGTATGTCTGTAGATATCTGATCTAAACATATGGAGCAAGGCACTAAGGATGGTAAAGACATTGAAGATGTGCAGCATTAATGAAGAGCTAGCAATAGAGGTCGCCTATCAAATGGAGTGGCTACCTAGTTTATTTTTTAGAGATCAAATCAGCATTCAAAGAGAATGGAAGCGTAAAGTGAACATGTAATGCCCCGCCAGGAAACCTCAAAGAACAGCTCAACTAAGCTTACAAAAAGGACATAATCATCAATGGTGACAATTGTGGCTTGGACAAAGAAGTGTCTCATATGTGCAATGAGATCACCTTGGACATTATATATTATCAAATTTAAGCAAGACCATTTTATGAGGAGATGGTTGTAAGATGATGTCAATTGATAGTGGTGATTTAATCCATCCTATTGATGAAGAAGGGGGAGGAGGAGGGTTAAGGTCTTCTAATTGCACTTACAACACCTAGAGTTTTGTGTAGATATAACTATAATTGGGAATATGTGTTAGATAAATGTCACGTGGTGGAGGGACAGTTTCAGGATGAGTGATGATTGTTGTGGCAATGTTATGGTCAAATGTGTTATGAAAAGGAGGTGGCATGTGTAGTGGGCTATCAATGTTGGGAAAGGGTTAGGGAGGATGTAATGGAGGAAGGGATGTGTGTCATGGTATTATGTCTCAAGGAATGGGAAGAAAGGATGGTGATTCATAAAATAGTATGAAGAATGATGGTAGAGTGAATTGGCATTGTGGTAATTGTAGCATGTCATGGGGTGAATCATGTGTTAATATAGGTTGTGGAGTGAGAAAGAGGTGGTATGGGTATGGTTGAATGGAGTAATGAGGTGATTTAATTAGTGATGACCTAGGTGAAGTGATGGGTAAGCTGTCTTATGTGGGATTGCTAGAAAGTGTGATTGGTAATGGTAGGGATAGCTAAATGTCATCTTCTAAGGATTCAAAGGTAAGGAAAGTGTAAGATAGGGATATGGGATAATGCGTGGTTTAATGTCTATTCAAGGGAGACTCCTTAAAATGATTATCAATGATGGTGTCGAAAGGGGGAATGGAGTCTATGAATGTAGGTGTGGGAATGTGAGCTATGACATTGGGATAGTATTGGATGAATGATGGAAAGTAGGGGCACCTATCTAGTGATGGAAGGAGACACATGATCAAATGATGTTTGGGGAAGGGCTTTTCTTAGGAAAGTAAGGATTTGGGTGAGGGTCTAGGGTTTGGTGGAGAATAATTTATGGAAAATTTGGAGGTCATTAAAATTGACATGATTAGAAGAAGTACAAGACATGGCTAAGGGTAAATTGTAGGCTCAAAATAGGATAACTAGGACTATGATGACAAAGATGGAAAGAAAAGTCAACAACAATAGTATGATATAGGGATAGGATTAGAAAAAAAGAATACTACAACTAGCAAGAGGAAAGTGAGGACATAATGCAAAGTTAACATGGAATGAACTCTCTTGGAAGGCTAAGCATGGACTATAAGAAGATTGAACTAGTTGGATCTATTAGGCTCACCAAATGAAAGAACCTTAAAGGTTAACCTTAATTAGGTAAGGTTATTTTTGAGTCTGACTGTTTGTGCAACAATGTGTACAAATTAATGTTACCTAAGGATAAATCTAACTATACTAAAATTTTAATAACCATGAGAGCTAGGACTAACAATTAGACTAAAAACTTGAAAAACAATACAACTTGGACACATATAGGACTTGGAAAATGGAAAAGAATAAGTATTAAATGTGGAAAACAATGAAAAAGTGGTATTAGTTGCACCTATGTAGAGAAGTGGCCTTTATGAAAGATGCTTAGAATTATGCTCTATATCTATTTGTGAAGTTTGGAGGTGATTGGACCTAAAGGATATGACCACCATATGCAAAATAGCCTACCTAATGGGTATGTGCATGGAAATGGAGAGAGAGAGAGAGAGAGATATATATATAAACATATAGGGAGAGAGGGAGAGATATGGAGAGGGGAGATGGATATATATATAGAGAGAGAGAGAGGGAGAGGGAGAGGGAGAGGGAGAGGGAGATATAAAGAGAGATAGAGATTAGGAGGGGGATATTAAGAGAGAGAGAGAGAGGTAGGTAGAGGTAGAGGTAGAGGTAGAGGTAGAGATAGAGATAGAGAGGGGTAGAGATAGAGAGAGAGGATATAGAGATGGAGAGATATACATATAGAGGGGCAGAGGTAGAAAGAGAGGATTGAGAGAGAGAGAGAGAGTCCTAGTTTTCTTGTTTTCATTTCCTTCATCGATAAGGGAGAGGGAGAGATAGAGGGGAGAGATAGGGAGATATAGGAAAGATAGGGGGAGAGAGGCAAGAGAGATATAGGGAGAGATAGCTAGGTAGAGAGAGATAGAGAGGAGACAGGTAGGGAGATATAGAGGAGACAGAGGGGAGAGATAGGGAGATAGAGAGTGAGCGAGATGTCCAGAGAGATAGGGAGATAGAGGAATGATAGGGGAGAGAGAGGCAAGAGATAGGGAGAGATAGATAGGTAGAGAGAGAGAGAGGAGATAGATTGGGAGAGATAGAGGAGACATAGGGAGAGATAGGGAGATAGAGAGAGTGAGATGTCCAGAGAGATATGGAGAGAGATTGAGAGGTAGAGGGATGATAGACAGAGAGAGATAAGGGGAAGATACCTAGAGATAGAGGTTTAGGGTTTCTCAAGTTTAGGGTTTAGGGGTTGTGAGTTAGGAATTAGGGGCATTATTTAGGGTTGATGGATTTAGAAAGAGAGTGACTTATTTTGACATGAAACCATAAACCCTAAATAATGCCCCTAAACCCTAAACTTGAGCAACCCTAGAAACCTCTAAACCTTAAATAATGCCTCTAAACCATAAACCTTAAATAATGCCCCTAACCCCTAACCCCTAAACCCTAAACCTAAGAAATCCTAAACCCCTAAATCCTAAAACCTCAAACCCCTAAACCCTAAACACTAAGCCCAAGCAACCCTAAACCTCTATCTCCCTATCTCCCTATTGAAAGGAAGCTAGGTGTGCGGAAATCACTTCCTACACTAATCTATTGAGGAGAGGGCTATGCAAATTCAACTTTATCCTAACTATTACAACAATGTTAAACCATTAACATGAGATATAGCAGCAATACACATACACACAAAAAGTAGACAGAAGAGAGACAAAATATAAGTGGGGAAAACCCTTACGGGTGAAAAACCCCACACTCTAAAACATAGCTCAAATGTATTACAGTAAACAATAACATATTACAATACAGTTTCAGAGCCAATGCTCTTTCAGGAGTGTTCAAATGTCAAATCTGGAGATATTCCAGCAGCATAACAGTACTTGTACCAAAGTTTTTCTATCTCCCATCCAAGCACCTATTTATATAGAGTTTACAAGGCAAATCTGGAACCTTCTAGAGATGGGCATCCATCTTGGACTCATGCCCCAAAACCCACACCTAAGGACACTTGTCCAACATCCCATCCCAAAGTGGGCGCCTGGTCCCAAGATAGGTTACGACAGATGCTCTTACGCACCTTACAGCTGTCATAGAATTTGTTATAACTGACAGTACTTACAGCTGTAAGAGAATCTATCATACACTGACTAAAAATATCATATTCCTCTTACAACATGTCATAACCTCCTTTGACCGCCCAAAGATGCCTTTCTCTCATGTAAAGATACTCACCGACACTTGTCATTAATTAAAAAATTATTTGAGGTTTCAGGGGTGTTGCCCCCGAGCCCCCACAAGGGCGCTGCCCCTCGACCCCCCTTGTACCATGACAGGGAGCGTGCCAGGGGCGCTGCCCCTGGATCTTGCAAGGGGCTATGCCCCTTGACCCTATCTTGGGGGCGCTGCCCCTAAACCCCCGTTAATTATTCAAGGGGGAAACCACGGTTACCAAAGTCACCAAAATTTATCCTGCTGCATATACACAAGGTGCTGACTATGCCAACTCAACATGGGATAAATAAATACAACATTAGGAATTTGCAAAGGTTGAGATACCTTAATTCCCAACAACTATCTCCCTATCTCTATCACTCATCTACCTCTCAATCTCTCTCCCTATGTCTCTGGCCATGTCCCTCACTCTTTATATCTCCCTTTTGGTCCTCTCTCTCTAAACACTAAACCCTAAACCCCTAAACCCTAAATAATGTCCATAAACCTTAACCCTTAGCCCCAAAACCCTAAACCTGAGCAACCCTAAACCCCTTATCTCTATCATCCCTCTACCTCTTAATCCTTCTTCCTATTTCTCTAGACATCTCGCTCAGTCTCTATCTCCCTTTCTCTCCCTTTTGTCTCCTCTATCTCTCTCTATCTGTCTCCTCTCTCTCTATCTAGCTATCTCCAAACCTGAGCAACCCTAAACCCTAAATCCAATCAACTCTAAACCTTTATCTCCCTATCTCTCCCCTATCTCCCTATCTCTATCATCCTTCTACCTCTCAATCTCTCTCCCTATGTCCCTGGCCATGTGCCTCACTCTCTATCTCCCTCCTCAGTCTCATCTATATCTCCCTATCATTCCTCTCTCTATAAACCCTAAACCCTAAACATCTAAACTTGAACCCCTAACCCCTAAACAATAAACCCTAAACCCTAAATAATGCCCCTATTCCCTAACCCCTAACCCCTAAATCTAAGAAGCCCTAAACCCCTAAACCCTAAACCCCAAACCCCTAAACCCTAAACCCAAGTAACCCTAAACCTCTATCTCATTATCTCTCCCCTATCTCCCTATCACCTTTGTCCCATGATGTAGCCAACAACATACACTCAATAAAATTGTACCATTAATCATGTGTGAGAGCCAAAGATTTGGAACACTGAAAAAAAAACTTCTATTCACCAAATCTACTGCTACAATGAGAGAAAACTCTCTTATATCCAAGAAAACAAAAAAATCAAAAAATTACCTTTTTTGACAGATTTCGACAATTGTCAGATTTTGCCATTTTAGGTAATTTTACAATCATATCTTGAGAATCCAGTTTTTTCCCAAAAACTTCCTAAAGTTAAGGTAGGACAAAAAGCCAACTAACATCCTAAATTTGAAACATGAGTTTCGAGTTATTAAAAAAAGCAACTTTTAAAAAACTAGAAAAAAACACCAAATTGCCATTTTGAGAGCCAAGATGAAAGTTTCAAGCCTTGAAAAAGTGCCAAGATGAGGTCCAACTGACTAGGGTGGGTTGGGAAACCACTGGCCACCTCATAACTCATCCACCTGTAAAATTTCGTAGAAAACCCACATTTGAGTCAAAAGTTATGACCTCCAGAAGTCCCTGCATCATTCTCCTCTGGTTGAAAAGAACGCAGCCCCTACAAGTGAGTGTCTTCAAACTACTGCCATTTGACTGGATCTAACCTTTGTACTTCCTACTTTGTAATCCATGTGCTATCTATTGGTGGCAATCCTTCCCACTATACTAAATACTTGTTGTAATGCCCTTGTCGAGTGTAGCTAGTTTTCTTATCAAGAACCTGTGCAATCTTTTCCTTCTTCTTATGGGGAATGTGGTGGTGCCGTGCCACTTCTGGTTGACTATCTTCAGCATCATCCTCAACATGGAATGCATATAAATCAGAAATATTAAACATAGGAGAAATATCAAGATCATCTGGTAAACTGACCTCATATGCATTATCATTGATCTTCTTTGTAATTCTGCAAGGACCAATTTTCCTATACTTCAACTTGTGGTATGTTCCAGTAGGAAACTACTCTTTTCTCAAATATACCATCACTAAGTCACCTTCATTGAATGTCTGATGTCACCTACTAGTATCCACTATATTCTTGTACCTCTCATTACTGTCCTGCAACTTCTGTCTCACTTCTTTCTACAACTATTGAAGCTGTTCTACAAATGCTTCCCCATCATCACTGACCCTATCTTTCATTGGTAGCTATACCAAATCTAGAACACCCTGAGGATTCCTGCCATACACAATCTGGAAAGGAGACTTTCCTGTTGATCTGTTAACAGAACTATTATAGGTAAATTTAGCCTGGGGTAATGCCACGTCCCATTGTTTTGGCTTTTCTCCAACAATACACCTCAACAAATTTCCCAGACTCCAATTGACTACCTCTATTTGCCCATCCGTTTGAGGATGCTAAGCACTACTAAACTGTAACTTAGTCCCCATCTTCCTCCATAAAGTCCTCCAGAAATGACTGAGGAATTTGGTATCCCTATAAGAGGTAATAGTCTTTGGAACACCATGTAGTCGAACAACTTCTAAAAAAAATAACTCTGCTACCCTCGTTGCATCATTAGTTTTCTTACAGGCAATAAAATGAACCATCTTGGATAACCTATCAACAACTACAAAAATGGAGTCATTACCTCGTTGAGTATGTGGAAGTCCCAACACAAAGTTCATGCTCAAATCTGTCCATGGTGTAGTTGGTACTGGTAATGGCATATACAACCTTGTATTCTATGAATGTCCCTTAGCCACTTGGTAGATTCTACACCTTGTTACATACTTAGTTATATCCCTGTTCATCTTTGGCCAGTAATATTTATCTTCTATCAAGGCTATTGTCTTGTCCTTGCCAAATTGTACAGCCAACCCACTACTATGAAATTCTCTGATAATGTTTTCCCTCATAGAGCCAGCTGATATGCATAGTTGTTTTCGTTTAAATAGATACCCATCTTGCATAAAATATTCACCTCTAAAGTGATCCAAGTTACCAGATACTGGTGCCTTCAATTGTTCCACAATCTCCCAAAAATCATCATCAGACTCATACAAATTTTTCATGGCATCAAAACCAATCACCTGAGTTTCCATTGTGGTCAAAAGTGCAACACACCTACTTAACACATCTACAACCTGATTTTGTTTTCTAGACTTATGCTTCAACACAAAATTGTAACCCTATAAGAAAGAGACCCAATTGGCATGCCTACTATTCAACTTTTTCTGTGTGTTCAAGTATCTCAGTGCAATATGATCTGTAAACAATACAAACTCCTGGGGAACTAGATAATGCCTCCAATGCCTCAATGCCTGAACAATTGTATAAAATTCCAAATCATAAGTAGAATAATTCTTTCTCACGTCATTCAATTTTTCACTAAAGAAAGCTATAGGTTTTCTAGCTTGGCTAAGCACGGCACCTATTTCCACATGGGAGTCATCACATTCTACTTCAAATACCTTATTAAAATTTAGCAATGCAAGTATAGGTACTTTTGTTACCTTTTTCTTCAAGTACTTAAAGCTCTCCTCAATATCCTTGGTCCATACAAACTCCCCTCCTTTGGTGCAATCTGTTATAGGAGCTACAATACTACTAAAATTTTGAATGAACTTTCGATAGAAAGTGGTCAAGCCATGAAAACTTTTTACCTCTGTGATGCTACTTGGACTAGGCCATTCTAGAATTGCCCTGACCTTTTCTGGATCCATTCTGACACCATCTTTAGAAGTGACAAAGCCTAAAAAAATCAAATTGTCCTGCATGAACCTACACTTCTTCAAATTGGCATAGAGCTTCTCCTTCCTTAACACACCAAAGATGATCGTCAAGTGTTGTAGGTGCTCTTCTTTGTTGTTACTAAATACCAAAATATCATCAAAATAAACTACCACAAACTTACCAATGTAAGGTTGTCGTATAGTGTTCATCAATCTCATAAATGTGCTAGGTACATTTGATAACCCAAATGGCATGACCATCCACTCATATAATTGTCTCCAGTCTTAAAGGTTGTCTTCCACTCATCCCCTTCTCGGATCCAGATTTGGTGGTAGCCACTTTGTAGGTCGATCTTGCTGAAATATTTGGCCCCTTCAAGGACATCCATCATGTCCTCCATACGATGTATAGGAAACTGATACTTGATGGTAATCTTATTAATTGCTCTGCTATCAGTGCACATCCTCCATGTTCCATCTTTTTTTGGGGTCAACAATGCAGGTACAGCACATGGGCTCATGCTCTCTCTCACCACACCTTTACTTATGAGTTTTGTTACTTGCTTATACATCTCTGCATGTTGTGTTGGATTCATCCTATAAGCTGCTTGGTTGGGTAGAGTTGCTCCTGGAATCAAATCAATATGATGTTGAATATCTCTCTTTGGCGGTAGACCATCAGGCAATTCATCAGGCAAAACATCAACAAATTCTTTCAATATCTCTGCTACTTCTGGGGGAACTGAAATGTCTTCCTCTTCACCTTTTTTCACTACTAATGTGTAGCAACACCCTGTCACCTTCATTTCTTTAACAAGATCTCTTTCAAACAACATGGTCTCACCTTTTCCTTCATCCTTGACAGGCAATAAAATCACCTTAGAGCCATCTTTCCAAAAGGTGTATGTGTGTTTCTCTCCATCATGCATAACTTTTCTATCATACTGCCATGGCCTTCCCGATAACACATGATAGCCATCCATTGGGACAACATCACACCATATCCCATCCTGATAGATCTTCCCTATGCTAAACTTAATTAGGCATCTTTTATCAACAGTGACTTCATTTCCCTTTTTAAACCATGCAATGCGATATAGATGAGGATGTTTTTCACAGTGTAAATTCAATTTTTCTACCATTTCTTTAGAAACCATATTTTCACAACTACCTCCATCAACAATAACTTGACATACCTTACCACCCGAAGTACATCTGGTTTTGAAGATATTGGTTCAAAGCCATGAACCATCAAAGCTTTTGGCTTGTGTTTTCTCCTTCTCTAGAATAACCATTGCTCTTCTTATCATGAGACTTTCTCCCACATCTGGTGGAACCTCTAGTTCTGTCCCTTCCACTTCATGCTACGTTTGAATCAGGTTCACCCTAGGTTGTCCTCCTTGATTTCTTTCTTGCATGTTATAATTTGAGCATTCAAATGCCCTATGAGCTTCTTCTCCACATCTGAAACAAGTGAAAGGCCTTCTCTAGTTTTCCCATCCTCTACCGCTACCATAACCTCTACCTCTTTTAAATCCCCTTCCTCGTTCTTGATTCAGAGGATCTTGTCGAGTGTCTACTTGTTTTTCCAATCCATGGGATGACTCTCCCCTACCATAATTTGAACCTCCTCGAAATGGGGTTGATGTACCCCTTCTTCCTCCTCTATTCCTCTAATGGTACTATCTGTTTTGTTTTTCTTCAGCCTTTAGAGCCAATTGGTAAGCCTCTTCCATATTGTTGAGTCGATGAATGCTCAATTCATCTTGAATAAAGAATTTCAAGCCATTCACATATCTAGCAGCCATCTATTCATCAGTTTCTTGATGCTCTATACATATAGACAGTCTATAAAACTCATTTGTGTAATCTTGCACAGAAGAGAGGTTCTACTTTAAATTTTGAAACCTATGAAAAAGGGTTTGCACATAATCTATGGGCAAAAACTTTTCTCTCAACTTCTTCTCCATTTTATTCCATGTCCTAATCTTATCCTTGCTATTCCTTGTTCATTCCTTTTGAAGATGATCCCACCAAATCATTGCATGACCCTTTAATTTGGTGCATGTGAATTTCACCTTCTTTTCCTCTGTCATGGATTTCCATTCAAAAACTTTTCTCATGTCATTCAACTAGTCTATCAACTCCTCTAGTTGAAGACTACCTGCATAATTTGAAACATCTACCTTGATCCCTTCATTTTTCCCTTCTAAGGCCCTAAGTATCCTCTCTTCAAAACTCATGCCTTCTAATTCTTCTTCTTCATGTTATGTATCTTGATTTGCATCTCCTCGACCTATCTTGTCATCAGATTCATCTCCTCCTCTACCCAATCTTTGGTTTTCCATCTGTTCTATCCATGTTGTAAGTTTTGCTATTTGCCTTTGCAAATTTTGCATTTCTCTATGCATCTGGGCAAGACTGCCTCTTCCTCTTCCTCTCCCAGCCATCTTCCTGCTCTGATACCAAATGATGTAGGCAACAACATACACTCAATAAAATTGTGCCATTAATCATGTGTGAGAGCCAAAGATTTGGAACACTGAAAAAAAACTTCTATTCACCAATTTTGCTACTACAATGAGAGAAAACTCTCTCATATCCAAGAAAACAAAAAAAATCAAAAAATTACCTTTTTTGGCAGATTTCGACAATTGTCAGATTTTGCCATTTTAGGTAATTTTACAATCATATCTTGAGAATTTAGTTTTTTCCCAAAAACTTCCTAAAGCTAAGGTAGGATGAAAAGCCAACTAACATCCTAAATTCTAAACATGAGTTTTGAGTTATTAAAAAAAACAACTTTTAAAAAACTAGAAAAAAACACTAAATTGTCATTTTGAGGGCCAAGATGAAAGTTTCAAGACCCAAAAAAGTGCCAAGATGAGGTCCAACCAACTAGGGTGGGTTGGGAAACCACTGGCCACCTCATAACGCATCCACCTATAAAATTTCATAGAAAACCCACATCCGAGTCAAAATTTATGTCCCTCACTCTCTATCTCCCTATCTCTCCCCTCGGTCTCCTCTATATCTCCCTATTGGTCCTCTATCTCTCTCTAAACCCTAAACCTCTAAACCTTAACCCCTAACCCCAAAACCATAAACCCTAAACCCTAAATAATGCCACTAAACCAAAGCAACCCTAAACCTCTGTCTCCCTATCTCTTCCTATCTCCATATCTCTATCATCCCTCTACCTCTTAATCTCTCTCTCTATGTCTCTAGACATTCTCTCACTCTCTATCTCCCTATCTCTCCCCTCTGTCTCCTCTATCTCTCCCAATCTCTATCAGTCCCCTCTCTCTATCTCTCTTTAAACCCTAAACCCTAAACCTCAAACCCCTAAACCCTAAACTTGAGTAATGCTAAACTCATAAATGCTAAATAATGCCCCTAAACCCTAACCTCTCTCTCTCTCTCTCTCTCTCTCTCTCTCTCTCTCTCTCTCTCTCTCTCTCTCTCTCTCTCTCTCTCTAAGCAAATGGAAACAAGAAAACTAGGACATGCAAAGAGGGATGAGGATATAAATTGGGAGGATGAAATAGAAACAAGATAAAAGTAAATTTCATTGGATGGGAATAATGATGAGAGGAGAGGTGGAAAATAGTAAAATAGGGAAAAATTGGTGGGATCTAAAGGGAAATTGGAAAGGAAAAGGAAAACTAGGAAAGCTAGGAAAAGGATTTAACTAGGAGATAGATAGGTCAGAGAGAGAAAGAGAGATTGGGAGGGGGATATTGAGAGACATAGATAGAAAGGGAGAAATATAGAGATAGAGAGAGATTGGAAGATATAGAGAGAGATAGATAGCAATAGAGAGAAAGAGAGGGAGAGAGCTAGAGATAGAGATAGAGATAGAGAGGAGTAGAGATAGAGAGTAATGATGAGAGGAGAGGTGGAAAATAGTAAAATATAGAAAAATTAGTGGGATCTAAAGGGAAATTGGAAAGGAAAAGGAAAACTAGGAAAGCTAGGAAAAGGATTTAACTAGGAGGTAGATAGGTCAGAGAGAGATTGGGAGGGGGATATTGAGAGACATAGATAGAAATGGAGAGATAAAGAGATAGAGAGAGATTGGAAGATATATATATAGAGAGAGAGAGATATAGCAATAGAGAGAAAGAGAGGGAGAGAGGTAGAGAAAGAGATAGAGATAGAGAGGGTTAGAGATAGAGAGAGAGAGGGGGGATATAAAGATGGAGAGATATACATATAAAGGGGTAGAGAGAGAGAGAGGGGATGGAGATATATATATATATATATATATATATAGAGAGAGAGAGAGAGAGAGAGAGAGAGAGAGAGAGAGAGAGAGAGAGAGAGAGAGAGAGAGATAGAGATTGAGAGGGGGGATATTGAGAGATATAGATAGAAAGGGAGAGATAGAGAGAGATTGGAAGATAGAGAGGGATAGATAGATAGATAGATAGATAGATAGATAGATAGCAAGAGAGAAAGAGAGGGAGAGAGGTAGAGAGATAGAGAGGGGTAGAGATAAAGAGACAGGATATAGCGTTGGAGAGATAGAGGGGTTAGGGTTTAGGGGTTAAGGTTTAGGGGCATTATTTAGGGTTTATAGGTTTAGGGTTAGTAGTTAGAGAGAGAGGACCGATATGGAGATATGGAGAGTGAGGGACATGGTCAAAGACATGGGGAGAGAGATTGATAGGTAGAGGAATGATAGAGATAGGTAGATAAAGGTTTAGGGTTGCTTGGGTTTAGTGTTTAGGGTTTAGGGTTTGGGGTTTGGGATTTAGAGGTCTAGGGTTTCTTAGGTTTAGGGTTTAGGGCTTAGGTCTTAGGGCTTAGGGTATAGGGGCATTATTTAGGGTTTATGGTTTAGGGGTTAACATTTAGGGTTTAGGGGTATTATTTAGGGTTTAGAGGTTTAGGGTTGCTCAGGTAGAGAGAGAGAGGGGGGATATTGAGAGATATAGATAAAAAGGGAGAGATAGAGAGAGATTGGAAGATAGAGCGGGAGAGATAGAGATGGAGATGGAGAGGTAGAGATAGAGATAGAGAGGGGTAGAGATAGAGATAGAGAGGGGTAGAGATAGAGAGATATAGATAAAGAGGGATACAGATAGAAAGAGAGGATTGAGAGATAGAGATAGAGAGAGATGAAGGATAGTGACAAAGAGGGGGAAAGAGAGAAGAGAGAGAGAGAGAGATTTATAAGGTTCCAGAAATAGATATCCATTTCTGGAACCTTAGAAATCATTTTTTTGCTCCCCAAAACGGATATTTGTTATTTAAATAATGGATATATGTTATTAAAAAATATCTGTTAGTAATGGATATCCCTTTTACTTCATTTTTACCTTATATTTAGGCTTGGGACTATCATAGTTGACTTTCCTTGAATTCTAACGTGTTTACTGGTTTCACTCTCTTCTTCAAACTTCACCCTTCGTGCTGACAACTTTTTTTATGCACAATTGATAAAACGAAAATGGTTTATAGAAGAAATTGTCAGCTTTCTAAAAATATAAGATTTTCTTGATTAGTATTTTATTAAATAATTATTAATAATTTTCTATATAGTGTGTGTCTGAAATTTGTAAGGAAATGAGAGCATCTCAGAACATATTTCTAAGAACAGTGGTGTCTTTGACAGGTTTAAATTCTTTTCAACCGCTTCAAAAACATGCACAACTATGTCACAAAGCAGAAACAGACATAGAACATTTCCAACATTGACCCTTAGAGGAAATACAAGAAACAAGATCTAATTTCAACAATAGAAACATTAACATGAAAGACATAACAAGAGACATAGATATACGTGGGGAAAACCCTTACGGGTAAAAAACTCCACATTCCAAAGCATCAAACCAATGTATTAATCAGCAACAACAAACATATTGCAATACACTTGCAGGCTCAAGGCCTTAACACGGAGATTTATATCTTGCTCCTCTAGAAGAATAACTAACAGCATAACCCTGCACAAAGTTCTCCTCAGTTCTAATCACAGCACTCAGGTTAGTCCTTCATACTGTTATCATGCCACAAATAGCATACAATACAGGACATCACTGAGAGAGAGATACTTCCCTCTTTTTTCTATTTTCTCCCTCTCAGCCTGAATCACCTTCACCTGAACTTTTTTCTCACTTCTATATTCTAGTCACATCTCACATTACAAAAATAGAACAATCGATTACTATCTTAGACCGTTACAACTTCCAAAAGGTCGACAGTTCATTTTTAACCATTTGCAACCGTTCGTATTCATGAGGACTAAATAGTCCCACATGCATTAATTGACAAACACAACAGTAGTATATATCCATGAACACACGATAAGTCTATCATCGGCCCTTTTACTGCCGATGACCCCAGCCGGTCAATCATCAACGGACCATTGGAGTGACCAAGACCTTTGGTGTAACTTCATCCTTCTTCATTGACAAAGTTCCTTTTGCCAATACCAAACTCCATCAGACAGACCAAGCTCATTAGAGTAAGAATTCCACCGAAGGTCGATAGCGTTAGTCCCACCGATACCAACCTCCATCGATGAAACATACTCCATCGCTGGAACACAAACAAGTTACGCCGAAGACCCCCATTTCACCGATAGCACATCACAGGAACAAACCACCATCGGGGAGACACAAATGGTCAAAGTAACAAACTAAAGCAAAGTTGATGGCTACACTCTACCTAATCAGGTTGAACCCTTGAACCAACACTAAACGTTGAACCAATGAACCATTGAACCAATGCCATCAAACTAATGAACCAATGAACCATTGAACTGATCTATGAGACTCCAGACCATCAGTAAAAAACATTGAAGCAGCGTCGATAGAGCCTATCAAGCTGATAACAAAGGGCAATCAACCAAGAACAAGAGATCATTGAGACAAAGAGCAGCACAAGCCAATGCATGTAATCTGAGTCACAAGTACTTAACATTCTCCCACTTGACGAAGGAATTACAGGAAACCATCAATGCTCCAAGTCACAGAACCAAAGCTGATACTGCCTCCACTCCACTGTGGTCACAAGCTATACAGAAGCTCCAACATAACCAACTTCAAAGCTTTCAGAACACATCCATGAAACCATCCTCTAGAAATAAGATAGAACATCAGCTAGAACAACAATCAGAAAACTGACTGCACCCATCCAACTAAACAAAACCCACATGACTGAAAATAGTACACACATCAAGTGCTAACTCATCTAATCACACATACCTTAAAGGTATAGAAGAACATAGAAAACTCGTGCCAGCATATATTCACCCAAACTACAGGTACAAGCTCCATGTGTCAACCAGTCGAAGATGACCAAACACAACCAAGAACTCCCACTACATGAGTAATGCTAAATCTAAAAACTAACAAGACATACCAAGTCTACCAATGGCAGTACATAGAGAGTGTACTCATCATGTAGTATTGCAGGAACATCCACCATGATATGCAAAATCTGTAAATCAATAAATTGTACATCTCACCACCAGTCCAGAAATCTCTTAAGTTCTTCACACCCAACAATGAAAGAGATAAAAGAACATTCATGCTATCACCCAAGAGCATAAGTGAAAGCACATGACCACAAACTAGTGATCACTTTAGCTCTAAACAAAACCTCAAACCAATGTAATGTGAAACACACCATCAGAAAAATAACTGAGACCAAGAGAAACATTGCACATCGTAAACCTGTAGAAAATCCTCCTACAAACACCTCTAAGTGCCAACTATGGCAAGTATGATCTCCTTCTTAAAAAAAAACCAAAGAGAACACCATAACAACACCCAAATTTTTTCAATCTCATAGAGATCAACCAAGAAATCAACATGGATATAAGCTTCCCAATCCAAAGAAGATCAAACTAATCCATTTCCCATTTCAGGAAATCAGCCCATAAACCATCTCCTAACTGTTCTCACCAATCAATGATATCATAAAGTCAAATGCACAAGGAGGTAACTATGTTGTCCATCTCTCACTATGAATCCTCCAGAATCATCTAATAGTAGCTCAAGATCCATAACTATGAAAGAAAGCATAACACACTTGAGAGTAAACAATGGGCAATACCTCTCAAGTGAAACTTGCTGAGTAGACCAAGAGTGGGGAATGAGAATGTTCTTCCAAGATATCCAAGTCCCAATGACTTTCTCCAAGAATAATCTCCTCTAGATCTTTTGTTGAACTCACATTCAACCAAGGTAAAGACTCCTTGAACTTCCTACTGCAAACTCTAATTGAGCACAACATATACAGTCTCACCTTATTCTCCATGTATCCATGAGTACCTATGAACAATCACCTCATGCTAAACTCCAACTACATCACTACACCACTATGAAGTAATCAAGCAAATAATAAATGTACCCAAACATAGAGAAGTTACCAGACCACTGTGAAAGCTCCACAAAGCTATAAAGGGAACTTATCAAGACATCATGATCTTATCATCTCCCTTAGGAGATCCCATGCTTCAGGTGAACTTAACCAAAGTCTCAAGAGCAACATATCATGCCAAAACTCAAATGCTTAAACAAGAGTATATCATGACATGAACCAAACAAATTCTCACCTGTCAAGCACCAATCAACACCTCAACCAAAGACTGAGTGAGTCCTTCATGGCTCCAAGATGTTACCCATCCTCAAGTAGTGTCCTTGCAAATGTGAAAGAACCCTTCTGAGCAACAGGATCTAAGAGCTCCTCCTAGTAACATTTGCAACACTAAAGAAGATCATCCATCACTAAGTGATGAATCTGCAGTCATTGCTAAAGCTCCCACTAAACTGTGGCAACCGAGCTTTCCAAGCAGTATGACCAAACATCTTCTCATCTGAAAATCTTCTATGTCTACATATTAACATAATAAAAAACAAATAGCACCAAGATCTCCAAACCAAGGAAATACATCATTGTCAAAAGCTTACACTGAGCTATGTATCCAAGCTATACATGACATCATGATACACATGCTACAGATTACTGACTATTCAGGTACTTTACACTATCCACCCTTTTATCCCAATGCAATCACACCAATGCACAAGTGACCACAAACAAGGCCAGCTAACAAGTCTGCATAAACACTAAACGATCTTGTGAATATAGACAGTCCACATCCGAGTCATCTCACTGTAGCTTAATAGGTGGCCAGCCCACAAAACTACATAACTCGTAGATCCAATAAATGCATCACACAAACTCACTATTGCACTGAAAACTATAAAACTAAGATCTCAAGAGGTAAATAACCATGTAGACAACATGACAAAAAACACCGAATTACTTACAATCTGATTTGCCAAACCAGTCCACAACCTAAGCACCATAGTCAAGGAATCCATAAAAGCATCACCACAGAAATGCTGAGTGACTTATCACGTACCAACACTCCCACAAGACTGCAACTATCTCATCCAGCAACACCCCAAAAAAATAGGGTCTAGAAAATAGCTTAACTACAGCTTCAACAAAACCACAAGTTTTTGATTCTTTGTCTATGTAAAACCTGCAAAATCACTGTGTTATATGAAACACCCATGCGCATCCATATCCACTTCACATCTGGATGACTCAAAACTCTACAACATAAACTCCATAACAATTAAACCAGAATAATGGATTATCATGAATATGCATAACCATAGATTTTAAGGAAAAACTATAAACCCCCTCAAATCCAATAAACATGAATCTGAGTCATGGAAGTACAAAATATCCATTTAAGGAAATAGCAGTTCAAGAGCTTCAGGCCCACTTGTAGACTAATTCCTCAACCACCAACATGCACATGCATCTAAGAGAATCAGGCTATTATAGAAGCTCCCAATCTTCCAATGATCAACTCCATAGCCTTTATGCAACTGGGGCAACAGAAACAATGCTTTCCAATACTAGGAACAAATATCCAGCATAAGCACACTTCTCCATGGCTAAGTAGCAACACAAACTTCTTCATATCACAAGGAAGCCTCTCACACAGACACCCAATATGAAAGTTATTGTAGAGACACAACCACAAAGCATAATCCACCCCAAGCAATAGGATTATACACTGTCAACCAAGAGCCTCAGGCCACATCATGACCAGCTCCAGTCTCTTCATCTTCACCTTCCTTCAAGCACTGCTGAAATAGGATAACAAGATCAAGTGCCAGACTTCACTCAAAACAAGGATCAAACATCAGATGATTCCTTCAGATTTCCTCAAGCTTGTCACACTAGGAAATCATCACAGAAGGAATACCCAAACCTTCTACACCAGGAACTCTTACATGCAAACACATGTAGCACACAAATGTACATATGTGAGAAACAACGCAGATCCCAGAAGAAGGCTCTGATACCACTTCTAAGGAAATGACAGCATCTCAGAACATATTTCTAAGAACAGTGGTGTCTTCGACAGGTTTAAATTCTTTTCAACCGCTTCAAAAACATGCACAACTATGTCACAAAGCAGAAACAAACAAAGAACATTTCCAACATTGACCCTTAGAGGAAATACAAGCAACAAGATCTAATTTCAACAACAGAAATGTTAACACAAAAGACAAAACAAGAGACACAGATATACGTGGGGAAAACCCTTACGGGTAAAAACCCCACACTCCAAAGCATTGAACCAATGTATTAATCAACAACAACAAACATGTTACAATACACTTGCAGGCTCAAGGCCTTAACACGGAGATTTACATCTTGCTCCTCTGGAAGAATAACTAACAGCATAACCCTGCACAAAGTTCTCCTCAGTTCTAATCACAGCACTCAGGTTAGTCCTTCATACTGTTATCATGCCACAAATAGCATACAGTACAGGACATCACCGAGAGAGAGATACTTCCCTCTTTTTTCTATTTTCTCCCTCTCGGCCTGAATCACCTTCACCCAAACTTTGTTCTCACTCCTATATTCTAGTCACATCTCACATTACAGAAGTAGAACAATCGGTTACTATCTCAGACCATTACAACTTCCAAAAGGTCGACAGTTCATTTTTAATCATTCGCAACTATTTGTATTGATGAGGACTAAATAGTCCCACATGCATCAGTTGACAAACATAGTAGTAGTATATATCCATGAACACGCGATAAGTCTATCGTCGGTGCTTTTGCCGCCGACGACCCCAGCCGGTCAATCATCAACGAACCATCGGAGTGACCAAGACCTTCAGTGTGACTTCATCCTTCTTCACTGACAAAGTTCCTTTTGCCGATGCCAAACTCCATTAGACAGACCAAGCTCAATGGAGTAAGAATTCCACCGAAGGCCGATAGCGTTAGTCCCACCGATACCAAACCTCCATCAGTGAAACATACTCCATCGCTGGAACACAAACAAGTTATGCCAAAGACCCCCATTTCACCGATAGCATATCGCAGGAACAAACCACCATCGGGGAGACACAAACGGTCAGAGTAACAAACTAAAGCAAAGTTGATGACTACACTTTGCCCGATCAGGTTGAACCCTTGAACCAACACTAAACGTTGAACTAATGAACCATTGAACCAATGTCGTCAAACCGATGAACCAATGAACCATTGAACTGATCTGTGAGACTCCAGACCATCGGTAGAAAACATCAAAGTAGCATCGATAGAGCCTGTCAGGCTAATAAGAAAGGGCAATCAACCAAGAACAAGAGATCACTGAGACAAAGAGCAGCACAAGCCTATGTCTGTAATCTGAGCCACAAGTACTCAACAAAATCCTGATGGACACACTGATTGAAAAACATCCATAACTTTCAAACCATTTCACCTTTTTTAGATCCGAAAGATGCATCACACTCTATGCTTCGTTGGCTATAGGTTTTAAAAAAAATTGAATTCCAATTTTTTTATTGAGTTAGGTTGGCTGAAAAATTACTTTTTAGTTTTTTAAAAAAGTCACAGTAAAAAAATCATAACTAATTATTTTATTGCAAAAAAATTCAAAAAAATATGTGTGACATCCAGGCATGAGTCCTCTACTTATATTGAAAGTTTCCAAAAAAAATATTTTTTTTGCTCATAGTTAGATTGGCTGGAATGACACCCACTTTTTATTTTTTTCTGAAAAATTTAATAGCTATTCATTGAAATATTCATTTTTCACTAAGTAAAATTAGTTTTTAAAAAAATATAGTAGCCCATAAACTAGATTCAATTCTCTACAAATTTTGTTCTTACATCTTTTTCAAATTGTGTAGATAATCCATTCAAATTTTCACATGAACTTGATTAAGTCTAATTTTTTGTATTTTCATTGCCACTTAGAGGTATAGTTTGGCCCATCATGATCCTGCACATACCCTATAATTTTTATATTTACATATATAATATTAGTATATATATTTTAATTTTTTATATTTCAATATATAATATTAATATATACATTATAATTTTTTATATTTATATATAATATTAATAAATATATATAATATTAATATATATATATTATATTAATATACATTATACGGAGCCTTTTAAATTCCTTATCAATTAAATATTTATATTTCATATAATAATAAACATAGGTGAAATTTACAAAAGACGAAGAAATCTAAGACTCGAGCTGATTATGCACATCAATTTATGAAAATTTGGGAAGACACCGATTGATGCAATCCACTAGAAAATACAAAGCAAGGAGACAACATGGCCTAGAGAGCTCAAGGTAAAATAAACCATCTGGTGAAACTTTGAGGCTGTAAAGAGCTGTAGCAGCTAAGACACACAATGCGCTAAGCATCGACACAAAAGACAAACACGCGACGAGAAACAAAGATGAAGCAGAACAAACACAAAATTCTTTGGTTCCATGATTTCGTGAGAAATTAGGGAGGTGTTGCGATAGAGGCAACAACAGGCTCATATCACTTTCTAATATCTCTAAGTATTTTTTAAGATAGGGCCCCAAAAAAATGCCCTATCAAATTCAAAGCAATGTAATTTAGAGATCCAAACTTCATTCCCATTCTAAAAATTTGGTGACAAAAGGCTCCATTCATCAAAGGCTCTAGAATGTTTTAGTTGTGCAACAAGTTCAAGTTCTTGAAATTGGAAATCAAAAAGTGGAACAAATTACATTTCAAAAATATCTTTGAGGAAAATCTCAAAATTGGGCATAAGCTTTCAGGCCTAAATAAATTGTCATAAATTTTGGCATGACCCAATCTATTTTCCAAGAGGAATCAAAGATAAAAGAATAAATGGAAGAAATTTACTAGAGGCATAAATCTAAGGAAGTTAGGTTAAGAGAAGGGGACAAAAACACAAAATTCTTCTACTCCTCCATGAAATCAAGAAGGCAAGAAAACTATATCTCAGGTATTAAATCTTTGTAGGGTCAACACTTAATAGAATATATAGACATTCAAAGAGAAGTAGTCTATTTCTTTGAAAACCTTTTAAACAAAGTATAAGGGGAACAATCCTCAAATTCTTAGTATATCTTAGACCATATTCTAAAATTACTATCAGATGAACAAAATAGTATGTTGTTGGAAAAATTTTCTCTTGAAGAGATTAGAAGTGTAGACTTCTCTCTTGTAAGTGATAAGGCCTCGGTCCCAAATGGTTATACTACATTATTCTTCCAAAAATGTTGGGATTTTGTTGGAAAAGATGTGCTATTGGTAGTTGAAGAAGCTAGAAAACATAAAACATCTTAAAGGAACTAAATGTTACCTTCATTTCTTTAATTCCAAAGTGTCATAACCCTTCCACATTTACAAATTTTAGACCAATATCCCTCTACAATATTGTTTACAAAATATTCACAAAGGTAATTACTACAAGATTTGGGATTATTATCCCTTCTCTTATTTGTAAGGAACAATGGGGATTTGTTCTAGGAGAGAAATAACTAAAGGTGTCCTAGTGGCACATGAGACTCTTCACTCAATTCAATAGCAAAAACTTTTAGCAATGTTAATCAAGTTAGACATGATGAGAGCATATGATAGAGTAAACTACGATTTCTTGATCCAAGTCCTACAAAAATTTGGTTTCTCAAAAGAATGGTGCAAATAGATATACTCATGTATATCAAGAGTTAGATTCTCTATCCTATTGACTAGCATCCCAACAAAATTCTTCAAATCTTCTCAAGGAATTAGGCAATGTGACCCAATGTCCCCCTTTCTATTTATCATTATGGCAGAGGCCGTGAGTAGATCAATAATGGCTAAGAATAGAAAACTTAACTAGAAAGGAATCTCAATTCCAAGAGTCCCAAACTCAATTACCCATGCTCTCTTTGCAAATGATACCCTTTCTTTGGTTAATCCAAGTATGAAGAGGTGAAAGTAATTAAAAGGTTCTTGAATATTATACCTCTACCTCTAGACAAAAGATTAATCCCTCAAAAATTTTAAAATAAAATTTAATTCTACTCCTAGAATTCTTGAAGAAGAATTTCAAATTTCAGAATTTACCTTGCCTTTATTGGGCATCTCCTTGTTTTATGGTGCAAGTAAAATGATTTTTGGAAATTAGTTTTTTCCTCTATTAATCAAAAAAATGACTTCCTCGAAAGATAAGTGGCTAACCCTAGAAGGAAGAATCATTATGATAAAGGTAGTTTTATCAACTATCCCCATCTATATGCTTTCAGTATTGAAAAATCCAATGGGTTTTTATTCAAAAATAGAAAAATAGATTAGAAGTTTCTTATGGAGCTGAAACAAGGATAAAAAATATTTCTTTACTATCTTGGGAAAAAGTATGCAATTCTAAATCCTCAAGAGGAGATGGAGTTCATAACGTTGAAGCTTAGAATCTAGACATGGGGGAAAAACTTACTTAGAACATGTATGTTAAACTAGAATCAAAGTGGAATGGACTTCTACAAGCTAAATGTCTTGACACCTAAGAGAAGGAAAGAATCTTCACAGTAGTTAATCCACCTACAAGCTCAAAAATGTGGAACTTTATTATAAATTTAAGAGATGTAATTTCTTTGCACCTCTCTTGGGTCATCTACAATAGAGAAAATCCCTCTTTGGTTTTACTCCTGGAATGGGCTTAAGCCATTAGAAAATAGAATGGAACTATCAGAAAAAAATATTTATTTGAAATAATCTTGGGGAAGAAAAGTAAAGGACTGCTTTGAAGTTGTAGAGGGAGAATTTATTCTAAAACTAAAATGGAAAAATATTTCTAATTGCCTAATATCAAACTCTCAGAAAGATCTACTTAATAAAATTTTCAATAGTAAGAATATAATTTTCTCTCCTAGAGAGGACCAACTAAAATAGATGGCTTCAAATATTGGGTAATATATAGTTAAGCAAATCTACTTATCCCTTACTCTTTGATGTGTTGGTGTTGGAAAGATGGCCAATAAACCTTTGTTTGGGTGTATTTTTATTGCCTAAAGTTGAAGCCTTTGTATGGTTGGCTCTTCATAATAGAATCTTAACTAGTTTTAGATTGGAGAAGTTGGGTATCTCTTCTATTTTATGTGTGTCCTCTATGAATCAAAGTTTTAGAATATAGACAAACCCTTTAAAATTACTCAATTGCACCTTTATCCAAAAGTGGTGGAAATGGCTCTAGAATAGACTCAATTGGGAAGGAGTCTTCTCAAACTCCCTCCAACACTTTGAAAATTGACTTGCACTTTTTAAAGAGTCCAACTTTTCTTACATTTGGTAGGTGAGCCCCTCTATTCTAGTCTGGCATTTGTGGTTTGAGCATAATCAAAGAATCTTCAAAAAATCTCCTTCTAAACTAGAATCAGTCATTTTCAAAGTTTAAAGAGCAATCTCAAAAACGGTTGTCCTATGTAATAAAGGCTTCCACAATAGAAAAAATTTCTCCAGTTAGGATAGAGGTACTAAATAAATGGCCCATGTTAAAACTACCCCCCAAGAATGGCGTAGTGAAAGGAATAACAAGCAAACCTTCAAGAAAATTGGCAAGGTGGACTATCCCCTTTCTAGAATTTATTAAGATAAATTTTGATGGTGCCTCCTAAGGCAACCTAAGGATTTTAGGGGTAAGATTGTTGATAAGAGATAGTGAAGGAAAAAAATTAAGGGCAGCTACAAAAAAACTTCCAAGGGGCATAATTAATGAAACGTAGGCTCATGTATTGTTGTTGGGCCTAGAATTGGCAAAACAAGGGGGTATTTTAAGAAAATAAAGATTGAGGGTGACTCCATGAACTAATAATAAACTCTATCAAACAAAAGTCTAAACATAACTAGAAATTGGAGTATATTCTCCAAATGGTCTAGAAGGATATAGATTATTTTTTACTTTTTCTAGTGTTCTCATTATTTCAAAAAGGAAAACGGTGCAGCAGATTGTTTGGACAACCAAGCAATTGACTCTTAAGAATATTACCATGAATTTGATGGTTAGATGGCTTTAGTTAATAAGGTTAGATTCCTATCAATTTTGGAGGGTGACTTGAGAAGTCTCAACAACTTAGTATAAGCTCCTTTGGTGGGCTCCTCTTCTACTCTAACACCTTATTTTTTTACATGATGACTGTGGATTGATTATTTCTCTTTTATTTTTTGAAAAAATTAATTTCTTTCCTCAGCTAGAGAATGCACATCACCCCAATGTCGCCCAAGAAACCTCCAAATTATCTCCAAAGGACACAAATAATAACCATAATCTAATAAGGGGATACAATCTAGTCTTTTTTATATGGAATTAATTAGAATCTCTACCATCTCACCTCTTCCCTTACTCTCAACAAGTTGGATAATCTTGCTTCGTACCATCTTTAGGATTTTCTTCATTATCTAAGGGGATAGAGTGTTATTATATTTTGTTAGTTCTCCTTGTTCATTGTGATTTTCTATTACTTTAAGAAGTGAACAACATGAAGAGGAATTGTGAAAGACAGTTGGAGATGGAGCTGAATCCTGGATAATAGAAATGGAGAAATACTTTGGACTCTAAAACCTTTCAAATCACACTAAGGCAATGTGGGGATCTTACCAGTTGACTGGTGAAGCAGCAACATGGTGGGATAATGAGAAGGCAGATAAGAAGTTGTTACCTGGTGAGCTAACTTGGGAGATTTTCTTGCAACTGTTTAGAAAAAGATGGTTACCATAGTTATTCTTTGACAAAATGATGATAGAGTTTTAGAACTTGATCCAAGGAGGTATGTCCATAACTAGTTATTGGGAAAGGTTTTCTCATCTACTTAAATATGTTCCATAGTATCAGATAGATGAGAGATTTCGGATCAAAAAGTTTATTCTAGGATTGAGGCCATAGATCAGAGCTGAGGTAGACATTCATAACCCACTCACTATGGATGTCGTCTTTGAGAAAGCAATAAAGCAAGAACAGAGGTTGCAGCAGACAGCTAATTACCATAAACAAAGAGATGCTAAGTTTTCAAATAAGAAACCATAGAATAATCAATAGAACTATCAAAAGAATAACAACCAAGGCAATAATAGACAGATCAGGAATCTGAAGAGAAGTAATAATTCTCAGGATCGAAATGGTGGAAACAAAAGAGGTGGCAATAACAACAAAAACAACAATCAGAGGGAAAGAGCTGAAGGACAGAGAGCACCTAAGGGTGGATGTTACAACTATGGAGGTGAGCAGTATGCAAACAAATGTCCACATAAAAGAGGAAACAAGAATCAGCAAGGAGCACTGCAGCATCAGATTCATGCCGCAGTGGATAATCGACAAGCAGAGTTTCAAGCAGCACCTATTCAGTTTCAAGGTAAGCTTTATGGACTACCTATTTCTATTTTAATTGATACTAGTGCCACAGAATGTTTTGTAGATCCTAGAGTAGTATCTAAGTTATCTATTAGACCTGGACATATGGAAAACTCTTGGATGGTACAATATGGAAATAGTGCAGAAAAAAGGGTAGACTCATGTCTAACATGCAGTGAGTTAGAACTTCCTAGTTTTTAGACACAAGTGAATCTGTATGTAGCACCTTTAGGCTCCTATGATGTAATTATGGGAATCAACTGGTTAACTGAGCATAAGTCTCTAGTAAATTGTGAAGACAAGGCTGTTAGATGTTTGGATGACCTAGGGAATCAAGTGGAAATTAATGGAAGTAAGAGACCTTTAGAGCTTAGACAAATCTCAGCTATGCAATTGAAGAAAGCCAAGAGGAAAGGATGTGCCATTTATGTTATCCAAGTAAAGGACTTTGACAAAGAAGAACCAATGTTCAATGACTATCCAAACCTTAGAGATTTCAGAGATGTATTCCTTGTAGAGTTGACAGAGTTACCATCGAAGAGAGAATTTGACTTCTCTATTGATTTACTACCAGGGACTGAGCCGTAATCTAAGGCACTCTACAGGATGACTACTACAGATTTGTATGAGCTTAAGGCACAATTGTGGGAGTTGTTAAATCAAGGGTTCATTAGACCTAGTGTGTCACCATGGGGTGCACCGGTCATCTTTGTAAAGAAGGATGGTACTTTGAGATTATGCATTGATTATAGGATGCTTAACAAAGCTACTATAAAGAACAAGTATCCACTTCCAAGAATAGATGAGCTCTTTGATCAAATGAAAGGAGCAACCGTGTTCTCAAAGATAGACCTTAGATCTAGTTATCACCAATTGTGGATCAAGGATGAGGACATCTCTAAAATAACTTTTAGGACTCAATATCGTCACTACGAGTTCACAGTAGTACCATTTGGGTTGACTAATGCTCCAACGGCTTTCATGAATTTGATGAATAGTATTTTCAGAGATTGCTTAGATGATTTTGTGTTAAACTTCCTTGATGACATATTGATATACTCTAAATTAGTGGAAGAGCATGAAAGGAATTTGAGGATTGTTTTTGCAACGGTTGATAGAAAGAAATCTTTATGGTAAATTATCTAAGTGTAGATTCTTTCAAGATAAAGTGCACTACCTTGGTCATGTGATTTCAGTTGAAGAGATTGCAGTTGATCCTGAGAAGATAAAAGCAATAATGGAATGGCCTGCACCGTAGAGTGTGACAGAAGTCAGAAGTTTTATGGGACTTGTAGGTTACTATAGAAAGTTTGTGGAGGGTTTCTCAACCATAGAAGCACTGATTACCTCACTTCAAAAGAAAGGTAATAAATTTAAATGGACCAAAAAGTGTGAGAAAGCTTTCCAAATGTTAAAGAAAAAGCTCACAACTACTCCTATCCTGACCATACCAGAACCTAATGGGCACTTTATAGTTATAACAAATGCTTCAAGGGAAGGATTAGGAGGAGTGTTGATGTAGAATGAGCAAGTGGTTGCTTGAGTCAAGAAATTTAAAGCAACATGAGTTCAACTATGCACCGCATGATCTTGAATTAGTTGCCATAGTTCATGCACTTTAGATGTGGAGGTATTATCTTCTAGGTAAGCCCTTTGAGTTAAATACAGATCATCTAGGGCTCAAGTATATATTTACTCAACCTAACCTCAATGCATGATAGAGAAGATGGTTAGAATTCCTTAGTGAGTATGACTTTGGAATTGAGTATATAAAAGGAAAGGAGAATAGAGTAGTATATGCTCTTAGTAGGAGAAGACATCTAGCTTCCATTGTTACCATGAGATCCAATTTGAAATAGAAAGTGATTCAGAATCTCCAAGGAGATGAGCATTATGAAAGAGTAAAGAAAGCCTTGGAAGTAGACCCCTTAGATCACAGGTTTGATGGTTATGTGATTGAATCAGATGGACTTTTGAGATTTCAGGGAAGGATGTATATTCCTAACTCTAGAGAGTTGAGGAAGTTAGTGCTTGAAGAGATTCACAATGCACCTTATTCAGGTCACCCTAGAGTTACAAAGATGGTCGAAGGTTTGAAACCTTTATACTTCTGGCCTAGACTTAAGAGGGATGTGACAGAATTTGTAGCTCGATGTTTGGAATGCCAGTGAGCCAAGGCTGAGCATGTGCATCCAGTTGGATTGTTGTATCCACATAGTATCCCTGAGCACAAGTGGCAAGTGATAAGCATGGATTTTATTCAAGGGTTACCTATGTCTAAGAATAGGCATGATGTCATCTTAGTGGTTGTGGACAAATTGACAAAGGTAGCACATTTTATTCTGGGGAATCTTTCTAATGGTTCTATGGTTTTACCTAAGAAGTTTGTTCAGGAGATTTTTAGATTGCATGGAGTGCTTGAGACAATAATTTTAGATCGAGACACTCACATGACATCTAAATTTTGGACAACTCTTAATGTAGCTTTGGGTACAAAGTTAAATTTTAGTTCGGCTTATCATCCTCAAACGGATGGTCAAATAGAAAGAGTAAATTAGGTGGTAGAAGACCTTCTTAGAATGTATTGTATGGATCAGCAGTATAAATGGGAGGAATACCTTCCATTGGTTGAGTTTGCGTACAATAATTCATACCATGCATCTTTGGGAATGGCACTTTTTGAAGCTCTTTATGGGCGTAGGTGTCGAACAACTATCAGTTGGGATAAGGAGGAGGACAGAATTGTGATTGATCTTGAAATATTAAGAGAAATGGATGATCAAATGAAGTTGATCAAGGAGAAGTTGGAGCAAGCTTCAGATCATCAAAAGAGTTATGCAGATAAGAATAGAACTCCTAGATAGTTTTCAGATGGTGACAAAGTCTTTTTGAGGGTTAGACCTCATAAGAGTTAAGTATCATTTGGCAAAGCGTCCAAACTCGCTCCTTGTTTTGTAGGACCGTTCGAAGTTTTGGAAGTGATTAATCTTGTAGCTTACAGACTTGCTCCCCCGCCTACACTTTCTAGAATACATAATATTTTTCATGTGTCTTTACTTAAGCTTTGTCATCCTGACGCGTCACATATTCTTGATTGGTGTGCTTTACAGGTTCAAGATCCAGGAGTGGTGCTAGTGAAGCCCACTCAAATTTTGGGGAAGCACAACATTAAGTTGCATAGCAGAGATGTGGTGCAATATAAGGTCCAATGGGATCAGTATTTTGAGGACAGTGCCACATGGGAGGATGCAGAGGAGATTGATAGATCTTTTCCTCATTTGAGGATATAGCATAGATTTTTTTCTCATGCATGGATTATGATACTTTGAGTTGATGCTATTGTTTTATGACACCTTAATACTTTATTGGTGGTTGATGGACACTTTACTATTTTGATGTTTAATAATACATCGGGACGATGTCTCTTCCAAGTGGGGAAGAATGTCACGTCTCATTTTTATGAACAATATGATTATTCTAGTTTAGTGAACAATTATTGTGATTGACTTTACTTTAAGTAATTTTCCATACGTGGAGGTAATTATTTTGAGTTATATTGATGAAAATTGGAAATTATTTTAAATATTGAATATTGTAGAGATGATTACAATGATTTACCTCAGCTATGTTTTTGGAGACACTAACCTATTGACGTCGAGTTGAGTGCAAATGGATGCAGGTACTCATCGAAGATGAGAGCATGGTTGAGGTAGAGGTGTTCTAGCCACTTGGAAAGAACTGATGGGATGGTTAACCTTGATGCAATCACACAAATCACGTAGTTGCATATGCATTATTGAATGGCTTTTATTGCATTAATGCATGATTATTAATCGATTTAGAATGCATGATGTGATTATTTAAATTTAATGTCTTTTTGAATTATGTTTGAATGGTGTATTATATTTAAATAAGGAAATATATATGATTGTATTTTAAATTAAATAATAAAATATTGCTTATAGATGTTTGGAAGACAATATGTTCCTTCAAAATAAATAAATATATCAAATTATATATATAAATATGCAATATTGTATTGCATTTCTCTTCCTGATTTTTTAATTGGTTTTATTTTAATAACAATAGTTAAATTACTCAAAATAGTATTATTATATCGAATAAAAGAATTAAATATGTTTCCTGTCACCCATGCGACAGTGAGCTAACTTAAATAGCTCTTATTTAATTTTTAATAAGAAAGATTGTGAGTTTTAAATTATTATTTTCATGCAAACTAAAAATGAGAACTTCAATTCTAAACCTCATTCTTGGACCGCCAAAAATAAAAGTTGGAGAAATTTATTAAAAGAGCAGATCGCTCAACAGAAGATACCCCACATTTTTGCAGCAGAGAACTAGTTTTATTGGAATGACAAGAAGGAAAATTGCAACTGCAACAGGAGAGAGAGAGAGAAAGAACAAAGGCAGCAACAACGGCTACATACTCATCACCAATCGACGACTTCTCCAGGTTTTTCAACTATTTCTCCTTGCATTGAAATACTTCGATTTGGGCTGTCAAAAGAATGTTTTCCTTCTGATGTTTGGTGGGCGACTGTAATTGTGGGTTGTCTCTATTCTTTTTATGCTGGTTGCTTATCTTTTTGCCTCATTGTTAACTCATTTTCTGAGTTGATCTCTTCTTATCTTCTGCCTGGACGACTTGTAATATTTCTCTTGTCATTGTTCTAACCCAGATCGACCTGAATGCTGACTGTTTCCCTTTATTTTGGCCGCATACCGTATTTTTCTTGGTTGTTTAACCTTGTGGCTAGCTGTCACCTTGGATGCTATTCGTTTGATTTTGTGGTTGTCTATGAGCTTTTTACCCTGGCAATCTTGTGTTTACTGAGTAGATCAAACCCTCTATTCTTGCCTATCGCCAATCTACCCAACTATAGCGTAGAATTTAGAATCAACCTGATGTATCTAATCTTGTCTTGGCTAATTATTGGTTTTTATGATATGATAATCTTTCCTGCCATCCATGTCATTTAGCCTTCTTGGGCGATCTTGTATAGATCAACCCCCTTTTAGTTCTTGCAAATCATCATTTCCAGATCTTGGTACTGTCGTTGGAAAAACTCTTTTTACCAAAATCCCTAGATACTATCAAATTATTCTATGTCGAGATATTTATATTGCAGCTGTTATTTTTCTGTATGACTATATTTTCTTCTTTTATGCTGGCTGAAGCAGTTCTATGATAAAATTTACCTTACTATAAGAGAAATGTATATTCCTAAAATTAGAAAAGAAAGCTATTATTATCTCCATAGACATTCCTCAATTATTGCTGTGTAAAACACCATTTTTGAACCATTATCTTGGATGATAGAAGACTATTACTAACTCTGTGAATTGTTTATTTTACCATTCTATCACAGCTCTTGTCACTAAAATGACAGGAGAGTTATTGAATAGTATATACAAACTTATTGATTAAAACTGAGTATATCCTGCCACAAGCAATTGACAATAAGATTAAATAGAGACTGTAGACTTCTACATTATTTTTCCTATGAATGCTAATTATGAAAACCTATTACATGTATATTCATGACTAGAAAGTGATTAAACTATGGTCTATGTTCATCTTTTTATTTCTGCAATAGCTCCTGTCGCAGTTGCGACAGGAGACTATTTTTATTGTTTTTATTATTTTTTAAACTTCCTGCCACAGAAATAACAGTAAGATAGATTAATATCTCAGAATGACTATTATGAAAGACATTGTGACTAAAATACAATATTAGAAACTATATCAAATTGATAAAATTATGATTTTGATTGTATGATCAAAAGATGGTTCATTGCTTGAAATTGTATTTTTCCTTAATTAATGTTTTGGGAAAGGGATTGGATTGATTTATTAGAAACCTTGAATTCATGATTCTTTACTTTATTTTCTTGCTTCTTGGGGAAAGAAGTAGTTTTTATATAGGAATGTTATTGGGTTACTTTTGGGACTAGGATGCCGAATGTGGATATTCAGAGATGGCTTTTCCTCTTTTCAGGAATTGAACCAGGTTACTTATAAATGATTAGATCTAATTGGAATGACATTGAAATAGATGTTTATTGTCTAGCAAGCTTATTTATTGATATCTCTGCCACATCCTGTTGTGAGACAATTTGCTTTTCATACTTAGAATTACACATTCAGACATCAGGGTTGCATCAGGTGCTCCCTCCTGCCATTTGTTACCAGGTAGCTAGACATTTTGTGTAGGGTCGGGTTTCCTTCATTTCATGAAGGGATCTGGGGAAGTGTAAATACTTCATGGTTGGGTGGAAAAGCACCTAGGCCATGTTCCCGTCTCTTAGCTTGTAGGTGGTGGACCACTTGGTTCATGCAGCTGGAGAGTGTATTGATTTATTTATTATTGTTGTACATGTTGATTTTACCCTACATTGGATGTATTATGGCATGCTTGCCAAAGGATTTATGTATATTATTTTATAGTGCTTGTTACCTGGATTAAGCACGTGATTATGTAAGATTTAATGACATTGAGATTCATATTTATGAGATTATCTTTTATTTGAGATATTGTGATTAAGCAGATTAATTACATCTTTTATCTTTGAAGGTTGTATCTAAGTGGATTATTTACAACTTTTTTATTTTTGGATATTGTGATGTTGTATTTAAGTGGATTATTTACTTCATTTACTTTTGAGTTGGTTTAAATGCTTTTACATGATTTGTGAGGCTTTACAGATTATTTGTTATTAACTCACATCCCTTGATCTAGCTTGCTTTTTGTAGGTTTTCTTTACTTTTTTTGCAGGTTTATGTCATTTTTGGACAAAACCCTAGGTTTTAAAGATTTCACCATATCTTTCAAATGGCTACAACTTTTTCTACAATATTTTAACAAAAGTTTGTGGATCATCTAAGGAAGCTACGATAGAAAAATAATGTGTTTATCATCATTTTTTCATGAGTTATAATGATTTTATTGTGTTTCATAAATCTGCATTTGTGTGTACAAATCAGCAATTTTTTTAGAAATTTTTACATTTATGGAAATCTCTTGAAATTCTAATTGGGGTCATTCTTTACAGTATTAATTTTGAGGTCAAGTAGAGTGCAAAATAATCAGATCTTTGTTGATTGTAAGTTTTTCATAAATCCACATTTCTGGATGCAAATCAGGGAATTTTTTTAACTTTTTTATATTTCTGGAAAGGTCTCAGAAAATTAGTAGGGGTCTCTTCTTTGTATTTTTACTTTTCAAGTTTAAAAAGTTTCAAAATAATCAGATCTATATCAACTATGTAAAAAAATTGTTTCTGAAAATGCAATCCTGTGATGAGCATATCTTTTTATGGCTGCATTATAACATTATTTTCTAATTTTACAGGGGTTTCATTATCATTTCTAATAAATTTTCTTGTATCAAAATTATTTGTCCAAGATTATTTTTTTCAATCTAACATACTTGTTTTGTAGCTTTCGTTTGCCAAAGATCAAAGTTATTGAAACTACTCACAAATTTATGTAGGCTTGCATGTCAAAGAAATCATTGAAACTACTAACAAGTTACTACAAATTCACATGTCAAAGAAATCTTTCATCACTAATCTAGGCACTGATTTTAATCTAGGGGGATAGTAATTGAACATTGTTTGTTTTGTCTTTAGATTTTGAAAAGGGTGTATGCTCTCTCCTCGCACCTTTTGGTGATCTTGGAGATCAAAAACCCCTTCATTATCCCTTTGTTTATTTGTTCAATCCCAAGGGCATTATCTCACGTATGCTCTCCCCTTGCACTTTGTGTGAGCCTGGGATCAAAAGTGAATAGAGTTCCTTCCCTTTAGGAGGCCTACTAGGGGATTTCATCACCCCTAGGGATGCCCTCAACCACATGTTCTGGAAGGGTATATCAAAGGGGGAGAGCGAAAGCTATACCTCAATCTAGCTACATAGTCATTGGGACAAACTTAGGGCCCCAGGTGATTCTGGACACAAGGTGAAGTGGTGTTTTCTTAATCGCTTATGCCACATCTCTTCAAAAGACTAGTGTTCACAGACTTGGACCTCATTGTACCTTGCATTTTTTAGAGGAATCCCCTAGAAGCTTGTAAAGCCTAGATAAGACCATCAATCATTTTCTAGTGTGGTTCAAGGGACGCGGATCACCCCCTAAAGTTACTCACCCTTGTGCCTCCTTGATCTCGAGATAGGCATTTTCTTTGGATATGGCATAAAAGCCTCCAAGGAAAGGGGTATTGGGTGCAGTTCACCCTTATCCCTAGCTATCCAGATAGGGTGAAGTGTTCTTAGTTAGGTAAGAATGTAGATAGGTATTATATTGTGTGGGCCTACACTATGAAATCACTCCTACTTGAATAATTATAGGTTTGTTCATGTGCTTGACGTGTTTTCCTTGTGTAATACCAGTAAAAGCCAATTTAGTCGTGAAGCAATTCACACCAATTTCCTTGTTAATTCAAGTCATCCATTGTCTTTTTGTGTTTGTTCTTCTTGCCAAAATCCAAAAACCAAAAAATCCCAAAAATTCAAAAAATCAAAATATCTTCAAAAAAATCCAAAAAAACCAATCTTCCAACCAAATCTAGCATCCGTCCTAACCATAATCATCCATCTAATTATCTTATCCCAATAATCTCTTTCATCCAATCCAATCCATTTTACCCTAATCATCCATATGGCAATTGAAGATCCTTATGGCACCCAAAGAATGTTTGACGAACTCAAAAGATTATATGGAAAGTATCCAGTCACTCCTACATCATAATCCCTACCTCCCATAAATAACCAATCCAACTTATCCATATCCCAAACGTATCCAACATCTACCTCACCCCAAACCTCACAAATCCAAATTCCTAAACATGTTTCATCTTCAACCAATAATACCATGGATTCTTATACTAAAATGCAACTACAAGCCCTCCTCCAACAACTCATCCAACAATAACAAGCCCTTCTTCAACAACTCATAGTCCAAGAAGCACAAACATTGTAACCACAACCTTTATCCTTTCAAAAAACACAACCACAACCTTTATCCTTTCAACAAACACAACCACAGCCTTTATCCCATATGTCATCCTCATCAACTTCATACCAACCTAGTCCAACCACATATCAAGCTAATCTTACCTCAAACTATCCCACTTCTTCTAATATCAACCAATATCCACATCAATCCATACCTCAAGGTCATCCAACTAGTTATTCCAACATTTCACCTCATTCCCAAATCTACCTACAAGGCTATCAAGATCCTTTACAACAAGAACATGCAAGTCCAAGTTACCCTTTGCACCAAGATCATGTGTCATTAAGTCCCTATGCTACCTTTGATAAGGGAAACACCACTCCTTATGCATCCTATGTGTATCCATCATCATCGAACCACATGCTTATCCAAGAGCCTCAAAGCCCATGCCCTCCTACCCCACCAATCCCTCCAATTATTCCCTCACAATGTCCTCCTACCCCACCAATCCCTCCAATTATTCCCTCACAATGTCCTTCCACCCCACCAATCCATCCAATCCTTCTAGATCAAAATGTCCTCCCACTCCACAAAATCCTTCAATCCCTCCATCACTATATTCCTCCAATCCTCCACCAAAAGATGAGGCTGAGATACTTCTAGAAGAATTGGTCCAAGAAAATTTGATTGAGCTACCACCGATAATAGAAAACTACATTAAAAATACTTGGCATAATGAAAACAAATATTGTAAATACCATAGGGATAAGGGCCATAAGACATTCAATTGTACGAAACTTAGGAGATTGATCAAGAACCTCATAAATTGTGGTAAGATTGTGCTAGAGGATCCCAATCCTAATCCATCCAATCCCATTATCCCTCCACCTAATCCCAATCCTAATCCTAATCCATCCAACCCCATTATCCCTCCACCTAATCCCAATCCTAATCCTAATCCATCCAATCCCATTATCCCTCAACCTAATCCTAATCATAAGCCTGTAATATCCACCATTATTGTCCACCCATTATATTGTCCATCCACCCATACACTTATGAAGGATGTGATCCAATGGCTATTAGCAAGGAATTAACCATCTCCATGTCATCAAGCACCTACCCTTGAACCTATCCAAGAACCTTCAAGCAATATACCTATTCCTCCAAACCCATCTTATAGTCCACAACCCATCAAGCCTCTTGAAGATCCCCTTACCATGATTTCAAGTCAAGATCCATCATATAGCCATATTGTTGATCATCCAGAGCCTATCAAGCCTATCCAAGAGTCTCCTACTTCCATCCAAACACAAGAACTATGTCATGAGCTTAGTCTAGAACATGTGGAAACATCAACCCCTCATCCTAATCAAAATCTAAACATCCTATCTATTTTCATCCCTGATTCCATTCCATCATATGATCAACCTATCCATAAACTATATCTTTTCTATGATCAAGATATTATCTATGACCAAGATCCTAGCCATGAGCAAGAAATCCCAATTCCTCATATCCATAATTCATTTAATCCCCTCTATAATCCCACCACTTCCAACACTAGCCCTATCCATCCTCCAACTAATCCTATCCACCATCCAATTGTTGGTATGTGGTGACTGATCATGCAAGTACTATACACTAGTTATGTATCCTCACAGGGGTTCGGGGGCACAGCCCCTGAAAAAAAATTTGGGGTTTTTTTGCACGATCGAGTCGGTTGTTAATTTTTATTAACTGACAAAAGAAAAATGACATTGCAAAACCCTAATTCTAGAAGCTTCCAAAAAGCTTGTTATAAGCGGCTGGGATGTATGTTACGGTGATGTATTCACGATATTGTAATCTATTTTGCACTAGATAATAAAATCATTGGATGGCTAAGTTTCTGTGTATGTAGCCCATATTGGGTGAACCACGTTAAATTTTTGTGTTTATCTCTTTTGTCTTATTTCTCATTTTTATATTTGGGTTATTTAATCTGCATATAATTATTAGTGTTTATTACTTCGATCTACCCTAACCCTAACACCAACAACATCCACTTCCCATGATGAGACAATTGGTCACCAAGAAAATATAGACAATCAAATTCTTACTAAGCATAATGTTGCTCAAGATTCTCATGATCCTTCACCATCCTCTATTGATCCCATTCCAAATCCATCATCCTATCCTCTTGGTGTAGTGCCCCTCATTTTGGCTTCCGATTTACTGTTAGTTAGATCATTATGGTTAGACTTGATGATAGATTCTGATGGTTTTATTTTGACTACTGATGATGACATTTAGTTATGCTTTCTGTGATGATGTTCTGATGCTTATGTTAGTACAAAATGATTATGTTATGATTAATTATGTGTTCAATTAATTTGATAGAACTATGTTTCATGAGATTATCTGACATTTGATTATTGCCCTGATGATGATGTTGTATGAACCAATGTTTAATGCTTATGTCTTTTATAGATCGATTTGGCAATATAGATAATGCGCTATGTCTTGTTTGTGAAGGGATAGTGTAGCATTATTCTCGAAGAGCACCCTGCTACACTGCGATTCCCTGTCACAGTGTGTGTGTTTCGATGATGATATATGTATATGTGCTCGACATCTGGTTTGTGCAGGTTGTAGGTACCAGGCATCGACTCCACCTGATTAGCAGGTCTGAGCATGCCTCAACCAATGGAAATCGTTGTGTGGAGATAACAAAAGGTCCCTATCTAAGTTGTCACCATCCTTGTAAAGGATGAGTATCATGTTTAGAGTCCTATCATTTTGGTCGGGTTGGTTGATTGTATGTCTCTGTAAGTATGGTCTTGTTTGGATGTCAGTACAAGTCAGTAGGTGAATTCTTGTGGGGTGATCATTATTGGGATTAATTGTTTTGTTTATAGTGAAATTGTTATCTCTCCATGATTGACGAATAATAATGATAATAATGATAAGGCAGTAATTGAGAATATTAATATTGTAACTGAATAAATAGATTTTCTTGGTCAGATATTATTTATGTTTGGCTGGTAGTGTGTTGTCGTGGATAATAATGATATTCATTTTGGTTCTATTATGGGAAATCCCCTGTAAATGGAGATCCTCTGCATTTATGTTTGGGGAATTGGGAAATTATGACATTTAGCTATTTTTGTTTTTGTCTGAAAGAGTATTTAGGGAGGAAAATGGTATTTTTGTGGGGGGAATATCCCTGGGAGGAGGAGGGTTTTTTTTAGGGAAAGGAAGGAAAGATACTAAGTGCTGAGTGAGGACAAGAATGCATAATATCTTTCAGTTTGAGATACATTAATTAGCGTGTGCCGAATGCGCTTGCCTATTTTTGTTGAATCCAAATCTTATTTTCATGTCGATTTGAGTCTATGTGACTATAATATCTGTACCCATCACCTTTCTTGAAATGTGTTGAAAGATTATTCCAGCTGATTCTACCATTGAGCCTTCTTAATTTCCTATGCCTATGCATTCATTCCTACCTTGCATGCGAGTTATGAAAAATGTAGGTCTGACCATTGTATCCTACTTATGTGCCTATCGTGCCCTGTCTGTGCTTCTCCTTTTAGCTTGTAGATCATTAGGATTTGATTTGGGATTACCCTGCTTTGCCTTCATCTCATGAAAACTGGATGTGTTGTCTATCTTGATTAGATTCTATTGCCAACCATGCATGCCACTGTTGCATGGATCATTAGGTTAGGTGGCCTTGATATTGCCAACCTGCAACAAAGCCAGCTGCAAGAGAAAATGTTATCAGGAATCTAACCACTGCATCGAATACAATTTAGGAACAAGCACCCATACTGAGAGGCTATTTGATTAAGTCTTAAGCCATGACTACCTTTAGAGACCTGCGCTATAGCTTAAGTATCTCTTGGAATTGATAATATAAGCAGGTGCACTTTTACAATGTTTTATTTTTATTTTTACCTCGTAGATTTTTTTCTTTTTCCTTGACCAATCATGTTTGTGAAGATCCTCCTTCTTGTCATAGAAAGGTTGCCTTCCAGCATGCCCATGAGAAGCATGATATCAACCGCGGTAGCCCAAAAATTATGCAGTTCTATTCCTTTAGGGTAAACTATGGTCGTAATGAATTAAAACGGCACTGTGTATTATATCATCCAGGCTAATATCAAGAACTTAATATTCTAATTTTCTCTTTCTGCATTATCATGTTATCTTTGAGTGTGAGAAGATTTGTTGTTACCATCTGAAATCATGCCTCAATGCTTCCAGTGCATGTAAGATTCCTCACTGCTTGTGGTGTATCTGATACACCAAGTTAGAGGCGTTCTTTTAGTAAGTTTATTATTCCTTCCATTTGTGTGCCGAACCTTAGATCAATACACGCCTATTTCTTCCTAGGATAGTTTGCTTCCTATATATATCTGATTATGTGATAGTTTCTCTGTTGTCAACGGAATGTTAAGTTGTGGTCAGTTTCTATGCTAAATCAGGCGTGAGTCTTGCTGCGAGTTTAATGCTCTAAATATTCTGTGGTTCGATCCCGGTCAGGCATGGAAGTTAGGGTAGTTAAGAGTTAGTAAGGTGTAGCTATCTTTCTCATGTAATCGGCTCCGGGGAAACCATTAGAATTTGGGCAGACTTCCTGCATTCTTTCTATGATTAAGACTCGAGGACCTCAGAGATAGGTGTGTTAATTTCGGTCTGCAGAGAGGTCATCTGGTAGTGATGTTAGTGCGCCAATGGAATAGTTGTTTTAGCAGTGTAAGTTCCTTCTTTTACATGGTAGAGTCCGATCTTAGGGGAGTATCCTTGTTTATGTATTGGGTAAGGGTTGTGATAATGTCTAATTGCGACTTGTAATATAATTCTTTTCATAGAAAGGTCGAGGATAGGAGTTTATATCCTTGGTTAGGGAAGTTCATATAGTTTTAGGTTACTATAGGTTATAAGAGTCATGTTTTTGTTTATATTTGATGTTCATTAAATAAAGGTTCTTATAGAATGAAATCTGGTACTACGGAAGTTAGTGCTTATGGATATTGGTATGGTTAAACCCTTATTTACGATCTTGTGTATTATAGGAGTAGTTATAAATAGTAATTTTAGAATTTTCTTTTATGACTAGAATTTTAGTACTTATTAATACATTTGTAAGGAAATCTTCTTATTTTATTGAGTTTTGGGTTTAGGGGAGTATGTTTACGTTTGATTACTTATAAGTGTTGTTCAATTTAAACTCAGTTAGTAATATCACTTAAAGAAACTATCTTTGTTGGGAATTAAACTATGTTTGGTTTTAGGAGTGAGTCTTGTGTTCAGGTATTTTATTGACCTCACTAAGGGTAGAGATTATTTATTTAAGTTTTGATGGTGTTTTTAATGCTATCTACATTTGAGAGTAAAGGTTGTACTGAGTCAGTTATGGAGATTGTGATTTGTGTTATAATGGTGTTGAAGCCTTATTGCATTCGTATAAATCGATCTCAATTATCTTGTCATGGAACCTAAGTTGTTTTAATATAATTAGTACTTTTCTTCAAATCAAATATCCTTATTGTGATTGTTTTAAAATGTTGTTTTGTTTTTCATTGGGAAAGACTTGAGGAAGTCGTGTCCATGAGTCATGTTGTCTAGAAGTTCTTCCAGAGGCATAGTTGGTTAGGACGTGACCTCCTGCTGATTGTTATATCGTAAGGGTCCATGTGGTGAGATCTGAGTCCTCCTTGATCATTGTGTTCTCTTACCTATGTTATGTGGGTTTTGTGATATGAGTGGAATTTTAAGACTTCTTGGATGCTTTGATCCATTATGTCATCGTGGAAACAACGAAATGCTTGGTATTCGTTAATGTAATAGTCTTGTGATGGGAACTATGGTCATATTGTGTGGGAGTGGCTTTATGAGCTAGTGGTAATGCAAGAAGGGTTTAATGCTCTCGTGGTACTTGGATGGTTTTCCTTCTATGTGTTGTGAATGGGGTTGCTAAGATGCAGTTAGGGGAGTGGCTCTCGATGGGGGCTAGAGCCCAAAGTGGCGTCCAGGACAACCCATGCAAGAGTGCCTTAAATAAGTGATAATCTAACTATAAAATCAAGGGTGTTGGGGTAGATAGTGCACACTAATTAAGATAAGTAAAAGCCTCACTCATGGCTCAAGTGCTAGGTTAGGCTTGAGATGAGATGGGAAGGCCTAGAATGGCAAAATCAATGACCTTGTCCCCATGAAAGGTATGGTTGATTTCCACATGAGTTTGCATGGGGGCCGGAAGTCGAGAGAGGTTACCAGGACAACCCAGGATGGGGACCGGGGCCCAGGAAGACTTGCCAAGACAACTCATGACAAATTGTGCGATGACACTTCTCCCTCTGCAGTCTGACATCCCCAAGTTGTATTCTTTCCTCTTGTTGGTTGTTGCCTCTGGATGTGTCGTTAAGTTGCTTGTGGCGTTGTTGTGGTCTATGTTGTTGTAGTTGTGTTTAGTCCTCTTTTCTGTTAGTTGTTCACCTAACTTTTCAGGTCGTGGGATCTTATCGTTATCTCCTAGCACGGGGGGTGGGCCTCAGGGTCCCACATGGCGGGTGGATGTGCTCTTTCCATTGGTCACCTTTCTGTTGTTCAAATGCATGGAGAACTTATCTTGTAGAAGATCTTGATTTTGTTCCGCTTAAGAGGCAGACAGTTATGTTCTATTTCAGCCTTGTATATATGTTGAACATTGTATTATTTTATTGGTGTATGCCTTTAAATATATTCCAGATGTAATTGTGTAATCATTGTATTGATGTATTTTATTGTAATGAAATTGTATTACTTATTGTATCATTTATGCTAAATCTTGATGTCGTTATTTGATGTCTTATTGATGGAGGTAGTTTGTTTTGTCTCTCTTATGCTCTTGGTTTCAATTCAATTCATGGATGGTAATTTGGTTATGTTAGTTGTAGTGATGCAATCCTGTGCACCCCAGAGAATAAAAGTTAACTTGTATGGTTGATCATATTGATTGCATTGTGTTATTATTGTTTCAAAAAAAAAAAGTTGCCTTTTAATTGCATAGTTACGCTTTTCTTTGGGGTTCTGGGGCGGGGCATTACACTTGGATCCAACACCTTCAATTGTGGTGTCACTCTTGTAAGATATAAACAACTTCTATCCACCACTCCACTCTCCCCATTTAATAATGGACTCGTGTCTTGTGTCCGAAATAATAAGTTCATCCTATTGCACGTCGCATGCTCCAAAACATGAATTATCATGGAAAAGGCTTAGGTCTTCATGAACAAGGTATTTTGGATCCCGTCCATATCAAAGTTCCTCCATGATCGCATGGCCTTGGCTATATACCCCAAGGAAAACAATCCCAAGATGTTGGTACCACCTTCATGCCTTCCAAATCCACTTCTCCATCCCAAACCCCATACATCCCATCGTACCACCAAAACATATGTTGCTATCCCTCCATCATCATACAAATCTCAAAAGCATGTGACCATACACCTTCCTTCATCTACTTTACCTCCACTCCTTCCAACCCCTAATATCCCCATCCTTAAATCCCCTCATCCCTTTATCCACAAGTCCACTAATCCCTCCATGTACACATATCATTCCCTTAAATCCCCTAAAATTCCTACTCATGATCAACAAATGCACACATCGACCAAACATGAAGCTATCACAACCCCCATGAGATTCAAAAATAGAAATTTAGATGTCTCCATACATAAACAAAAAATCCTAAAGATCCTCATGCCATATGACACCAATACAAAAATCAAAATTCATCCAAAAGGCTACCCAAGCCCACGCCTAAAAAAGAAAAAGCAAAAACAAAAATGGTGTGGGTCCCCAAGAAAAAAACACTTAATCTAAATAAAGCATCCACAATTCAAAAATCCAAAAAATCTTGTTCCCTATCATAAAATCCTACAATTCCTAAAACCATTTGGTTCCCAAAATTACTAAATCAAACATCCCTTAAGCAAACATCTCCATTAATCCCAACTCCTCCTTCCATTCAAAAGCTTAAAAATCCAATACGGTGTGTGCAACTGTTGGTCTTGGTTCCTTTCTATTCCACAACATTCCCACATACCTCCATCTCCCCATCTTCTATCTACTATCCCACATATTTCCCCCATCATATCCCTATGGTCCATGCTTTTGGATAATCCTTCCATCCATAATCCACTATCCATTCATACATAATCCATATCCTAATTCACCTGCATCTCCCTCTCATGCAATCCTCTACCAACATCCATGCACAAAATGACACTTGACATGATCCATGTGTGACATCCCTCTATAATGGGACATTATCATCTTTCATGGAACTAGACACTTGAGTCCCCATCTTTTTCCAAATTCCTCCTATCCATATTCCCCTATCCCATCTAAAAATCAAAAAAATAAAAAATAAAATGAAAAAAGCCAAAGAAAAAGAGAAAAAAGAAAAGAAAAATCAAAATAGTAAAGAGAAATCCCTTCATCCAATGGTGAAACCCACATCAGTGGCACCTTGGATAAGTACCATGATGATAACCTAGCAAACAAGCGTCATGTGTAGATTCCTTGTCTATGTGTCTTACACTTGGGGGCATGTTGTCTCATCTATCCCATCCTATTATTTTCCTCTTATCCTAGACCATCTTCATCCATCATATCCTCATACTTTCCTATGCCATTTTCCTATCCACATACATATGTTCCATTCCTCCTTTTGATCTTGATAAAGACATGGGGGAAAAATATTGAAAAATGCTTTGGACATCCTTTCTATCCAATTCTATCATCCTATCGTCATAAGTTTTGTCATGTAAAATCCTAAGACTTACACCTAGAATGGGTCATGTTATTCCTATGAGACATAGTCCTTGGCGATCACATCCTAAACCCCCTTCCTCCATCCATTATGTATCCTCTATCCTTCCTATCCTCAATTCTTCCATCCATCTATCCTTTACGCATTTCCCATTTATTATCCTATATTACCCATCCTTCTACCTATCCATCCATTTTACACTTTCCTTTATGCATTTCCCATTTATTATCCTATATTACCCATCCTTCTACCTATCCATCCATTTTACACTTCCTATCCCTCTCATCCACTATCTCCCATTTGTTTACCTATTCATGATTTTCCCTATCATTGGTATCAAGCATCTATGCTATCCAAATGCAGTCTAATTGCATCCCATAACATTCTCAAAAATACCAAAAAAATCAAAACATTTTCAAAAAAATCCAAACATTCCAAAAATCTAAAAAAAATCAAAACATTTCCAAAAACCCAAAATAATTATAACATTTCCAAAAAACACAAAAACATAAAAATCCAAAAATCCAAAAACATCAAATATCACAAAAATTCCAAAAAAATCAAATATCCAACAATTCCAAGCAATAAATCAAAATGCAAGTCACCCTTAATCCATACCAATCTAGTCAAAGTAATTGACCCAAATCATCCAATCACATCCTTGGTTTTGTTCCAATCTTGTTGTCAACCCAATCAACCATCATCATCATCATCAATGGGATATATTGTTCCCGCATCCATGTGATGGTCTAGGGATATATCATTCCCCACAATGACAACACTATCTCAATCAATTATCGATTTACAGCTTGACAGGGGCAATACCTTGTTTGTTTATAAATCAAGCAAAAACACTCATACAATGCATTGTACCTTAACCAAAATTGTCGATCCAATCACTTTATAAACTGCCACATCATTCGATCTCAAACAAACAATCATCATCCAGCCTCATCAAGGGATATATCTTTCCCGTCATCATACACCTATCCAAACATCACTTAAACTCTTTGGCAAGAGATACAATGGTTGTGTGACTTGTGTTGTCATTTGGTCTTTTATTTTATCTTTTCTATCTCCTTCTTTTGCTTTATCAAAGCCACCTAGATCCATTTATATCTTGGCATGTTACGATTAGCAGAGAATGGGGCATAGTGTTTTGCGTGTTTATTGGATATTCTTATCACTATAGCTAATATTCATATCTTGTGTCTAGACAAGGTTGTATTACCTTGTGTGTAAAGATACTCCTTTTGTTTGCAGTGTCAAGTCCATGCAAAGGGTACAAAGTCACCCTGGTTCCTTATACATTGATGCATAATATGCTCTTGCTATATCAAATAAGGACTGCTCTACACATTATACCAACATAACTATATCTTCTCTATCCACTGTATCCATATGATTCTTCACCTCTCAACTCTCTTCCACATCAACAATCTACCCATTCCTAACCTTTAACCTTATCAATCCTTTCTTTATCTAACCCCTTTCATTCATTTCGAGAGCATACCCGTGTTCTCCTAACCCACCTATCCTCTCAAGGGGGCATCCCATCCTTACAACATTCCTTCTTTTCACTCCTTTAAGTGGTTAGGGCATCCTCTTCTCTTCATCCATACCTTTTCTTCTTTGAAATGATGTTACTTCTTTTAGTCGCAACATCATCTCAAAGAGGGGAAAAATGTAGACACCTAAATTTGACCCATATCTTACGACATTACCTTGCGACATATTTTGTCCTAGGTCCCCTTCCATAACCCCTTACATTCACTCCCATTAGTTAAATAAATTATATTTATTTAACTAATTCCTCTCATCCATTTATCCTCTTCTTACATCAAATTAAATAAATCTTATTTATTTAATCCTATTTTCCTCCATCATCCAATTTAAATAAATTAAATTACATATTTATTTTAATCCCACATGTCTCTCATAATTTAAATAATTTTATTATTTAAATTATTCATCCCCACTCACATCCCTATTTTTAACCTCATTCATTGTGCATCATAAGTGCATCTCCAAAATCAATTAAAAATCTCATTTATTCCCACTCTCCTAATTTTAGTCATCTGTCATCCTCATTTATGGTACATCATAAGCACTAAAATTGATTTTCAATCCTATTTGTCCACCTCATCCCTGACCCTTCTAATCTTGGTCATCCATTTGATTCCCTCTCCTATAAATCAAACTTCCATTTTCATTTCAAACCCCCACACTCTCTCATCAAATTTCACACGCATGTTCATATCTCATATCATTTTCTATCATTTTCATACCAAGGTTATGCTGGTTGTGTGAGCAACCCACAATACATCCAAAGTACAAATCAATGGAGCTTGGGTGCACTCCATTCCAGCCTATCAGAAATCTAATTTTGTGCAAGGTTTGAAGGTATATTTGCATTGTTTATCTTTATGTTATTGCTTTGCATGATTTTTTGGGTTTCAGAAACATTGTTCCATGCCCTATGTAAGGTGATATAGTAAACCCTAGGATACTCATTCCGTACCTTGGAAGAGAATATGTTAAACCTATTTTTTTAAAAACTAAGTGAATAGATACTCATATTATAAAACCTTTAAACTTGCTATAAAATAGGCTATACTAGCATCACACATATCAAAAAAGCACATGCTATAACATATACCAAGTTTTGTGCATTTGAAGATGGCATCCTAGAATTTATCTTCAAGCCCAAAGTAAAAGTATGGCATAGATGGTTGATTAAGCATTTCAAAGGACCTAAGCTAGCTCCATTTAATATGTAGCCTATTAAAACATACAAGATCCCTAGTGAGTCTTGTTTTCATACCAATACAGAGAAGACCTATGTTATAAGAATCCACTTGGTTTGTAATCATGTGATGAGAAATATTATCAAAGGATTCAAATGTTGAAAGAAAAAAAAATTCACAATAACATTATTTCCTTTAAAATTTAGAGTTTGTGACTATAATGAATGTGTGTTCTAGGTTGATCCCATAATAGTATGTCCCACTTGTGGGACAAGGCACAAAAATGGCCCCTTGGTGCCAAAAATTAAACAAGACCTTCAAATGAAAAACCTTTTATCAAAGGTGTACATCATTAAAACCTTCAACTAACCATATAGCCTTCAATCAAAGGTGATGTCACCTTTGGTCAAAGGTATTCAAGTTATTCTTTTTTGACAAAAATTCAACACCATATCCATGGGCCCATATTTTTTTCACATTCATCCTTAAAATGGAGACCAACAAAAGACAACGACCTAGTATTAACAAAAGATCAACTTGGACATCAAAGCTGGATAACATATAGGGCATTTTCTACTAGGGGTTTAGTCGAAGAAAAAAAATTTACTTATTTGCCTAGGTATTTTGTATTAGATCTTGTAAATTTTAGGTTAGGTTAAAGAAAATAATATTTTTTCCTTGACATCAATGTTTTACCTTGTTTGTACACTCTAGTTTGCCCTATTATTTTGTATACAATTTTTTTTATTAAAACCCTAAAATGGAAAAACCCTAAACCCTAAATATAGTGTCAAAACTCTCCCCTTTCATGTGATACAGTCTTTCTAAAATTTAAATTGTCATTTTATGAGAAAAGTGAAAAATCCCAAAAAAAAATTGTATGTGTTTTATTTTAGTAAAACCTTAAAATTAAAAACCCTTAAAACGGAAAAGAAAAACCTTAAATATATTGTCATAAATCTTCCCTTTCATGTGATATAGTCCTAAAATTTTAATTGTATTTTATAGCAAAATTTTAGAAATACAACCATAAAACCATTAATTTTAAGTAACACTACTATGTTTGGCTTGTGCTATAGAGTTATTACCATTATTTACTTACAAAGTGTCTTTAAACCTTAATTATATTTCACCTTTGATCTTCAAATATAAATTATAGAAATGTAAATACAAAAGCAAAGATTTTAGGCTAATCAATTATTCTTAATAAATATATAACTCTTGGTGTTTTTATAATGGTGTATTCACATTCTTGTCTAGATTTCTTTCAACATTTACAAATAGTTTACATGATTAATTGGGTAAGTCCCCTTGGGCACACAAAAGTGAGACTAATAGGTTAGGATCTTTTCTTTTGCCATCAAGTGTAAACTAACCCCAAGCCATCAATAATTATTGCCTCTTCTGATGCGTATGTATCCCATTTATCTAACTTAAAGTGTATTAATAGGAGTGGGTTAGTAGATAGATAAAATGTCAAATTTCAAAAGAAAATTGTATTCTCATTATCACCACCAAAATCATATTCACTTCTTATAGATAATATGCAACTTTTAATTTATAATAGCATTTAAACCAAGTTCAAATTGGTAGTAATTTAAATATTATATAAACTTCTTATAGTTTTGAGTTATGAAATCAAATTGTCATGTTACATGACCATGCCCTTGTACATGTATGTTAAATTATCCATAGATTAGCTAGTACTTAATCTTAGAACTTTTTGAAGCATATAATAGGTGTTTTTATTAGTGAGTTACTAGCCACAAAATGTAGATTGTTCCCTATTAGTTTACAAATTTGTCACTTAACTCTATATTCTCACACCCACACAATGACAAATGAACTAACAGTTGAGTTTGATTGCAATGGTATTTGCAATGACTCTCTATGTTGTTTTACAAGGCGCAGCTACCTTCGAAAGATTTTAAATGAATGAAAATTGTGTGTGCTTTTAACCAAAAAGTAGAAAAGGTGGTACTTTTAACCAGAAAGCAATAAAGGCATTCAATCTCAAATAATAACTAAAGAATAAAGAAGCACAAAGACTTCATATAGCAACATCACAATCTAATATTTTTTAGAATATAATCACCACTACAATTATTCATCGAAAGAGAAACAATCCACAGCAATGAGCTTTAATAGATATTCCCATTTTTTCTAATATAAAATTGTAATTCAAAAAGCTGATAGACATTCAACATAAGAAGAATGCACATTCATCCACCATAACACAAAGTTTATGATATCTAAATTCAACTTCTCAAACTTCCTTTATATATTGAAAATAACTGAAAGAGAAAATCACACAGAAAATGACCAATTAACAACATAAAGTTTGCCAAAAGATCCCCATAGCATCAACAGGCCTCATATATATATATATATATATATATATATATATATATATATATATATATATATATATATATATATATATATATATATATATATATATATATATAATTGTCTTTTCAAACAATATAACAGCTTCTTGAAGACAGTCGATTAAAGCATAAATGATAATAAAGTCTTTCCAAATAACAAGTTTTCATAGCACTTTAAAGAAATAGCATAAAAATAAGAAACACCATCATGTGGTAACATTTTGATCATCCTCCCGAACCACTTCGCCTCCTTTGTCCTATTCTCCAGCACTTGTTGAGTCCACCTGTGACCTAAACTTTACTTTATAACTCCTGTACCTGGAAATGATGGGAGTTACGATTTTTCCACTTCAATTTAGAGTGATGTGTACTCGAAGTCTCCACTTACTCATCATTCTCTCCACATGCACCAGTCTCATATTGACATCATCAACTTCAGTTCTAAAAGTTTTTAGATAAATTACTATATGACCAAGCTTTCCTAGTGAAGCACCATTTACAGTATCAGCGCCAACAATTTCTTTATTGAGTGTATTCCTAAAGCATTGCTTTACTTCTTTTATTTCAAGCAAATTTTCTCCAACTTCATCAAGAATCTTTGTCTCTAGATTTGTATAGTTTTTCTTGATATCTACAAGGTCAATGTGGTATTGATTCAGAATTCCTCTTGTTTCACTAATAAACTCCCCCAACACAAACAATTTCCACTCAATTGCATCTAACCAAGAAATAGAATCATTCTCTTTAGGATCATTTAGAACCTTCTCGGCCATCAATCTTTATAATTTCTAGTATTTCCTTAGACACCATGAGCAAACTGCTCTCATCCTTTTTTACGGTCTATAGTTTTGCAACTAATCCTTTTATTTTATTTGAAATGAGAGCATATAATTTCATAGCCTCTTCGATGTACAATAAACTGTCAATGGTAACTTTTTCAATCCATTTCTCAGTAGCTTTGGCTAAATTTTGATATCTTTTAATATGTTGTAACATGCCTGGGTCTACTCCATCAACAGTAACACTTGAGGTCACATCAAAGGCCTGGGAAGTAACATTCAAAATTGATTGAATAAAAGAAGTTAGAGAATTTACCTAAGTTTGCAATTTTGCATTTTCTTACTGCTCCTCTTTAACTCTTTTTTCCTAACATTCCCACAAAATATTTAGCATGATAAATATCACCCTCTACAGTGGGAGGGCCCATATCAATTTTGCTCACGTTAAAGTCTACCTCTGTAATGTCATACTCATTCTTGTCTCTAATTGGATCTACAATTTCTAGGATATGATGCCCTAGAAGAATCCATCACCATCCTTGACATCCTCTTAGCCTTTTTAGGTTGAGGTGTGGTTCGTAGCAATTTGGCCACAATATCAACATTCATATCGGCCATGGGAGTGTATCTTCTTTTCTTCTTGACTACCTTCTTGAGCCAAGAAGGGGATGGCAACACTACACTACTATTACTGGCGCCTAGAACAACATTGCCTAGTTGGTTCTGAGTACTATGTACAGGAACCTCATTCAAAATAGGGGAGGCTGGAATCTCAAATAAAGTGTGAAAAGTACTATTTTCACCAATTTTTTGGAAGATTGAAGTCATTACCTGGCATGGGAGACATAGGAGGAGTCATATGGTCAGCATCAAGTTTCTTTTCCATTCCTGATCCTTCAGCTCCATGTTCACCATCTTGTTCACATGCGCTTTTGAATCTCCTGCTCTCTTTAGGTTCCTCCCCATCTCCACCTTGCTATGAACCAACTCTGGGTCGAGTTATCTCCACACTAGTTGAATCTCTTTGATTTTCAGAGGCATGAGAAGTCCTCTACTCCTTCATCGTAGGTTCCTTCTGTATAGAAGAGGATATAGTGCACTCACGAAATTTCCCTTGGAGCTACCTTTCAGTCTTATCCAAAAAAAAGAAGACTAAGTCTTGATATTAGTAACCTCTTTCTCCAGCCATTGAATATGAGGTAAAGGTTTAGAAGCAACAACATGAAACTCTTCATCAATAATGTCTGAATTATCATCAACTCCACTAGGAATCTGCAGAGGCAAATTAAAAGCACAGATTTGGTCCAGAGTCAACCTCATCTAGTCTCTCCTCTAAACTTCTCTTTCATCTACACAATCCTCCCAGTAATCTTTGAGATGGGCTAATGCTCATAGAAATTTCCTCCATAAAAATTGTTCTTAACAAAGTTTTTACTATCAAAGAATGACCTCACTGATAGAGGACAAAAATTACAGTATTCAACCAAAATTTGCTCTACATTTTTGGCATTATCATTTGTTTTGCAGGTGAAAAATGATAAAGACACAGGGAAAGTGTAACCCCTTTTCTTCATACTATGATATTTATTATTCACAAACGCCAGATCTAGTGATAGACTTCCAAAAGAATGAAAAAGTCAGAAGCATACCTAGGCAATTTCAATGGGGCATTTTTGAACCTACCAATTCTGAGATAAGTAAATCTATCAAATTAGATGTAAAAGCTCCCATATCTCATAACTAATTTTGTAGCTTTAGGGGATATCCTTACCTCTGGGTTGCCTTCAATTCTTCTTACACTAAACATCAGAAAAGCATCATTCACACAGCGACAATCCTTAACACCAATATATTTCTGTAATTGGGGAAATAATCGTACATAGGTGTGTCTGGTGTTAAAGAACCCTAAGTCCTCAACCTTGCCCAGACAACCTATTTTCTAGCCAGCACATAAAATAGTAGAAATTTGTCAGCTAGTCATTTAGTTGATCACTTATCAATTTGGCCCAATCAACATACTGAGACTCACTTCATACAACCAAAATAAATTGACACATCCATTTCTCAAAAGAATATGACTCTTAGTTGCCAACCACGGTGCAGCAATGTAATCACATCTGATATCTCCTCCTTAAAATGTGCTCTTTTCAAATTGGAGGGTACTTGAGATTTCCCCTTTTTCTCAATTTTGAGCCAGCTCTTCACAATGAAATTTAAACACCAATATTTCATGTTCAGACAATAATTCTAGCCCATAGTAACATACATTTCTACAAATTCTTCCCTCTCTAGCAGTCTAAGAGCACAAGAGATGGTTTCTACATCGATCTTTGTTATCACAGAGTCGTCATAGGCTCTTATTCCTGAGACTCTAGATGATAGTTCTTCACACATGCAAGGACCAAGTCTAGACAAGGCACAGCTGGTGGAAAACCCCTGGCACGAGCCAACCCTCTTATCAAGGTTTTCTCAGCCAATGGTGACCTGGGGTTTTGTTCCATTCTATTCCAAAAATCCTTCAAATTCATGTGTCCCAGCTCAATGTCCTTTATTTTAGCTAGGTCATTTTCAATAATAGAGGCTATTGGAAAACCCTCATATTTATATTTCATTCTCACCATCTTAAGAAACTAGTAGATGTATGCTTTTGTGACTACGAAGGGAACCAAGTAAACTCCCAGAACATTTGGAGAAAACAAGTAATCCGAACTTATGAAAAATAAATGTTCTTTCCACTATACAGACTAAGAAAATTTAAATTCATAGAAGAAAAGAGCAAGTGAAAAATAATTCGAATCAGTTGACCTGGTTAGAAAGGCTCGAGCACTATACTGGTAGAAGACATCGCGCTAGAATTCTCTGAAGTAGCATACCAGCAACAACATGGAATGAAATTTCTCTGAGGGTGGTAGCTCTTATAAAAGTACTTCGATATATCTTATTGAATGTGATGGCGCGTACAGTAGTACATTCCATTAATGAGCCGCTTTAAATTTCCAATGGAAAAATATGCGTGTACTTTTCAAGACAATCGGTATTTATCACGAAAGGACAAGTGTCCATTTCTCTGTACATAGCAATAAATAGAAGGTTAGCCTTAAATATGTGTACTAGGCTTTGGAACAAAGAATCGGTTATTTTTGAAACTTATGAACCACAAGGTTGAGCTAGTCAGGAGTTAAGAAGTTCAAAGAACTTCCAACTTGCCGATCGAGAAAGGTTTAACATTGAGAACCAAACACAAGACCAACGAATAAGACTTAACTCACAACTTGAGGAAGGGTCAGCTAATCGGCAAGTTTTGAAAACTTAGAACCCACCGACGGAGGTTTCAAAAAGTTAGAAATCACCGATTGCAAAGGAAAGACTCCTAGGAAAAGGTTGCAAACTTATTAGAAGGGCGAACAATAAAGACTAAGGAAGGAACATAACATTGGCACGAAAAATGGTAATTTTTTGAAAAAGTGGTAACATTCCCAAACACAAAATGGGTATTGCACCACTAAGCTATTAGCCCCCTATATGGTTTATAATTATAGATTTCTCCAACAACCCCCCTCAAGTTACATATCTATGCTTGGGGCTTTTATAGATTGTTCTACCTTAGGATCTTCCTTTGCAAGTATCATCTACAATACAATTCCATACCACCTTACCAAACTTGTACTATATAATTTAACAATGTATTTCCTAGATCACAAAATCCCTTATGGCCTTAGTTGGAGCCCTCTTCAATATGTAAATTAAATTACTTAACTTCAGCCCAAGACTTAAAACATGCATACCTTAACCAATGGTCGAATCTTCCATTCTAAGTTGCAATATTATCTTAGGGAGAATTTGAATTATTCCTCTACCATGTATAATTTATTATGTTTCAAACACACAAAATATAGAATGGATCATGATTCATGTACTCACCTCTTTAACCTTATCTCAAGAACTAGATAGAATTCTCAAATTACTTATGGACCAAAGTTGTCCATTTAATGAACATTTTTAGGAAAGAGGCTTGATTTAGAAAATAGGCCCAGGTCCAAGATAAGTCATCAATTAATTTCAAGATGCGTCTCTCTTAAAATAGATAAATTATTTAGATAATGTATATGGATAAGTGTACCAAGATTAGGAACAATTCAGTGTCCCAAAGGGAGATTCTCAACAAAATATGTGTGATCTATGTATAGTGCATGCCAACCATAATGTGTATGAATTATAGTGTTGATGCAGAGTAAGGGAACCCTTCATAAACCTTAATAACATGAATGACTGAATTTGGAAAGAGGGACAGCAAACTTACTTATCAAGACACTTACAAACTCCATTTTTGGACCCAACTTGGTTTGGATAAATGTGAAGACTACCAACATTTTAGAAATGCATGAGACATGTTTATTTAACCAATGGAGGCTTATAAAACTCATAAATTGACCTGGGAAGTTGTCCTTCCAATCATTCCTTCACAAATGACCTATTTCCCTTGTAGCCCTAGAAATACGGTTCAGAGGGTTTAACTCCAAAGTTTTCCAAACAACTCCCAAAAATAGTTAGTATTTTAGATACCCATTAAGGCCCTCTATAACATACTTTACATGAAGGGTACATTTTTTTGGAACACAAGCCTCAAAAAATGATTGTTCATGTTGTTCCAAGGGGCAAATAGCCCTAGGTTTACAAAGGAAGTACCCTACCAGAGTGACCTAGAACTTTCTAACCACTTCCAAAAATTAGTATTGATTGAAAATGAATGGATTCAATAGGTTTTGGACCTCCATGGGCATTTGAAACTAGTTTTCCAACTATATCTTCCTCTACCTATCACCAATGGCTTAATACATAGAGATATCAAGCCAAATCTTCCTCAAATCTTGTCTTGGACTGCTCCCCTACACCTACACACAAGACCCATTGTAGAATACATGTATACAGACCCAAAAAATCCATTTTGGGGCTCTAACTCAATGATTTGGGTTAGAACCCCATCAAACTCCTAAAACCCTATCAAACCCTCCTAGAAACAGCAATTTTGGGACAACGTTTTGTTCTTCTTTCTCCTGCAATTTTAAGACACAAAAATAGACTCAAATTAAATTTTAAACATGAATTTACACCATCAAAAATGTTAGAGGCCTTGAAAAGTCTGTACGGCCAAGTACCACGGTCTGGAGCAGCAAAAAGTAGCAAAACAGTCCTCTTTTCTGTATTTTCTCTTTTCCAACTTCAATACGTACTTCCCATGAGATAAATGGGATAAATATAATTCAAATCATCTCTTCCCATCATGCAAGATTCCTTTTTTATCAAAAAGGCAAAAAGGATTACTAATTTCTCACTCATTTCACTAATTTTAGCCTTATGACTGTTTTTTCTAAACATAGCACATGCTATTTTGAGTTCCACTACTAGTTTGACTTCTAGAATAGAGGGAGTGGTTTCTAAAATAGAGAGAGTGGTCTGACTCAGACCTTATTACAATAATAAACTAATGCATGACTCCACCTAGGCTCATAATGAGCATAAAATCCAAAATTTAAGGCTCCTAGTGAGCATACAAGCCAAAATTGACTATGGTGGTCTATGCACCAAGTGTGTATGCCTTATGTCTTGGCTTATGCATGATAGCATGCACATGTTTGTAACACCATAATTCAATTTTTTAAATCCCACCCATTATTTTTTCATTTCCAAGCCTAAGGATTGAACCTCCCTTTTGGCTCCTAAATTCAGGTTTTCAACATAAAATAGCAAATTCAAACTTTATCTTCACTAGATTGATGTGTTTTACAAGGAAGTTTCATGAAACCACCACCAAAATTTGAAGCTACTTGTTATCTTTCCACCCATATAATTTTTAATATTTGTAATGAATTAAGGTATTTATTTTTATTTTCTTTTAATAGTGTCTTCATATTCCTCAAATACATATGTATTGATTTTTCTTCATAACTTATGATCTATTTATCTAAATTTAAAAATAATTATATAAGATTATTCAATGCTTCATTCTACATACATTAAAAAAAATGCACTTTTGATTATTTATGTGGAAGTTATTTAACACACATGCTCAATGATACATTTTTCATGATGCATCTACTTCAAAAATCATTAAAAAATATTCAATAAAAATATTAAAAAATAGACAACTTGTAGTAATAGGTCATAATTATCTTTCCACCAATTGGTTCTAAAAAATACTTTATGCAACAAAACAAATTGGGGTGCACATTTCTATGTTATATTTTAGTGATAAAACAAGAACACTTTTGTGTGTGATCGACGTTTAACACCTCTTAATCTTAACCATTTTTTTTAATTCTTAGTAGTTTAGGTTAGCTAATTTTAGGGAAATGTGGTAACTTTTGACCCCCTTTTTGTCCCCTATTTCCATGCACATAACCATATATATAATATGAACAAATGTTGGATGTATTTTCCAATGCATGTCTATCCCTTCTCAAAATTTTCTAGTGATGCTTCTCAAGGAACATAAATCTCCCACACTCGTGGAGAGAAAAATATTTAGACTTGATAGAACATGGACCATATTTCTAGAAGACCCATATAGGTGTATTAAATTGAAATTTGTATATGCATGTTGTATAGGAATATTAGACTAAAATCTATATATGCATATTTACATATAGAAAGGTTAGATTAAAGGTTTAAACATTCATTTGATCAACTACATTGAAATGTTAGATGTGTTTTCAGTATTTTCACAAGATAAATTAGAGTGCAAGTTTGAACATGCACATTGATTTTGTATAAAGTTGTTTATTGAAAGTTTATCGTGCTTTTAAGTGTGTGTTCAAGTGTGTGTTCATTTGGATTATATACATAATTATTGGTCAAGAATCTAAACATGCATATCTATTTAGGATGTTAGCCTAAATCTATATATATTCATTGTCCATTATTTTCATAACAATTTATTGAAAATTTAAACATGAATATAAAAAAGATCAAATGCATTTGTTAGTACATGCATAGGAAATTATTAGAAGATTTTCTATATGCCTTTAAGGATGGAAATTTGAACATGTAGCTTGGGAATTAAAGAAGTATTTGTATATATATAGGAACTTTTGTATATAGAAATTCTAGACATGTATTCTTAGACATACCTTGTTAGATTTGGGAATTATTTTAGAAATGATAGCAATTGGGAAAATCCAGTTTGATATAAAATTTGAGAAAGTCTCCTCAAACATTTCACCATTACACACTAAATTCCTCTTAGGATCTAGCTCCTTTTGTAAGTATAATCTAGAAGACAATCACATACCACATTACCAAACAACTTGTGAATTTAACTTAAAGAATATTTCCTAGATCGTGCAACACCTTTGTAATGTCTCCTTTTTTGAAATGGGATTAAAATAAAAATAATAATTAATTAATTAAAATATCATAATATAAAACAAATTATAATATAATATAAAATAATTAAAGTTTAAGTTGTGATAAAAGTCAAAGGGCATGTGAAAAGTTATGTCCATTGAAGAAAAAAGGAATATAAGGAAGATCATTTCTTGGGTAAGAGATCATTCATTTCCAAGCATAAATCATTCAATCTTCACTCAAGCATAAACTTATCATCCATCCATGAAAGAAGAAATAAATAAAGAATATGAAATATTCCAAATAAATATTACATCAAATGTATATTAAGAGTTGTGACTCTTTCAAAGAACAACCACTATATGAAAGGTTGTCGCTCTTTCCAAGAAGAAGATATATAAAGGGATACATTCCATGAGATGGAAATAAGGAAGGAAAAATCAATCAAGTCTGCTTCGAAACATCAATCAAGGGAGAAATATAAGAATCAATGAAGTGATTGAGAAAAAAGGAATCAAGAGATATAATCATCCAGCAGAAATAAAGAGTTAAATATATAAGAAATGTACAATAGAAAATTATTTATTGCAGTCATTCCATCATTCTATCATTCCTTCATCCTATCATTATATCATTCTGTCATTCTATTAATAGCCCTTTTGAGTTCACCAGGGATGAGTGGATGGGGTGTGCCCTCCATCATGCTCTACTCAAGTCGGCCAAGTAGTGAGGGTGTGTGGCCCTACCGTGGTTGGGGCAAGTGGCCCTACCATGCATGGTTTGGGGTGTGTGGCCCTATCATGTTCTTGATCCTAATCAAGTAGGGTGTGCCTCTTGAGCTTGATCAAGGAGAGTGTACCTCCAAGGTGAACTGGGAGTTGTTAGGTGGACTGACCCCTTTCAATATTGCTACTTGCAAGAGTTCCTAAGGAATTCACTATGTGATTAGTTTGAGGAATTGTGTTATGATGGATTGAACCAAATATTGATTATGTTATGATGATTTGATCTTATTATTTATGCTATGAAGTATTGATCTCATTATTAATTATGCTATGATAGATGAATTTAATATGAATGATGCTATGAACTGAATATTATCTTAATTTATTGATCTTTAATATTTCTAATGTCTTTTTCTAGTAGTTATTATTGTATGTAGGTAAAGAAATGAAGAATATCCTAAAAAGGGACATAACAAGTGGTATCAGAGCTTTGATCCTGCCAGCCTAGGTATTAAAGATAGTTAATGCAATTAAGCCAAAGAGCTCAATGAACTTTGGAAAGAGAAAGGGAAGTATGAAGAAGATGATATTGTAAATAGTACCTTGGTAACACTTTCAAGGGAAAATCTATAACAACACAAACGGTGTGGATTCAATAACCAAAATCAAATTTAGATTCTTGATTGCATCCTTCATCAACTACATTTCCTTCAATTCTAAATACACTTACTAACTTATTTCATCCTTCATGTCTCACATACTCTCTCTTCAATAACATATATCATTTTTCTCTTCTAATGATCTTATAGATTGTCTCCACACTATCTTATCATCTTCACTAATTACTCTACACTTCTACAACTCGTTCAATAATCAACGCCTTACTTAAGATTTGAGTTTACCTTCTCTACAACATCACTAGATTCATCTTTCCAGTCTTTCTTCAAGACCACTTCATCATTCAAATTTTCCATCAATATGGCTTCATCTTGGAGTATTTGGTAATCTCCAAGTTTGGATTCTCAATGTTCTCAATTTCTTCCTTAGCATTGAAAATGTTTTCTTGCTTCCTTTCCACATTCGCTTGCTTAACTACATCTTCATTTGTGACAATTGCACTATCTCAATCACATTTTTGTTATTCAAGACATCAAACAAACGCTTCCCAATCCATTATTTTCAAGTATTCCTTGATCACAAAGTCTCCTTCCATGGAATCACAATCATTTACTCCCTCACTTTCTTTAGGCATGTTCACAATATCATTCATTCTATCTTCTTCTTTGTCTTCATCCTCATTTGAGTTTAACATGACTTCTTCTATCCTTCTCAACTTGACTAATGATATATGGGAAGGCAAACTACAAGTGGATAAGTACAAAGTGGTGGAGGAACTCATTCTATACAAAGACCAAGTATATCTCATCCCAGGATCGAAGATCAAGGTGTCTTTTGAGGATGAGAGAAAACTTGTCTTAAATCATAGAAATTGCAAATTACCAATCCTTGGTTTTGTTGTTGAGAGATATTAGGAAATACAAGTACATGAATCAGAAGAATATTGGACAATAAATTATCCTCATACTTTAGAAGATGTTATCAACCTTATGATATTAAAGAACTAAGTTAGCATTTGGATTAAGGCAAGTCTTCTAACAACAATTCTTCCACAATAATCAATGTTCAGGAATTACAAATCTACAAGATTGATTTGAGATCCTAGCTAGTGATTGCTTGAGGACAAGCAATCTTGGGCAGGGCAGACTGTAATGTCCCCTTCTTTAAAATGAGATTAAAATAAAAATAATAATAATAAATTAACATATCAAAATATAAAATATAAATTATGATATAATTATAAAATAATTAAAGTTTAAGTTGTGATAAAGGTCTTGAAGGGCATGTGAAAAGTTATGTCCATTGAAGAAAAAAGGAATATAAGGAAGATCATTTCTTGGGTAAGAGATCATTCATTTCCAAGCATAAATCATTCAAGCCTCACTCAAGCATAAACGTATCATCCATCCATGAAAGTTAAAATAAATAAAGAATATGAAATATTCCAAATAAATATTACAGCAGATGTATATTAAGAGTTGTGACTCTTTCAAAGAACAGCCACTATATGAAAGGTTGTGACTCTTTCCAAGAAGAAGATATATAAAGGGAGACATTCCATGAGATAGAAAGAAGGAAGGAAAAATCAATCAAGTCTATTTTGAAACATTAATCAAGGGAGAAATATAAGAATCAATGAAGTGATTGTGAAAAAGGGAATCAAGAGATATAATCATCCAGTAGAAAAAAAAAGAGTTAAATATATAAGAAATGTACAACAGAAAATTATTTATTGCAGCCATTCCATCATTCTATCATTCCTTCATCCTATCATTATATCATTCTATCATTCTATTCATAGCATATTTCAAAGCAGTAATATATGTGAGTCATATCTTATATTTAGAGATAAAGAATAGCGACTATCATTTGTGGAGAACAGAGATTATTATTGGTGAAGAACAGCAATGGCTATTTGTGAAGAATAGCAATCATTATCATTGAAGGACAACAATCATAAAGAGTGCTTTGATCATCATCAAGTGAGCAGTAAGAGAATATATATCTAAGGCAGAGATGAATCTGCAAGGAATATATCAGCAATGATTTATGGACAATAATTGATATCAACAGAGGTTATATATATATATAGCATCCATTCTATCATTCTATAACTCTATCATCCTCTCATTCAATTAATCTATTATTCCATCATTCTATTATTTGATTATTATATCCTTCTATTATTCTATCATTCTATTGTTCTATGAATCTATTATTGAATCAATCAAACTAGCAAATATTTGAGATATGAATTTGTAATCAAAGAAAGTTATCTTTATTGGAAGGAAGTCATATAAGAATCAAGAAAAAGTAAATACATCAAGTCATATATTTGTCTAGCCTGGAGTACCAAGGCCTGGGGGCTTGTTTTAGACCATACAGAGCCTTTTCAATCTGCAGACATAGTCTTTGTCAACAATCACCTTGAATCCTTCATGTTGCTCTTTATAAACTTCCTCTTCCAAATAGCCATTGAGAAATAAAGACTTTACATACATCTGGTACACCTTGAACTTCTAATAAACTGAATATGCAAGAAACATTCTAATGGCTTCAAGTCTCGCCACAAGTGCAAGCGTCTCCTCAAAATCTATGCCCTCAACCTGAGCATAGCTCTTGCAGACTAATCTAGCTTTGTTTCTAGTTATATACCCATCTTCATCCAATTTATTCCTAAACACCCATTTTGTGCCTATGATATTCTTATCAGTAGGCCTTGGAACAAGTTCCCAAGTCTAATTTTTCTCTATTTGACTAAGTTCTTCCTTCATGGCCTCAATCCATCTCTCATCCTAACTGGCTTCTTCATAAGATTTAGGTTCTATTTCAGACAATAATGAATAGTTTACCTGTTCATGTTTTGTAATCTTTTTTCCTTGTCATGACACCATTAGTTTTTTCCAAGAATTTGACTCTCAAAATGATCTCTTTTGACATACGTGGGTGGAGCCTTTGGAGTAGATTTTGGTTGTTCTTCATCAGCATCATTCTCCTCTTGTGAGTCTTCTTTTGTAGCTTCTTCTTCTTCATAAGTGGGGACCTTTAGGGCGCTGGCAAGAAGTTGAGTCCACTTTTTGGCCAAAAAGTGGAAGTGTTTTCCTTGATTTTCAGAATTTGTCACATTTGACCTTAAAATTTGAAGCACTTAGAAATGGAATTCTAAAACAAGTCACTAATCATAAAATTTAGTACTCGAAGTCTAGTTTCCAAATATGAAATTTATTTGAATACTCAGATGATACAAATTGATTTTCAATAGGCATTTCTAAAAACCACTATTTAAAAGTCACTTTTTTTTTACTATACCATGCACGTGTACGTCATCCATATTATGACCTAAATAATCATATTTTTCTAAATCCTTTTGGGAAAATATTTGTAACTCACTTAAGCACGCTTTCCATATTTTTTGTAATTTTTTATTAAATATATATTTTTTTGTTAATTTTTTATTCCCCATATTTGGTGTTTTGAAAAATCACCATGTACGTCACACATAAGATGACCTAAACTTACTTTTTTTGAATTTTTTTTTCAAATTGAAAAGAATTGTATGAAGTACACTTTCATACAATTTGTTTTTTTTTAAGTATTTTAATAAAAAATTATTAAAATGCTAAAAAACCCTGATAATTTAAGTTTAAGGACCTATTCCATGATAAACTAATTGAAAAATAGAAAAAATAATCCAATTGTAAAAAAAATTACATATTTGGAATCTACACTCTCTCATCTATAATGGGTTTTAATTTCATCAAAAAATTCTACAAAAAAGGTCTTCAAACATATGCCCAAAGTCACTATTTTCTTGTGACATTGACATGACCTTCAACTCGCAGGTCGAACCAAGTCCAAAACCTAGGTTCAGGTCCCCAACCCTTTTCCCAAACTAGTTAATAGAGCAAAAACCCAGCCTAAAATTCAAATTTTACAAATCAGGATCCCATTTAGTATTGTTTATAAATGGGATCCCATTTAGTAAATGGGATCCCGTTTCTTATTATGTCCATTGAAAAGGGATCAGGATCCCGTTTAGTAATCCGGGCCCCGTTTACTACAGGATCCCATTTACTAAACAAGTGATGGGGAGCACACAGTGGAAGTGAACACTTATCAACTTTTGAACCCGTTGAACCTTCAAACTCACTATCGGCAAGACTTAATACCGTCGGCACACTCGAAAACTCTTCTGCCGACACACCGATCTCACCGATGTTACCTCTGGACCAGACTCGTCGGCATGACAAATACCATTGGCCATGCTAGGGTTCACTACACTGATATACTCCATCACTCCGATATGCATCTCAGACCATGACTTCCTTTCAATGGATCGAACCTTCCTTCAGCCAGACTATCCTCATCGCTCTGAGCAAGGAATGCTTCGTCGATGGCCCATGTCCCACCGATAACAACTCCAACTCCTCCAATCCAAACCCTAACACATGGAGATGCTAGGCAATTTACTGTGCACACTCCAATTTGGTCCTCTACGCCGCCGAACAGGAAAACAAAATAGGAAACACAAACAGATATTTGTACAATGAAGCCATTCCACTGATTTTGACAGAAATCTTATCAGTGGAATGCTTCATATCGACATTTTACAACAACGAAAACATAGAAGGGAAAGGAAATCTACAGCTATGCAATTTCGTATTTACAGAGAATGGAAACAAATAGACAACATAGAAAAGATTAATTTCTCCTTCACAATGCTCGGTTACATTCGCACAAGTGCATTCAATTACAATATCATATATCTGACTTTGTTCAATTCCCTAGGTTTATAAACTCACCTAGAGTAGTACCAAACTGACTCCAAGTGGCTGGGAGACAACCGTTTTAAATAGCCTCCAACTGCCCTACTGCCTATTTTCGGCATTATGCGGTTACAATTTGACAAATGTCCCCTAAGTCACTTGGGACTTACAAAATGAACCTAAATACAAATTGAAATGAAAATGCATTGGTCAAATAGACCTTATTACAACGCAAACATGATTTTCTAAACAAACATAAACTTAAATGCCTCACAGAGGCCACCTTGTGTTAGGTGCCCCTACACCATACACCCCACCTGGAAAAGAACTCATGTCCCATGAGTTGATTCTTTGGCATGCTCCATCTGTATCCTTTGCTTCCTCATGCCTTTCCCACGATCTCTAGACTACAATTTGTTGTCATGGAATCAAAAATTCATGCCTAGCATTGTAGGCTCTACTCACACCTTGCCATGAGTGAGTGCTTGCAACCAAACCTAGACTTTGCTCGCCATTCTTCCTTACTGCCATCTCTGCCTGAACACCTCCATTCAAAACCTTGTTTGATGCTTCTTGTATTGCTGCTATGGTAGAATATGTTTGCCTTTCAACTCTTGTTGGCTCTAGAGGACAAATAATAGTCCCTACGAGGATAGCATCCTCTTCTTTCCAATTAACTTGTGGCTGCTTATAGACCTACACTTTAACCTTCTTCTGATCCATCTCAGACATCACCATCTGATCTCCATCATACAAAACTAAAATCACCTTCAAACTATGATCTTTGGTAACCCCACTCCTAGAGGTATCCTCAACTTTCCTTGTCTCTTCTTCATTGATCTTCACAAACTCTTTCTTACCCATCAAAATGACCTTGGCTGCCTTCTTTGCTTCAGCATCCTCCTGCAATGGTGTCATCACAAAAGTCTTTCCATCCTTCTTGATGGTGTATGTGTTAGCATATCCATCATACAATGCTTGCCTATCAAATTGCCAT